>JARQOC010000001.1:194188475-194250028 GCA_033576535.1 Allobates femoralis
AAAAGATGCAACTAATTAGACATAGAATTCAATTTTCATGTGTTATGATTTCATAGTACTGTTCAAAGGTCATGATATATATCCAAACATGGATAAAGTATCCATATTATAAAAACTGATCAGGCCTTGTGAGCCCTCCAGCTGATCTGGCTAGTGCAATAACAAGCCAGAAGACGAGAAATGGATAGAAACCCATTAATAAAGTAAGCCTATGGTATTTATAAAATACTAGATGGAAGAGGTGGCCTCTGTGGTGCTGGCGGCAGTCTCTCCCACCCCTATGCGCTTTTCCCCCGGTGTGCGGTTTCTCTCCCCCCATGCGCTTTTTTTCTTGTAAAGTCTTCTTCCCTTATGTGCTCTCTCCTTTGAGCTGTCTTCACCCTATGCACTCACTCCCCCATGATGCTTTCTCCACTTTCTCATTTTAACTGCCACCTCTCTGTGCGCTTTCACCCCCATGCTGTCTTCTCCACTCATGTGCTCTCTCCTGTACTCTGTCTCTCTCCCCTTGTGTGATCTCCCTGGCCCCCTGTCTGCTCTCCCCTCCCTCTGTGCACCCTCCCTGCCGCCCCTCCCTCTGTGTGCCCTCTCTGCCACCCTACCTGCTGTGTGCTCTCTCTGAGCAGTCACGCCGCCACCATCTTTGTATCTTCAAGTGTCCAAAGATGCTCGTGGTATGAGTTACTGGGCATGCAAATGCCCAGCTCGCGCAGGCACTCTGATTGCCGCCATCTTTGGACATGTAGGTGTCCAACGATGGCAGCATGCTGGGTAACTGGGCCTGAGCGTGGCGGGCCACGAATGCCCACTTACTCCTTTGTGGCGGCGTTTGCGACGGGGGATGTCCGGTGAGGGCTGAGGGTCCGGGCATTGGTTTCGAGTGTCAGCTGCACCACTGACTGTATTGTACAAAGGGCCAGTACCACTAGCAGGCGCCATATTTGCACACCCATCATTTGGGTGTGCAAATATGGCTGCCGCTGACATATGTTGGGAGGACATTAGGACAGACGTGGATGACGAACGCAACAAGGTAAATATATACTAGTGCATCTCAATGAATTAGAATAGCATAAAAAATCTATGTAATATTGCCATGTTTCAGGGTGTGCCCTGAAACACATTGACTAATAAATCAATATTTTATTCATCCTTCTCGTAGAATACGTCAGCGTGGTTCTTAACCCTTCATCCTCCCTACTTTAATTTTCTGAAATAATGACCTTTGAGTTTTTATTGGCTGTAAGCCATATTGATCAACATTAACAAAAAACAATTGAAATAGATCACTGTTTATAATGACTAAATAATATATATATATTTCACACGTGTATAGAAAGGTAGGGGCACCGGGCACCTTCAGGGCTATTGGTCTTTCTTATTTCTCCATAAAGACAGACCGCTGTCTTATCCCCAGCCACCTGGTGGTGCTACGCCTGCATCAGCCAGTCAAGCATTTACAGTCCAAGTATAGAAAACAAATAGGCGGCACTCACCGTGTGTTCGTAGGTGCTTTCTTTATTGAAGAGGTGCGGGGAGGGGGTGCATGAAGGTACAGACGACAGGTCCTGTTTCGCGGTTTGCCCGCTTCTAGAAGCGGGCAAACCGCGAAACAGGACCTGTCGTCTGTACCTTCATGCACCCCCTCCCCGCACCTCTTCAATAAAGAAAGCACCTACGAACACACGGTGAGTGCCGCCTATTTGTTTTCTATATATATATTTCACTTTATGTATTAAATTACTGAAATAAATTAACTATTTGATGATTTTCTAATTAATTGAGATGCACTAGTAGATATATAGCAAATTCCAACTCGTATTTCTACTTCCAGATAATATGCCCTATTTCAGTTATAATTGGGAGGTGTGCTACAATTAGGAGCTTTAACGTGCTGCATAAAAGATAGAAAGACCAGAAAAACACTGAGACCAGGTTACATAATCCCTAACTGAAGGGCTAACAATCCTCCTCTCTTCTACATACCCTATTGCCCCCAAACCATAAAATCTATAACCTCAGGCTCTAGGTAGAAGCAATATCCTTAGATGGTAGGTCATTGACTTTTTAAAACGTTATGAGTTGCACTTAGGCATCCATCTCAAACCCTTATCATTTTACTGTATTATGTCAAGAGCTTTTCCAGACGTACAGTAAATGGAGCAAAAAAAAACAAACAAAAAAAAAATGATGTCAACTGGACCTAAAGATGGCATATATCAGAAAATGCTATAATGTCATCCATTTATTGGGTTGTCTTGGGCATCTCATGACATATCTTTTACATGATTACTAGTAAAGTTTCAGTGATGGGTTGCTTGATGATATAACCTGTAAGCAGATGACAGATACATATCCCATAGTGACTTCTGCAACCCATACATTTCCATGAAAAATGGTAAACGTTAACATATGCGTTATTTTTTTAATTGTATTCTTTGGGATGGAACTGTGTAATGTATTCTATTATTTTCTTTGTTATAGACTGAGTTTGAAATTCACCTCCATCCACCTGAGGCACACAGAAAGACAAAGCTTCCTAGTCAGCGTAAAACAGTGGAGAAAGGCAGATGGCTATCCCCATGTCCTAGATCTGTCTAAATGCAATATTGTGTAAGTGTATTCACAGTTTAACATGACAGACAGGGTAGGAAACAATAAGGCTGGTTTCACACTGCAGTTTTTCACTGATCAGTGTCCATCAGTGTTTGGGTGCCAAAACCAGGAGAGGAACTTGCAGAGAAAAACTATAATTGAAAGATTGACACCTGTTCTGAGTTTTGGAGACACCTTTGGTTTTGACACACAAACCTGATTGAACCTGATCAGGGAAAAAACTGTGGTGTGAAATCAGCCTAAACTATGCAAGATGTTCATACAAACATGGTTCCTGTCCAGTTATGCTGCATAGAGTATTTTAATATCTCATTGCTTCTTCTATGATCTAGCTGCTGCCTTCTTTAAAATCTACCACCCTTTTACACACTCTGTCTACATCAGTTCCTCTCTCTCATCCTCTCCCATGTACAACTCTAATGTTCTATTCACATTTGTCAAACGCTCAGAACTATCTATTCTCACTCCTCCTGTAAAACTATTAGGTTATGTGCTATTCTGTAATCCCTTTACAGTCTCTACGTGTCCCTGCTTAATTTTAAAGCGCTATGACATATATTGGCGCTATATGACTACAAAGTTATTATTATAGTTATTAGCACCAAACAGAGCCTGGAAAGAAGTTATACTGTTGGGCACCATGTCTGAACGATAATAAAATTAGTGTCACTCATGTACCTGTTGTGTCTTCTGGCCATCATGTCACATACAACATGCAATTTTCAACAGTTTTACCTTCTTAACCATCATTCTCTCATTTTAAAGTTCTCTTTATGGGGACATTCAGATAAGTGTATTTAAAAGGGGTGATAACATTTCTTTGTATGGTCTCTGCATTCCTATACTAGAATACTGAGCTGCCTGTTACACTTGCATAATGTTTAGAACACATATAAGGTGGCATTTCACACTTGCATTTTTTTCCTGATTTGGAAGATCAGGAAAAACCCGATTCTTACAGTATTTTGCCCATTCACTTTAATTTTGTCGGGTAGAATGTTGTTGCTTCATGTTTTTTCCTGAAATCATCAAAGAGAATGGGCAAAGCAAATGAATCCTGTAAGAATCAGCTTTTTTTTCCTGATCTTCCAAATCAGGAAAAAACCACAAGTGTGAAAGGCCCTTAAGTCACTTACTAACTGATCCTTACCGGTCACCCTCCCATTCGGGATAATGCAACACGCCAGACTGGGCAGCTCTTCCCCTCTCTCAGTAAGCTTTAGCGCACCAATAAAAGACACTTATTCCTTCAATCAAGTGGGCATGACATTGTGAAAGGTCCTATTGTAGCAGTCTCTGTTTAGAGGAGATATGGTCACACGCCCTGCTCTCTGTACAGAAGCAAACATCCAGATCCCGGTTTAGTTTAGGACCTTTTATGACATCATACCCATGTGATTGAAGGAGGAAGTATCTGTTATCGGATGTGCTGAAGATTACTGACAGGGAGGGGGAAAGCTGCTCAATTAGGCGTGATGTATTGTCCCATAAGAGAGGGGTCACGGGTAAGGGGCACTTAGTGATTAAGTGATTTATATGAGTTCTAAACATAATACAAGTGAAACAGGCAGCGCAGCATTATACTATAGGAGTGCAGGGACCACTCAAAAGGTTTTTTCTTTATGTCCCCAGGATTCCCCTTTAACTGATGATTTTTTATTTTATTTTAATTTTATACGCAGATGATCTGCATGTAAAAATAAAATTTAAATTCATACACGCAGCATACCCGATACATTCTGGATCGCTCACCCATACTAACCTCTTCACAACCAAAGACACATGTTTTTGAACACAACTGTACCTAAGTTAAACCCAAGATCTTTATAATATTTTTTTATCTCCATGCATTGGGAACATTGCACACTGTTTTATAATCAAAACATGAAGAGAAATGTATATAAGTTCACTACTTTATACAAAAAAATAACAAAATATGACATTGGACTGTTCAAAAAAATAGCAGTATCTGCATTTGTCTTTACAAACTTAAAATCTATGTATTCTTTTAGGGCCGCTTTACACACACCAACTTCTGTGACCAACTTCTGAACAGATCTCTGGTTGCAGTGAAATCATGGACACATTGTTCCATTTTGTGCCCGTGTACAAAATGGAGCAATGTGTCCATGATTTAACTGCAACCAGAGATCGGTTCAGAAGTAGGTCACAGAAGTTGTTGTGTGTAAAGCGGCCCTTAGGATTTAGCATTCCTGTGAACCACTAACCTAATATTTAGTTGTATAAGGCCCCTTTCACACTGGCGTTTTTGAAAATGCGGCAGATTTACCGCATCTGCCGCATCTTCCGCCTAACGGCTGCACTTGCGGCAAGCCCCATACATTGTCTATGGGGCTTGCGGCAAGTGTTTTTTTTCACGGCCGCAACTGCAGCAATCGGCAAAACCGCACTTGCCGCAAGCCCCATAGACAATGCATGGGGCTTGCCGCAAGTGCGGCCATTAGGCGAAGATGCTGTAAATCTGCCGCATATGGAGCATTTTAAAAAAAAACGCCAGTGTGAAAGGGGCCTGACCATAGTTTTTTTTAGAACTGCTTCACATCTATGTTGCATAGAGTCAACCAACTCCTGGCACCTGTCAACTGTTATTCCGGCCCAGGATGCTTTGACTACATTCCACAATATATTTTCATTTGTTGGCTTTGCCTCAGAAACAGTATTTTTTATGTCATTCCACAAGTTTTCTATCGCATTTAGGTCCAGGGATTGAGTTGACTACTCCACAACCTCAATTGTGTTGGACTGGAACCAAGATTTTGCTCGTTTACTATGTATTTAGGGTCGCTGTCTTGTTGAAACACCCATTTCAAGGGCATTTCTTCATCAGCCTAAGGCAACAGGCCTCTTCAAGTATTTTGATATATGCAAACTGGTCCATGATCCCTGGTAATGCGGTAAATAGGACCAGCAACATAGTAAAATATGAGAAACATGCCTATACCATGATGCTTGCACCACCATGCTTCACAGTCTTTAGAGTGCACGTGGCTTGAATTCAGAGTTTGGGGATCACCTGACAAACTGTCTGTGGCCCTTAGACCCAAAGAGAACGATTTTACTTTCATCAGTCCACAAAATTTTTCCTCATTTCTCTTAGGCCAATTGATGTCTTGGTTTGGCAAATTGTATCCACTTCAGTACGGAGACTTTCAGTGACTTCTTGCTAACAGATTAGCTTCACATGGGTGTCTTCTGTCACAGTACTCACATGTAACTCGAGACTGTCATTGACCATCCTGGAACTGATTGTTGGCTGACCCTTTGCTATTCTGGCTATTCTTCAATCCATTCGAATGGTAAATCTTCCGTTTTATTCACATCTCTCTGGTTTTGCTTTCCATTTCCATACAGCATTGAAGATCGTCTTAGCTGAACAGACTATCATTGTCTGTACTTTTTTATAAGTTTTACCCTCTCCAATCAACGTTTTAATCAAAGTACACTGTTATTCTGAACAATGTCTTGCATGACCCATATTCCTCAAGCTTTCAAAGAGAAATGCATGTACAACATGTGCTGGCTTCACCCCTAAATAAGGGCCACCTGATTCTCACCTGTTTCTTCACAGAATAATTGACCTCACAAATTGAACTCCACTCTGGTATTATTTTGAACACCTTCTTTCAATTAATTTTTTACAGCCTCAAAAACATGCAGATCATGAATGCCGAATCTGTTAGTTTTCTAAGGCTGGCTTCACACTGCGGGTGTGATCCGATCCGTGGCAGTCAAGGTGAACCTGACAGCCCCAAACCGGATCAGCACATAGAACTGGAGGGCTAATATGCCCTCCGGTCGGTGTGCAGCCGCAAGCAGCTGCTGATGATTCAGGACCGCGGCTCGCAGGGAGCTAGCTGTGGTCCTGAAATAATAGCGGCGTGCAGCTGCAGGTGTCCGGTTCCCGATTCGGGGCAATCCGGCCCCACAGGCTCCCATGTTAGGGAGCCCCGGATTGCCCCGGATCCGGGAGATGGCAATTAGGGGAGATTTTTCTCCTTAGACACAAACGTTGCAAGCAACGTTTTTGTGTCTGAGAAAAATCTGAATTCTCCCGGAGAGCTAAAAACCGTCCTTCCGGCAAAAATCCGGTCCGGGGCTGTCCGGTTTATACGGTGAAGGCAGCCTAAGAATCTACTTACTGCGCCAACTGGTAAATTGTTTTCTTTTCTTTCCCAGCACATGTCAGCTGATCTGATCAGTAGACATGTGCAGCTCACAGGCAGAGATCTGCCCACCACTGTTAACCAGTTAGATCACGCTGTCAAACTCTGACAGTGCAACGTAACACACGCCAAAAGGGATGCTACTATTCCCCGTTCTCATTGACGGCCCAGGACGTGACCACAGGGCGCCGATTGGTTGTCAGGACAGCGAGGGGTCAGATGATGACTTCTGTCATGAGTAACTAACAAGAGACAAAAACAGCAATGTCAAAAACATATGGAGAAAAAATGCAAGTTCTCTAATTTACAGAATAGATGAGATGAAGTAATAGAGCAGATAACCTGCATCATCAGAGACTTACCAAAAGCTTATAAAGGGCATGAAGCCTTAAAGGGGTTGTGCCACCATGGCAAATATTGTTAATGCTGCACATACCATGTAAATAAGTCTTTTTGTAAATTACACCCATTAAAAACGATGCCCCATTCAAAAAATATGTGCCTATAAAGTATAGTATGGCGCCCCCTGCTGTGAGCATACACGGCCTCTCGGTCCGACCTGTAAACCCTCTCTTCAGGTCGCGCATGACTGGTTCCCTCTCATTGAAGTGTGTGAAGATCCCTCCACCAGCCGGCCGGATCTCATACTGACAGCTGCTATGTGTCAGGAGCGTCTGTGGTGGTGTATGGCTCCAGCTCCAGGCTTCTCACCCTCCACAGCTGTTGTCACAGACACTGCCACGTCCCGCAGGAAGGAGAAGCAGTGGAGCACACAGGCTGACACAGTGATGTGAGGAGATATGAATAGTGAGAAATACACAGCGAGGGACTGACACCTCTCACTGTATAACACTGCTCTGCCATCTCCATCCCTGGCTTTGTATTTCTCCCTATTCACATGACAAACTCCTCACACCTACAGCTACTGCCCAGCACTGCTATGCTGCAGCCCCTGCCTGCTTCACTAACCTCTCCACACAGAAGGAGCAAGGCCGGCCCAGAGGAATAGTGTGGGGGGGATAGCAAAACCGCTCTCTGCTCTGTGGCCCCATCTCCTCTGGAGGGGGGAGTGGCCCCTGCCCACACAGCCAGAGAGGAAGGAAAACACTGCTGTCCAGGAGCCACATGGAGAGGGATAGCATGGGAGACTCACTATGAAGTGGTTTATATAAAAGAGTGTGTGTGTGTGTGTGTATGTTTATGTGTGTATATATACTCCCTTTTCTGATCATCATAATGGGAGACCCAGACAATGGGGTTTAGGGCGCTGCCCTCCGGAGGTCACACTAGGTACTACAAGTTTGTAGCACCGCCTCCTCCGCTTATAAACCCCCACCGTAGGAGACATCCTCAGTTTTAAACTTAGTGTGCTCGGAGGATCACGCTTTGCTTGCACTTCACTGCATTCTCACAGCTTACGTGATGGCGTATGAAGACAAGGTAAAATGGTCCCGCTCGGGACCCCCGACAGCCTCCCCGCTCACCCTCTGCGGAACACGCTGGTGGAGGTACCGGAGGGCTTTTAGCCTGGACACTTCTGTGTCCTCCCGGTACGCTGTCGCGCTCCTTCCTTTCCATCCCTCCATGGAGGCTCTGGTAAGGGGGAGCCTGGAGCCTTGCACAGCTCCGCTCCGTCCGAGGCCTCCCTAAATGGTGCTTACAGACCGGACGGAGCCAGCCCAGTCCGAGGCCTCCCTAAATGGTGCTTACACTCCGGACTGGTGCTGTACCCCCGTCCGAGGCCTCCCTAAAGGTGCTTACAGACCGGACCGGCACTGAGGCACCTGGTGTGTCTCCTGTGTGCCTGGGGGTAGTGTCTGTCACTGTGGTGTCATGACACTCAGACCGCGCGGTTACCCTCGGGTCCGCGGTTCTGGCGGTGACCCTGTGCTGGGGTCTCCCTGGCTGACCGCCCTGTGTGTCACAGGGGCTGAGGCTGCAGACTGCGAGTGTTTTGATGTGTACATGCAGTCTGAGAGTGTGTGTGGTGATATTCACACTCTTTTCCCGCGCTGCGGGCTCCGGCACCTCCATTGCTGAGGCAGTCTGGAGGAGGAGGAGGCAGCCCTTATGGTGACATCACCGCTGGGCGCGTTGTGTGTTCTTCCCGCGTGTTCCTGGCTCCGCCCACATCTTCACTGTCGGCGGCCATCTTCTCCCTCACTTCCCGGCTGGGATCTGGCTGCAGCGCGTGTCTGCACTTGCAAGGGAGACCGGAACTCGCGGAGGTCACACACACTCACCGCTTCCTCCTACCGCTTTACTGCGGTCGGTAAGCCACCGGGATTCCCGGGTTGTTTGTGAACTTTGGCTTATATTCCCCTCACTGTGGAGATGTCCTCAGTTGGGAAGCATGCTGCTAAGGCGGCAGTGGTCACCGTTTCCTGCGCTACATGCAACGGGACACTGGTGGAGGGGTCCTGCAATAACTGCGGACGCCCAGAGGCCCGATCTGCTACTATTGAGTCTGCAAATCCGGGATTATACCCTGAGGTTCAGGTGATCCCAGGGCCATGGGAAACGCAGAATAAGATCAATGAATCTCTGCTGTCCCAGATGTCCTCCATGTCGCAAACCCTGGAGGCACTGCATAGGAGACTGGAGAACCCAGCTACTCCTCCTAGTTACCCCCGGGTGTCTCTTACTTCTGCTGTAAGACCCCCTAAGCGAGCCCGTGAGGCTTCTCCTGAGCTCCAGACTCTCTCTGAGGAGGAGCGTTCCTCTGATGGTGAGGAAGATGATGGGGGTTCTACTCTTGGGTCTATGTCTGAACCTCCAGATGGGGTGGAGGATCTGGTGTCCTCCATCAATGAGACATTGCGTCTTGTCACTCCTCCTGAGGAGGTGACTGTACACCCCAAGGAGATATACCAATGGCTGCGGCCAGAGGCTAGACCAAGTGGCTCCTTCATGGACCACACTAATTTCGGAAGGGTGATTAAAGCTCCCAGGTTGCATCCTGGGCGGCGTTATGTCCGTAAAACTAAGGACAATCGCTTTCCCTTTCCCCAGGAGGCGCTCCAGGAATGGTCGCAGTCTCCCAAGGTGGATGCTTCCATGACTAGGATTGCTGCGCGCTCCTTGTTTTCTGCCTCTGATAGCTCCTCATTGAAGGATGCTACTGATAGACAGGTCGAGCAACTCGCCAAGTCTTCATATGAGGCTGTGGGGTCCTCGTTTGCCCCTAATTTTGCCGCAGTCTGGACCCTACAAGCGATTACTATCTGTTTGGATGGTATCACTGATCTAGCTAGGTCCAGTCCAGAGGTCCTGGCTCTCACTGAGAGAGCAAGGGCCTATGCGGACTATGCCAGGACGGCATCTTTGGAAACTGCCACTCGCTCTGCTGTGGCCTCGGCCAATGCAATTGCGATCCGCAGGCTGTTGTGGCTGCGTCTTTGGGACTCAGATGCCACATCTAAGAAGATTTTACAAAATCTTCCGTTCGCTGGTGACAGGCTGTTTGGCACCGAACTGGACAAATTGATAAAGGATTCTGCTGAGTCTAAGATACCGCAGAATAAGCCTAAGCCACGGTACACCGTGAAAAGGAACCCTAAGCAGTGGTCCTTTCGCTCCGGTTCACAGTCATCAACGGCGTCCACTCGCTCAGACCGAGGGGGCAAGCCTGCTACTCAGTGGCGTTCCAAGAGTCGTCAGAAGAAGCCGGCGGGGGCAGCGGCTGCCACCCCCAAGCCCGCCTCGACATGACTCGCTCTCTCATCCTGCCTCCCCACAGGTGGGGGGCCGCCTGTCCCGCTTTCAGGACCAGTGGCTCCTTCACATTCAAGATCAGTGGGTTCGAGACGTAGTCTCAAGAGGTTACAGGATAGAGCTGACGTCACAACCAATACACCGATTCCATCGGTCGGTTCCATCCCCAGAAAAGGCTCAGGCTTTTCACCTGGTGTTGGAGGGACTCCGCAGAGACGGAGTGGTGGTCCCTGTGCCCACGGAAGAGAGGTTCAGGGGTTTTTACTCCAACCTCTTTATTGTCCCAAAGAAGGACGGCTCTTTTCGCCCGGTGTTGGACCTCAAGTTGTTCAACCGGCACGTGTTGGTTCGGAAGTTCCGCATGGAATCCCTGCGCTCAGTGATCGCAGCTGTGTCACAGGGAGACTTCCTAGCGTCCATCGATATCAGGGACGCTTACCTTCACGTACCCATTGCACCAGCTCATCAGCGCTGGTTGAGATTCGCAGTGGGGGAAGAGCACTTCCAATTTGTGGCACTGCCGTTCGGGCTAGCCTCAGCACCACGGGTGTTCACAAAGGTGATGGCCTCCATGATGGCTCTCCTGCATGCGCAGGGACACGCCGTCATACCCTATTTGGACGACCTGTTGGTCAGGGCGCCATCGGAAGACCTTTGTCGGGTGAGCCTGGAGGTGACCATGAAGTCCCTGGAACGGTTCGGGTGGCTTATCAACATTCAAAAGTCGACCCTGGTTCCGACCCAGTCATTGACATATCTGGGCATGGACTTCCACACGGACTCGGCCCTGGTGTCCCTACCTCACGCCAAGCAGCTTGCGATCCAATCAGGAGTGCAGAATGTCCTCCTGTCTCCACAGTCATCCCTACGGGTATTGATGAGACTGGTGGGTCGCATGGTAGCGGCGATAGAGGCGGTGCCGTTCGCACAATTTCGCCTCCGTCCTCTCCAGCTGGAGATTCTTCGCAGATGGGACAAGAGGACGATTTCTTTGAATCGGCTGGTGACGCTGTCACAACCAACCAGGGATTCCCTACAGTGGTGGCTACAGCCACATCATCTGGCACGGGGACGGTCCTTCCTAAAACCGTCATGGTTAGTGGTGACCACCGACGCCAGTCTGAAGGGCTGGGGAGCGGTGTTCTTGCACCACAGGGCTCAAGGCCTCTGGACTCAGTCGGAGTCGGCGTTGCAGATCAACGTGCTGGAGATCAAGGCGGTCTATCTGGCGCTCCTGGCGTTTCAGAAATTCCTGTCAGGACAACCCATTCGGGTACAGTCCGACAATGCGACGGCCGTCGCATACATAAATCATCAGGGAGGGACCAGAAGTGCTCAGGCCCTCACCGAAGTCCACCGCATTCTAGCTTGGGTGGAGGAAAACGGCTGCCTGATCTCCGCAGTTCACATTCCAGGGGTCGAGAACTGGGAGGCCGACTATCTGAGCCGACAGGGGATGGACGCCGGAGAGTGGTCTCTACATCCAGACGTCTTCCGGGACATCTGCGGCAGATGGGGCACTCCGGACGTGGATCTGATGGCCTCACGGCTAAATCATCAGGTGCCCCAATACGTGGCGAGATCATGGGATCCTCAGTCTCTGGGGGCGGATGCCCTGATCCTGAGTTGGTCCAGCTTCCAGCTGCCATATGTGTTCCCGCCTCTAGCTCTGATTCCCAGGGTCCTGTGGAAGATCAGGACGGAATGCAGAGTAGCCATTCTAGTGGCTCCAGATTGGCCCAGGAGGTCCTGGTACCCGGACCTGTGGCAACTGTCAGGCGGACACCGGTGGGCTCTTCCAGAGCGCGCAGATCTTCTCGCGCAAGGCCCATTCTTCCACCTCAATTCCAGGGCCCTCAGATTGACTGCATGGCTCTTGAGGCCTGGCTGCTGACATCCAGAGGTTTCTCTCCTACAGTGGTTGCCACTATGAATCGGGCAAGGAAACCCGTTTCCAGGAAGATATACCACAGAACGTGGAAAATCTTTTTTACCTGGTGTGCCTCTGGTGGTCACTCACCGTGGCCGTTGTCTATCCCGACATTGTTGGCCTTCCTACAGTCGGGTTTGGAGTTGGGATTATCCCTTGGCTCTCTGAAAGGTCAAGTATCAGCACTTTCCGTGCTATTTGACAGGCGCTTGGCGCTCCTCCCGAAGGTCCGCCAATTTCTGCAGGGGGTGTCTCGGGTGGTTCCGCCCTACAGGCGGCCCCTGGACCCTTGGGATCTCAACATGGTCCTGGCGGCTCTGCAGAAACCGCCGTTTGAGCCACTGAGAGACATCTCTCTCTCTCGTCTGTCCCAGAAGGTGGTCTTTCTGGTGGCGATTACGTCTCTGAGAAGGGTCTCAGAATTGGCTGCACTTTCGTGCAAGTCACCCTTTCTGGTGGTCCACCAGGACAAGGTGGTGTTGCGCCCACGGCCTGAATTTTTGCCGAAGGTGGTTTCAACATTCCACTTGAACCAGGAGATTGTTCTCCCATCATTTTGCCCCGCTCCCGTTCATCAGGTTGAGCGCGACCTCCATACTCTGGATCTCGTGAGAGCTGTACGCATTTATGTGTCCAGGACCGCCTCCTTTAGGAGTTCGGATTCCTTATTTGTCCTCACGATGGGTCGCTGTAAGGGGTCCGCGGCTTCAAAGTCGACCTTGGCCAGATGGATCAAGGCTCCCATTCAGGAGGCTTACCGGTCTTCTGGTTTGCCTATCCCGGTGGGTTTGAAGGCACACTCTACTAGAGCTGTAGGTGCCTCTTGGGCCTTGCGACATCGAGCTTCTGCTCTACAGGTGTGTCAAGCGGCCACTTGGTCCAGCCTGCACACTTTCTCTAAGCACTATATGGTGCATGCCCATGCCTCTGCGGATGCGAGTTTGGGCAGGCGGGTTCTCCAGGCGGCGGTTGCCCACCTTTAAAAGGGAACCATGTGTTATCCGTCTTGTTGAGGAACTCTTCCCGCCCTGGGGTATTGCTTTAGGACATCCCCATTGTCTGGGTCTCCCATTATGATGATCAGAAAAAAGAGAATTTTGTTTACGTACCGTAAATTCTTTTTTCTTGAATCATCAATGGGAGACCCAGCACCCACCCAGTTGTTCCGTTGCATGTTTGCATTTGATCTGTTCTCTGTTGAGACAGTGTTTGCCGGGTTGTTGAACCGTCTGTGCACGGCATTCTTCCCGATGTTTCGGGTGTGGTTTATTTCTCCTCGCAGCTTATGGACTAAACTGAGGATGTCTCCTACGGTGGGGGTTTATAAGCGGAGGAGGCGGTGCTACAAACTTGTAGTACCTAGTGTGACCTCCGGAGGGCAGCGCCCTAAACCCCATTGTCTGGGTCTCCCATTGATGATTCAAGAAAAAAGAATTTACGGTACGTAAACAAAATTCTCTTTGTCCTCTGCCCCTGTCCTCCCCTGTTCTCTGCCCCTGTTCTCAGCCCCTGATTCCCCCGTTCTCAGCCCCTGATTCCCCCCTGTTCTCTGCCCCTGTGTGCCCCTGTCCTCTACCTCTGTGACCCCCTGTCCAATGCCTCTGTGTGACCCTGTTCTCTGCCCCTGTCCTCTACCTCTGTGACCCCCCTGTCCTCTGCCTCTGGGTCCCCCTCCTGTTCTCTGCCTTTGTGCTCCCCTGCCCTCTGCCCCTGGGTCCCCCTCCTGTTCTCGGCCTTTGTGCTCCCCTGCCCTCTGCCCCTGGGTCCCCCTCCTGTTCTCGGCCTTTGTGCTCCCCTGCCCTCTGCCCCTGGGTCCCCCTCCTGTTCTCGGCCTTTGTGCTCCCCTGCCCTCTGCCCCTGGGTCCCCCTCCTGTTCTCGGCCTTTGTGCTCCCCTGCCCTCTGCCCCTGGGTCCCCCTCCTGTTCTCGGCCTTTGTGCTCCCCTGCCCTCTGCCCCTGGGTCCCCCTCCTGTTCTCGGCCTTTGTGCTCCCCTGCCCTCTGCCCCTGGGTCCCCCTCCTGTTCTCGGCCTTTGTGCTCCCCTGCCCTCTGCCCCTGGGTCCCCCTCCTGTTCTCGGCCTTTGTGCTCCCCTGCCCTCTGCCCCTGGGTCCCCCTCCTGTTCTCGGCCTTTGTGCTCCCCTGCCCTCTGCCCCTGGGTCCCCCTCCTTTTCCGGCCTTTGTGCTCCCCTGCCCTCTGCCCCTGGGTCCCCCTCCTGTTCTCGGCCTTTGTGCTCCCCTGCCCTCTGCCCCTGGGTCCCCCTCCTGTTCTCGGCCTTTGTGCTCCCCTGCCCTCTGCCCCTGGGTCCCCCTCCTGTTCTCGGCCTTTGTGCTCCCCTGCCCTCTGCCCCTGGGTCCCCCTCCTGTTCTCGGCCTTTGTGCTCCCCTGCCCTCTGCCCCTGGGTCCCCCTCCTGTTCTCGGCCTTTGTGCTCCCCTGCCCTCTGCCCCTGGGTCCCCCTCCTGTTCTCGGCCTTTGTGCTCCCCTGCCCTCTGCCCCTGGGTCCCCCTCCTGTTCTCGGCCTTTGTGCTCCCCTGCCCTCTGCCCCTGGGTCCCCCTCCTGTTCTCGGCCTTTGTGCTCCCCTGCCCTCTGCTCCTGGGTCCCCCTCCTGTTCTCTGCCTTTGTGCTCCCCTGCCCTCTGCCCCTGTCCTCTGCCCCTGTCCTCTGCCCCTGTCCTCTGCCCCTTCCTTGCCCCTGTCCTCTGCCCCTGTCCTCTGCCCCTGTCCTCTGCCCCTGCTGTCCTCTGCCCTCCTGCTGTATACTGGGGGTTGTGTGCAGCCTCCTGCTGTATACTCGGGGCTGTGTGCAGCCTCCTGCTGTATACTCGGGGCTGTGTGCAGCCTCCTGCTGTATACTCGGGGCTGTGTGCAGCCTCCTGCTGTATACTCGGGGCTGTGTGCAGCCTCCTGCTGTATACTCGGGGCTGTGTGCAGCCTCCTGCTGTATACTCGGGGCTGTGTGCAGCCTCCTGCTGTATACTCGGGGCTGTGTGCAGCCTCCTGCTGTATACTCGGGGCTGTGTGCAGCCTCCTGCTGTATACCCCTCTTGTGCGTCCTGTCTCAGTCTTTGTGCACCCTAGTGTTTTCCATCCTCCATCCCCACCTGCTCCGTCCTCCACCCCCACCTGCTCCGTCCTCCACCCTCACCTGCTCCGTCCTCCACCCCCACCTGCTCCGTCCTCCACCCCCACCTGCTCCGTCCTCCACCCCCACCTGCTCCGTCCTCCACCCCCACCTGATCCGTCCTCCACCCCCACCTGATCCGTCCTCCACCCTCACCTGATCCGTCCTCCACCCTCACCTGATCCGTCCTCCACCCTCACCTGATCCGTCCTCCACCCTCACCTGATCCGTCCTCCACCCTCACCTGATCCGTCCTCCACCCTCACCTGCTCCGTCCTCCACACTCACCTGCTCCGTCCTCTATTCCCACCTGCTCAGTCCTCTATTCCCACCTGCTCAGTCATCCACCCTCACTGCTCCCTCCCCCATTCCCACCTGCTCCGTCCTCCACACTCACTGCTCCGTCCTCCATCCCCATCTGCTCCATCCTCACTGCCGCTCCATATTATTGTTGCGGCCTGTACGCGGAGTATCTCTGTGGAACATGTCATGTGACAGGGTGGGCTAACGTGAGCTTACGCATCACATAGACCCTGTCACATGACCCGCTCAACAGAGATCCTCAGCATTCAGACCGCAACGGTAATTCGTGGCTGGAATAGGAACAAGCAGCAGGGAGACTGGGCGATGGCAGCGCTAGTTTTGGAATACCCATCACTTGGGTGTTACAATATGGCGGTCGGTGTACTTCTGATGACGGACAATTTTAGGTAAGTATATATTAGATGTCCTGCATTGCCTATGGCAACCAATCAGAAGCTGAGCTGTGATTGGTTGCTATAGGCCACCTGGTAAATATCCACTCTGTCAAAACAGCCAGTGCAGCATCTATAACCTCACACACACAAACAGTGAAGAAGCCTTTTTTTTTTGGAAACTGACAGTAAGGCAAAGGGTTAAAATTACCTCTCACAATATAGTGATTGACGTTCCCTGAGTGACGTGCGGATTCCTTTAGTGGACATCTCGTATATATAAAGCTGAGTGTATATATCTAATGTATGTGTGTATGGAATGCCCAGGTACAGACTGCCATGACGGCATTATATAAATATATATTTATTATATATAAAATGTGTGTATAACTGGGATGTACCACAGATATGTCAGACTAAACAGTAATATATGGGAAAGTGAAGAGTGATCATGATATTGCATGTGAGTGGACTATTTGAATCCAGCAGTGCAGAGTGATACAGTGAAGGCAGGAATGTGGCAGCTGTGGTCACATGATCCTTTTTTGAACCCCTCCCACAATCTCTCCTGTTCAGCTCAGCATGGAGAGGGAACAAGCACTCAAAAAATATATAAAAAGGGATTTTTTTATCCATGATAAGCGTAAACATTTTTTTGTGAATATTTACACCTCTTTTCAAATTGTTGCCAGAAAACTGTGTGGTGGCACAACCCCTTTAAGGGTATGAAGCCTTAAGGACGTTTTTTAAGCAGTCCTGAAAGCAGTAAAACCTGAACTGCTTTCAAGGATCCTTGCCAGGAGATTTGCTGCGGTCAGGTCCTGCGTTTTTACCGTGTTTTTTGCACGTTTTTATCATTGTCTGCAACAAAAAAACGCAGGAAAAATAGAACATGTCAATTCTCTCCCATCTGCAACAAAACCGCAGGGATTTGACAGTTCTTGACACCTGCAAAAACCAATGTGTGGGCACAGCGTTTCTGTGAAAAACATTGGTTTGCTGGGAATCAAAACCGCAGGAACAAATTAGCATACATTACCATAAAAACCAATGGTAACCTGCATGCAGAAACCGCAGCAAAAACACTGTAAAAACGTCCTGTGGGCACATACCCTACGAGTATATGACAATCTTTTGGAGGCATGAAATACATTTTCTTAGTGGAAACTACTTCAGGAAACGCTACTTTGAGGAGGTTTTTAAACCTTAAAACAGCAGCCTTTTTGATTGTGCAGTGCCTGGTTTTGAGCAGATTTAATCAGTAGCCATGTGAAAGTTGTACTCACAAACCAAACCCATCCATGGACTCATCTATGGGTCCATAAAAAATAAAAAAGCATCAAAAACTTATCATCCATGTTTGATCTGTTTGTTTGTGGGCTAAAAAATAAAACAAACAACAATGGTTTCAATGGGAAATGCAGATCAGAAAAATGCAGCAATAATTTGACAGGCTCATTCTTTTTATGATCACTTTTTAACCTAAAAAACGAATCACGTCAAAAAAGCACAAGGAGTAGATGGAGACTGACTGGTGACACCTGTGTATAAAGGTGCTAGCTGGAAAAATACAATATAAAATAAGGTAAACCGCTACATACTGAATACTAAAAAAACTAAGAAAAAACATGATCTAGCATAATGGCTTTAAAAATGAATGACAAGGCAAATACAGTACATAAAGCTAATACAAATGTGTATGGGGAAAAGAGACATAGCAAAAACTGCTTAGGAATACTGAAAACAATGGAGAAACTTAACTGATGCATTGGCCAATTCATAAGAGCCCAAAAAAAGCACAGACTGAACAGCAAAACTTGAAAACCTATCAAATTTGCTGGGATTCCATTTACGTGATGCGTTCACTGCAGTTTCACTGCAAAAACGATATAAAAAAAACTGATCAAAAACGCACAGTCTGAACATAGCCTTAAGGTCCATCTATTCCTATACTTGGGGTTTTGACCTATAACTTATGTGTATATGTAATTCATATGTACGGTAATTCATTTATTTAATACTGGTGGTGAGAATTGTGATTTGGGCTCCCCTTTCTTCCTTCGGGTTGTGGGAGAACTTGTTTTTGTGGGTCTGTGTGCCTGTAATTGTGTATTTTTAATTGATTTTTCAATAAAATTTTGCTGTCTTAATTGCATCTTTATTTTGACTTTTTGGTCACAGCAGTATATTTCAGTATATGATGCTTTTCCTATAAAATGGAGATTTATGACATGTGAACAATGTGGGTGCCCACTAGAAACAAGCATGATGCACAGATGACATCGTGCCAGCCCTGGCTAATGAAAAGCTGGACTGGGTATGCTGGAAGGTAGGAGATTTGCAGCCTCCTGTCCAGCCACCACTGACCTGGACTTTGGACTGGACTTCAGTGGAAATGACCCGCTGATCTCTAGACCCAACCATCCTGCATACAATGGACAGTCCTGAATTTAGATCTACACCCTGAAGTCCTGTATGTTAGCTGAATGTCCATTACTGCCACCGCTCCTCTGACATCTCCTCCTGCCAGGGTAGAAAGAAACGGCAAATGGATGTGGTCATAATTTGCCATAATGAGCTGAGCACGCTGCATAATTTCTCCCTCTTTGTTCTTTAAAAGTTGTGAGGTATAATTTATCTGGCAGCCAGGATGACTGGGTATTTATCAGCCCTGCTCTAATAATAAGAAAGTACCAACTTTCATAACTTGTACAAATATAAAACATACAAAACAATAGATAATGTTAACATTTGCACCAAAGTACCTGAAAATGTATGTACAGTAATGCTTTGAAGAACGATTTCCTTATTTAATAAGATCACATCAAACAGAGCGGTAAGAAAAAGCAAATCTCTATTATTTTACAAGTGCAATAACCAAACAAAGGACATTTAGAGATTATATTACCAGAAATAAGTCATTTTTCCAATGAGAAGAGGGCCATTTGTGAACATACTTCTTACGCCTCAGACACTTGGCAGAGTATTGTGTTCTGGAATTCCCCATGCTCTGCATTATAACACTGTGAGGCTTGGTGGCCATCCTTACTCAGCAGGGCACAGCTGTGCGGGGAACAGGAGGCCTCTGCTGCCAAATGCAGACTGCAATTTGGCAACTAGTACATTTGGAATTCTCCTCCATGAATACAGGACCCATATTAATGAAAATCACCAAGGAAAAGAACACTTCTATTCATTGTTTCACTGTACAATAAAAATGATTTCAGCTTTATTATACATTTAACGTGCAAGAAGTAGAAATGTGTTCGTGAGGGACAAAGGGGACGTTTGCACTGTTCATCCTATTACATTTGTCATGTATTAACCAGGGGCTTGCCAGCAAGTGTTAGCCTGGGGGGCAAGAACATAGGACAGGCCAACATGTTGCAGTGGCTCACATTTTAGCTGCTTACCTCAAACTACTGCAGAATCATTTAGATATCCATTGGCATTGAGGCCTCCATTGATGAAGAATGGCCCCACTATCTGTGTACCCCACATACCACACCATACCATCAATTTTTGTGTTCCAACAGTCTTGGAGGGATCTATCCACTGTGGGTTAGTGTCAGACCAATAGCAGTGGTTTTGTTTGTTAACTACACCATTCATAAAAAAGTTTGCCTCATCACTCATCTGAAGGCAGTTGTCTATGCTGTGAGTGCAGCATCTGAAACAATGGATACTGGAAGCCTGTGCTAGCATTTCTTCTGTGGAGTTGCTATCAGTGTGTCAAGAGTGGGAGAAGAGAGTTGCATTAATAATCCAACACAATGGGCAGCACTTTGAACACATTATATAAGTGGTCATAAACTTGTAAATAATGCATCAAAGAATAAAGTTACGTTAAAACCAAGCACACTATTGTTTTTCTTATGAAATTCTCAATAAGTTTGATGTGTCACATGACCCTCTTCCCTTTGAAAAAAATAAAGTTGGATCCAAAATGGCCGACTTTGAAATGGCCGCCATGGTCACCACCCATCTGGAAAAGTTTTTCCTCTCCTATATACTAATGTGTAACAGGAAGTTGATATCACCAACTATTCCAATTTTATTTTGGTGCATCCAAATAAATGGCCCACCCTGTACAGATGTAGCGACAATTGCCGACTTTAACTCCATAAGTGTTTTCCAGAAAAAAGTAGCAATGGATGTGGCGGAATGAAAATTGCAAATTTGCCATTGTAGTGCCCGTACATTGTAGTGCCCATCCATTGTGACCAACTCATGCTTCTGGAGACATGTACCCTTTAAATTAAGAAGGCTCTCCTAACTACAGCAACGCTAAACGTGACGCTAGCTGTGGTTTAGGCGCACTGTGCGGCTCAGAAGAGAGGGGAGTTTTTGTATTAGGGAGCGCAGAATTGACTGGATTTCTTTTGGGGAGGAGCCATAGCATCTTTCCAGAGCCTTTATGTTACCCGTAATGTGAATACTCCCAATATTTCTGTTAACAGATGACAGACCTGAGTAAGGGACTTGTTTTTCTGTGGATTGAGTTGAAGCTTTTATTGAGAACATTTTAAATATATAATTTTGGATCACATTTAGCCTGTACTTTATGCTGCACTTAAAATTCTATCTAAATCTCTGAATGATGTGATTCAGATGGCACCTCGACAGATTCATTCACTGTAATGAGGCAGCAGAATTACTTCGGACTCGGTCTGGCCTCTGTTCAACATTGTCCTTTTCGGAAGTGAACAAAGCTGGTTGACTGCACTTTTATGAATGCTTAAAAAGATGGGACACTGCAGGATCATAGGCCAGAGAGTGCAAAATGACTACATCTGCCACATTATAGTGAACTCTCTTTGGAGCACCCAGTCTCTATCATGTATTTCAGACTTATAAGCGCTGAGTGTAGAGCACAAGATAGATGTGAGCTATGCCTTACTACAATATTTGGGAGAAAAAATGAATATCATATTTTTCGTGAGTAGACGACACACTGGACTATAAAATGCACCCAGATTTTAGAGGAGAAAAATAGGGGAAAAAAAAATAAAGCAAAAAATGTGGTTATAATGCACTATTATGGGGGGAAAATCTGCTGCTAACACTGTTATGGGGGTAATGTCCTTATCCTGGGCCAATACCAGGTAATATATTATCCCCCAGCCTGGTTATGGCACCCCCCTCCTGGATATAGCTCCCATCCTGGTATATAAAAATAATATTTATTCATTTATATAGCGCTATTATTTCTATAGCACTTTACATACATTTGCAACACTGTCCCCTTTGTAACTCACAATCTAAATATTCTATCAGTATGTCTTTGAGAAAACTGGAGTGCCCGGAGGAAACCCACAGAAACACAGGGGGAACACACAAACTCCTTGCAGATGTTGTCTTCGGTGGAATTTGAACCCAGGACCCATGCTGCAAGGCTATAGTGTTAAACACTAAACCACTATGTAGCCCATAGATCAATCACTGAACAGCATAGGTGAGGTGCAGGGTGCTGGGTCTTGATTTAAATTTCTTTAGGCTTTGTCTTGACCTCAAATTGTTAACCATAGATTTTTTTCTCTGGTCCTGATTACCTAGTTTGACCTCTGCAAGTCTTCTAATCACACTTCTGCCTCCTGCCTTCCCTAGCTTGTCGCTTTGCTATGGGGCCGTCACACGCATCAATGTCTTCAGCGATCTCCCCCGCTGATCTCCTCCTCCCGGCCGAGACAGCTGATTGGCTGGCCGGGCACCATACTGTATGAACGCATGCAGAGAATCTCCTCTGCGTT
This sequence comes from Allobates femoralis, assembly GCA_033576535.1. NCBI lineage: Eukaryota > Metazoa > Chordata > Amphibia > Anura > Aromobatidae > Allobates > Allobates femoralis. The sequence continues at coordinate 194,210,484 of JARQOC010000001.1, forward strand.
CACATCAATATGGCAGAATTTGCGTCTGCATGCCCTCTGCATGCAGACACGAACGCTAGCGTGAAATCAGCCTTAGCAGCCACCTGTCTGTAAGGTACATAGTGAAAAAATAAATTACTCTTAGGCTATGTGCACATCTGACGTTTGTGCATCTCTGCAGAACGTCCAAAAACCTGGGGTTTTTTAGCAGAAACTGAGTTTTCTGTGCTCAGCAGTGTCCCTCGTTTTTTGCTCGTTTTCCGCCGGGTTTTCCAGCGTTTTTCTCGGCGTTTTTGAAAACTGAGTTTTTAGTGCACTTGTTCAGCTGAAACCAATGGAAAAACGGAGGAAAGAAGTCACTTGCTCTATTTTTGGAAAACGGTGATAAAACTCAGTTTTGACTGAGAAAACTCAGTTTTGACTGAAAACGACCAGAAGAAAAACGTTCTAGTGAAGACAGAGTTTTCTAAAATCCATTGACTAGCATGTTAATCCAAACGCAGGGTTGGATTAACATAAATTAACATAAAACGGAGCGGAAAACGCCGACGTAAAACGTCCAAAAGCAGCCCACAAAACGACTGATGTGCACTTACCCTTAGACTGGCGTTTCTCACCATCTGTGTGTATCCAGCTTAAACTGGATGCACCCGCATCAGTTTTCGGCCCTATTGACTTTCAATGGGGCCGGAGACATTGGTGCATTCAGTCGTGTCCAGTTCGCCTTAGATCCGGGTGGGTCCAGGTGTTCACATATTTTTCATGGAGACAAAATCAGCATCTTGATGTGATTTTGGTCTTTGTGGAAAACAACGTGACACTGGATCCAGGGCACCACGAATGAAATCACAACAGGGGGACTATGAATCACGGAATGAACTGGACGTTTGAATCCCGGTGGATCTTTACATCTGGTCCGTGATCCATGAACTGCGCATGCGCAGGGCATCCTGTATAGTTACCATCCTATGGTAATAATTTATAATTTTGTGGGAATCCGAGGGCATGCACGATTTTTCAACATGCCCACGGATTCCAAACTATGCAAGTGTGAAACCAGCCTTAAGGTACTGTTACACGCCACAATGTCGTACCGCTCTCACCAACGATCTCACGGGAGCGCGGTCGTTAGGACATCTTTTTGAGACCGTTGGTGAGATGTCACACGTCTAGATATCGTGAACAACGCACCAACGATCTTCGTGGTCGTTATCACGCTGTCACACGGCAACTACGTGAACGACTCCAACCTCAATGTGGGCGTAATTTGTGACACAGGCTAGGAGCTAGGCGTGCCAGATTGTGTTTTCCCGCACCCTTACAACTCCGATTGGTGGCCACAACTGCGTTACCATTGGTCAGCCTTGTCTGGGAAGATGGCCACTTTATTAGCGCTCTTACCCTTTCAACCATCTCCCCATTCAAGGCTGTTTTCATTTGGTGACGCCTGTGAATGCCACTGATGCGTCCCCAAATTGTCACACATGAACGCTCATGTGTGCACTGTTGCCAATACAATGTATGGCTATATGTATGTGTTGTTTTCAAGATGGCAAGCTACACACAACACTATGTACATACGTGTCTGCATATTAGGATGCATGTAGTAATTATATGTCTGTGCATACATGTATTGTATGTACTGTATGTGTATATGTAACTGCATGTGGTTGGTTATGTGTACAAATGTATGTACTTTGCATGCCTGAATTAAAATCATATATGTTGACATACTTTAGGTACCAATGTGGCAGACATACATGACCAATGAAGTTCTGAAGGTTGCCCTATGTGTATTTATTTAGATATGGTGCACATGTTACCTTCTACATTTAAAAAAAAAAAAAAAAAAAGGGATTTAATATAAGCACATTATATATATATATATATATATATATATATATATATATATATGCTCAAATCTGTCGTTACACCAATTCTTTATTTGCGTGCACAAGCGGGTAGCTAAACGCCCAGAGAAAAGGATTGTGACTTCAATGAGTCTCCTTGTTTGCATGTGTTTAATGATAGTGTAAAGAATAAACAAGTCAATGAGTCTACTGATGAAAGCACGGATCAGCAAATATGGCGCCTTTCCCATAACCAACGCCAGCCAATCGGAACACACTACTGACCACCAATCAGCGCACACGGGGCACGGTAAACACAATGCCAAGGCACACCTACGGGATTGGTTTCACTATCCCAAAAATTGCGAACGTGATCGTTATCGTGGTGTCACACACAATGATGCAGCAGGTTGGCTGATCGAAGATCGTTTGATTTGAAAATATGTTCTCAAATCTGCGATCAGCGAGCCAATGATTTATCGTAGTCGTATCTCGGTGTCACACACAACAATGTCATATGAACGACTCCAAACCCATGACATTTCAGCGATTTTGTTCACGATATCGAACCGTGTAACAGGACCTTTAGACAACCCCTTTAACCAGATCAGTCTGAGACAATTTATCAAGTTCCCCACACACAATAAAACACGAACATCCCCAGGCCCTCATTATATACACGGCCACAGCCACCCCCCAGGCCCTCATTATATACACGGCCACAGCCACCCCCCAGGCCCTCATTATATACACGGCCACAGCCACTCCCCAGGCCCTCATTATATACACGGCCACAGCCACCCCCCCCAGGCCCTCATTATATACACGGCCAGAGCCACCCCCCCAGGCCCTCATTATATACACGGCCACAGCCACCCCCCCAGGCCCTCATTATATACACGGCCACAGCCACCCCCCAGGCCCTCATTATATACACGGCCACCCCCCAGGCCCTCATTATATACACGGCCACCCCCCAGGCCCTCATTATATACACGGCCACCCCCCAGGCCCTCATTATATACACGGCCACGGCCACCCCCTGGCCCTCATTATATACACGGCCACGGCCACCCCCCAGGCCCTCATTATATACACGGCCACGGCCACCCCCAGGCCCTCATTACATACACGGCCACGGCACCCCCAGGCCCTCATTACATACACGGCCACAGCCACCCCCCAGGCCCTCATTATATACAAGGCCACCCCCCAGGCCCTCATTATATACACGGCCACGGCCACCCCCCAGGCCCTCATTATATACACGGCCACAGCCACCCCCCAGGCCCTCATTATATACACGGCCACAGCCACCCCCCAGGCCCTCATTATATACACGGCCACAGCCACCCCCCAGGCCCTCATTATATACACGGCCACAGCCACCCCCCAGGCCCTCATTACATACACGGCCACAGCCACCCCCAGGCCCTCATTACGTACACGGCCACAGCCACCCCCCAGGCCCTCATTACATACACGGCCACAGCCACCCCCAGGCCCTCATTATATACACGGCCACGGCCACCCCCCAGGCCCTCATTATATACACGGCCACAGCCACCCCCCAGGCCCTCATTATATACACGGCCACGGCCACAGCCACCCCCCAGGCCCTCATTATATACACGGCCACAGCCACCCCCAGGCCCTCATTATATACACGGCCACAGCCACCCCCCAGGCCCTCATTACATACACGGCCACAGCCACCCCCCAGGCCCTCATTACGTACACGGCCACAGCCACCCCCAGGCCCTCATTACGTACACGGCCACAGCCACCCCCCAGGCCCTCATTACATACACGGCCACAGCCACCCCCCAGGCCCTCATTACATACACGGCCACAGCCACCCCGCAGGCCCTCATTATGTACGCGGCCACAGCCACCCCCCAGGCCCTCATTATATACACGGCCACAGCCACCCCCCAGGCCCTCATTATATACACGGCCACAGCCACCCCCCAGGCCCTCATTATATACACGGCCACGGCCACCCCCCAGGCCCTCATTATATACACGGCCACAGCCACCCCCCAGGCCCTCATTATATACACGGCCACGGCCACAGCCACCCCCCAGGCCCTCATTATATACACGGCCACAGCCACCCCCAGGCCCTCATTATATACACGGCCACAGCCACCCCCCAGGCCCTCATTACGTACACGGCCACAGCCACCCCCCAGGCCCTCATTACGTACACGGCCACAGCCACCCCCCAGGCCCTCATTACATACACGGCCACAGCCACCCCCCAGGCCCTCATTATGTACGCGGCCACAGCCACCCCCAGGCCCTCATTATATACACGGCCACAGCCACCCCCCAGGCCCTCATTATATACACGGCCACAGCCACCCCCCAGGCCCTCATTATGTACGCGGCCACAGCCACCCCCCCAGGCCCTCATTATATACACGGCCACCCCCCAGGCCCTCATTACATACACGGCCACAGCCACCCCCAGGCCCTCATTACATACACGGCCACAGCCACCCCCAGGCCCTCATTACATACACGGCCACAGCCACCCCCCAGGCCCTCATTACATACACGGCCACAGCCACCCCCCAGGCCCTCATTACGTACACGGCCACAGCCACCCCCCAGGCCCTCATTACATACACGGCCACAGCCACCCCCCAGGCCCTCATTACATACACGGCCACAGCCACCCCCCAGGCCCTCATTATGTACGCGGCCACAGCCACCCCCAGGCCCTCATTATATACACGGCCACAGCCACCCCCCAGGCCCTCATTATATACACGGCCACAGCCACCCCCCAGGCCCTCATTATGTACGCGGCCACAGCCACCCCCCCAGGCCCTCATTATATACACGGCCACAGCCACCCCCCAGGCCCTCATTATATACACGGCCACAGCCACCCCCCCAGGCCCTCATTATATACCCCCCACACACAATTATAACGACAGCCCCAGACCCTCATATTATTGACCCAGCACCTCCTCCCCGCCCCTTATTATATACACGGCCCCAGCCCCACATAATAGTAGCCTCCATCCATCTCACCAGTGCCGGTCAGGCGCTCGTTGTGCAGAAGGGGAGGCAGGGAGGCGCCGAGCTCCGCACAGGTGATGAGTTGCAGAGTGAATGGCGGTAATCCCCTCACAGACTCTACGTGTCCGGGCGTGATCACACAGCGGCGGCCGGGGAGGAAGTCACATTATATGGTAGGTACAGGGCCCCTGCCTGGCCTGTATAACGTTATATAGAGGGTGCAGGAGATCCGGGCCTGGGATACAGAGAATGGTGGATATACAGCACACACTGGACACCTCACAGCAGAGGACCATGCATCGTGCACTGTGCCCCAGCAGGGTCACACTCCATTGGGAAGAGCAGACGCCACAGCCTCAGCTGCTCCACAGCATGGGCACATTCGTTTCTATATTAGATCAAAGATCGTCTCCTATGTATATTTTCTTTATCAAAAATAATATCAGTTAACATCACACAAAAAGGGATTTACTTTTTTAATGGCAAATGCACAGGAAAATTCTGAAAAAAAAATGCAACTCCCTGTTTCCTTTGTAAAAGAGGTTGTTCTGTATCCCTATATGTCTATATTACATATGCGGAATGCAGATACCTGGTGACCAAAATTATGGATACCTTCAAAGGGTCTCTTCTAAGGGCTCATGCTGATCTCCATGCAATATAGTATGAGTGTGGACTTACAACACACAAACTGATCAAGGACTGTACCAGAGCCGTCCCTGGGCGGGTAGCAGGGCTGCACGAGAGCCGTCCCTGGGCGGGTAGCAGGGCTGCACGAGAGCCGTCCCTGGGCGGGTAGCAGGGCTGCACGAGAGCCGTCCCTGGGCGGGTAGCAGGGCTGCACGAGAGCCGTCCCTGGGCGGGTAGCAGGGCTGCACGAGGGCCGTCCCTGGGCGGGTAGCAGGGCTGCACGAGGGCCGTCCCTGGGCGGGTAGCAGGGCTGCACGAGGGCCGTCCCTGGGCGGGTAGCAGGGCTGCACGAGGGCCGTCCCTGGGCGGGTAGCAGGACTGCACGAGGGCCGTCCCTGGGCGGGTAGCAGAGCTGCACGAGGGCCGTCCCTGGGCGGGTAGCAGGGCTGCACGAGGGCCGTCCCTGGGCGGGTAGCAGGGCTGCACGAGGGCCGTCCCTGGGCGGGTAGCAGGGCTGCACGAGGGCCGTCCCTGGGCGGGTAGCAGGGCTGCACGAGGGCCGTCCCTGGGCGGGTAGCAGGGCTGCACGAGGGCCGTCCCTGGGCGGGTAGCAGGGCTGCACGAGGGCCGTCCCTGGGCGGGTAGCAGGGCTGCACGAGGGCCGTCCCTGGGCGGGTAGCAGGGCTGCACGAGGGCCGTCCCTGGGCGGGTAGCAGGGCTGCACGAGGGCCGTCCCTGGGGGGTAGCAGGGCTGCACGAGGGCCGTCCCTGGGCGGGTAGCAGGGCTGCACGAGGGCCGTCCCTGGGCGGGTAGCTGGGCTGCACGAGGGCCGTCCCTGGGCGGGTAGCTGGGCTGCACGAGGGCCGTCCCTGGGCGGGTAGCTGGGCTGCACGAGGGCCGTCCCTGGGCGGGTAGCTGGGCTGCACGAGGGCCGTCCCTGGGCGGGTAGCAGGGCTGCACGAGGGCCGTCCCTGGGCGGGTAGCAGGGCTGCACGAGGGCCGTCCCTGGGCGGGTAGCAGGGCTGCACGAGGGCCGTCCCTGGGCGGGTAGCAGGGCTGCACGAGGGCCGTCCCTGGGCGGGTAGCAGGGCTGCACGAGGGCCGTCCCTGGGCGGGTAGCAGGGCTGCACGAGGGCCGTCCCTGGGCGGGTAGCAGGGCTGCACGAGGGCCGTCCCTGGGCGGGTAGCAGGGCTGCACGAGGGCCGTCCCTGGGCGGGTAGCAGGGCTGCACGAGGGCCGTCCCTGGGCGGGTAGCTGAGCTGCACGAGGGCCGTCCCTGGGCGGGTAGCAGGGCTGCACGAGGGCCGTCCCTGGGCGGGTAGCAGGGCTGCACGAGGGCCGTCCCTGGGCGGGTAGCAGGGCTGCACGAGAGCCGTCCCTGGGCGGGTAGCAGGGCTGCACGAGAGCCATCCCTGGGCGGGTAGCAGGGCTGCACGAGAGCCGTCCCTGGGCGGGTAGCAGGGCTGCACGAGGGCCGTCCCTGGGCGGGTAGCAGGGCTGCACGAGGGCCGTCCCTGGGCGGGTAGCAGGGCTGCACGAGGGCCGTCCCTGGGCGGGTAGCAGGGCTGCACGAGGGCCGTCCCTGGGCGGGTAGCAGGACTGCACGAGGGCCGTCCCTGGGCGGGTAGCAGAGCTGCACGAGGGCCGTCCCTGGGCGCGGGTAGCAGGGCTGCACGAGGGCCGTCCCTGGGCGGGTAGCAGGGCTGCACGAGGGCCGTCCCTGGGCGGGTAGCAGGGCTGCACGAGGGCCGTCCCTGGGCGGGTAGCAGGGCTGCACGAGGGCCGTCCCTGGGCGGGTAGCAGGGCTGCACGAGGGCCGTCCCTGGGCGGGTAGCAGGGCTGCACGAGGGCCGTCCCTGGGCGGGTAGCAGGGCTGCACGAGGGCCGTCCCTGGGCGGGTAGCAGGGCTGCACGAGGGCCGTCCCTGGGCGGGTAGCAGGGCTGCACGAGGGCCGTCCCTGGGCGGGTAGCAGGGCTGCACGAGGGCCGTCCCTGGGCGGGTAGCAGGGCTGCACGAGGGCCGTCCCTGGGCGGGTAGCTGGGCTGCACGAGGGCCGTCCCTGGGCGGGTAGCTGGGCTGCACGAGGGCCGTCCCTGGGCGGGTAGCTGGGCTGCACGAGGGCCGTCCCTGGGCGGGTAGCTGGGCTGCACGAGGGCCGTCCCTGGGCGGGTAGCTGGGCTGCACGAGGGCCGTCCCTGGGCGGGTAGCAGGGCTGCACGAGGGCCGTCCCTGGGCGGGTAGCAGGGCTGCACGAGGGCCGTCCCTGGGCGGGTAGCAGGGCTGCACGAGGGCCGTCCCTGGGCGGGTAGCAGGGCTGCACGAGGGCCGTCCCTGGGCGGGTAGCAGGGCTGCACGAGGGCCGTCCCTGGGCGGGTAGCAGGGCTGCACGAGGGCCGTCCCTGGGCGGGTAGCAGGGCTGCACGAGGGCCGTCCCTGGGCGGGTAGCAGGGCTGCACGAGGGCCGTCCCTGGGCGGGTAGCAGGGCTGCACGAGGGCCGTCCCTGGGCGGGTAGCAGGGCTGCACGAGGGCCGTCCCTGGGCGGGTAGCTGAGCTGCACGAGGGCCGTCCCTGGGCGGGTAGCAGGGCTGCACGAGGGCCGTCCCTGGGCGGGTAGCAGGGCTGCACGAGGGCCGTCCCTGGGCGGGTAGCAGGGCTGCACGAGGGCGTCCGGCGGGTAGCAGGCTGCACGAGGCCGTCCCTGGGCGGGTAGCAGGGCTGCACGAGGGCCGTTCCAGGGTTGTAGGGCTAAGGGCCCTGTCACTGGGATGCAAATCCCACTACAAGCTCCCCCCCCCACCATTGTACACACCCCATATCTCACCACTGACATCCACACAGCATTATAGAACCCCCAAAATCCCACTGCATACATCCCCCCATCATTGTACAACCCACAAATCCTACCGCAGGCATACCTTCAGCATTATACACCCAAAAAAATTCCTTCACACTTATCCTCTAGCATTGCACACCCCTCAAGATCCCACTATAGGCGCCCCCCGAAATCACACACTCCCTAAAATCCCATCAAAAGTGCCCCCCACATTGCAAACACCCCAAAAATCTACCATAGGCATTATAGACCACCAAAATTTCACAGGCATACCACAGCAAAACAGTCCCTCAATATCCCCTGACAGGCATCCCTACAATCCCCCCCCAAAATCCCACTACAGAAATTCTGCCTATATTGTATACCCCTCAAATCCTATGGCAGACATCTCTACAAAGGTCTCTTTAGTGCATTGCACAGTAAATACTGATGGGAAATTTTTAAAGATCACAGATGGTGGCGTCATCCTAGCCACAAGCGGTGCTAGGACGGATTGATCTCACGGTGGGCTTCAATAGAATAGTGGCAGCTCAATTTTTCTCAAGTCTGCCAAGTGATTAATCTGCGCAAATGTCACCCACAGATGAGATGGTGCCAGTGTGAAAAATAAATAAGATAAGACCCCCAACCCAGAGGCAGCAAAGGAGCCTGAGATGAAGACCCTTCCACCAGTCCAACTCCACAGGCCTGCCCCAATGCACAAAGATATGAATAGAAGAAAACTTCAATGCAGATTAAGGTTTGGTCCCACACTCAAAAAGTGATGAAGAATTTTCTGCACCAAATCTGTATTGCTTTTTGCAGAATTACGCAGCAAAAATGTATTACTTTTTGCTGCTTATTAGGTGCAGAAAATTCTGCATCACTTTCTGAATGAACCGCCATTATGAGGCGGAGTCCGCTTTCCTATACCGGCTGTAGACTGCAAGCTAAAGGACCTGCAACGATGTCATGATGCTGCAGATTTTTATGGATTAACCCACTAGCGACAGCCTAACGTCTAGAGACGCTGGAAAAAAAAGGTTCTTGTGCTTGTCTATAGACATCAGCCAGGAATAAGTCTGTAGCGCCCCCCGGTGACCGAAAATCTCAGGGGTTTCAGCTACTGGGGGGTAGCTGAGACCCTGCAGATTATGGATCAGGGTCTTTACTGGTGCCGGTAATGTGATGACCGGAAAATACCATTTTCTGGTCATCATAATGGGAGACCCAGACAATGGGGTTTAGGGCACTGCCCTCCGGAGGTCACACTAGGTACTACAAGTTTGTAGACACCGCCTCCTCCGCTTATAAACCCCTACCGCAGGGAACATCCTCAGTTTTAAACTTAGTGTGCTCGGAGGATCACGCTTTGCTTGCACTTCACTGCATTCTCACTACTTACGTGATGGCGTCTGAAGACAAGGTAATACGGTCCTATCGGGACCGGTGACAGCCTCCCCGCTCACCCTTAGTGGCACACGCTGGCGGAGGTACCGGAGGGCCTAAAGCCTGGACACTTAGTGTTCTCCCGGTACGCTGTTACGCTCCTCTCCATCCCTCTCTGGGGGGCTCTGGAGAGTGGGAGATGGGAGCCTTGCACAGCTCCGCTCCGTCCGAGGCCTCCCTAAATGGTGCTTACAGACCGGACTGGAGCCAGCCCAGTCCGAGGCCTCCCTAAATGGTGCTTACACTCCGGACTGGTGCTGAGCGGCCCAGTCTGAGGCCTCCCTAAATGGTGCTTACAGACCAGACTGGTGCTGCACCCCCGTCCGAGGCCTCCCTAAATGGTGCTTACAGACCGGACCGGCACTGAGGCACTCTGTGTCTCCTGCGTGCCTGGGGGTAGTGTCTGGCACTTTATGTGTTTCAGAACACTCAGACCGCGCGTTACCCTCGGGTCCGCGGTTCTGCGGGTGTACCCTGTGCTGGGGTCACCCTGGCTGACCGCCCTGTGTGTCACAGGGGCTGAGGCCGTAGGCTGCGGATGTTTGTCCCCTCATGCTGTGGATGGTGTACATGCAGTCTGTGTATAATGTTTTTACACTCTTTCCCGCGCTGCGGGCTCCGGCTCCCTCATGCTGTGGATGCTTGGAGGATGGGAAGCAGCCCGCGCGGTGACGTCATCGCTGGGCGTGTGTGTGTGTTTCCCGCGTCTCTCGGCGCCACCCACAGTTTCACTGTCGGCGGCCATCTTTACCCTCACTTCCCGGTTGGGATTCTTATGCAGCGTGCGTCTGCACTCCAGAGGGGAGACCGGAAACCGTCGCGGAGGTCACACACACACCGCTTCCTCATACCGCTTTACTGCGGTCGGTAAGCCACCGGGATTCCCGGTTTTGTTGTCGGCAATTTGGCTTATTTTCCCCTACTGTGGCGATGTCCTCAGCCGGGAAGCGTGCTGCTAAGGCGGCAGTAACCACCATTACCTGTGCTACATGCAATGGTGCACTGGTGGAGGGGTCCTGCAATAACTGCGGACGCCCAGAGGCCCGGGCTGGCACTGTTGAGTCAGCAGCTCCGGTGCTGTACCCTGAGGTTCAGGTGATCTCAGGGCCATGGGAGACTCAGAATAAGATCAATGAATCTCTGCTGTCTCAGCTGTCCTCCATGTCGCAATCCCTGGAGACACTTAATAGGAGACTGGATAGCCCAGCTACTCCATCCAGTTACCCCCGGGTGTCCCCCTCTTCTGCTGCGAGACCCCTTAAGCGGGCTCGTCGTGAGGATTCACCCGAGCTCCATACTCTCTCTGAGGAGGAGCGTTCCTCTGATGGTGAGGAAGATGATGGGGGTTCAAATTTCGGGTCTGTGTCTGTATCTGAACCGCCAGACGGGGTGGAGGATCTGGTGTCCTCTATCAACGAGACTTTACGTCTCGTGACACCCCCTGAGGAGGTGACGGTGCACCCGAAGGAGGTCTATCAATGGCTGCGGCCGGAGGCTAGACCAAGTGGCTCCTTCATGGACCACACTAATTTTGGAAGGGTGGTTAGAGCTCCCAGGTTACATCCTGGGCGGCGTTTTGTCCGTAAAACCAAGGACAATCGTTTCCCCTTCCCCCAGGAGGTGCTACAGGAGTGGTCGCAGTCCCCGAAGGTGGACGCTTCCATGACCAGGATTGCTGCACGCTCCCTTTTCTCTGCCTCTGATAGCTCCTCACTGAAGGATGCTACTGATAGACAGGTCGAGCAGCTCGCCAAGTCTTCCTATGAGGCTGTGGGGTCTTCATTTGCCCCTAATTTTGCCACGGTCTGGACCTTACAAGCGATTACTACCTGCTTGGATGGTATCTCTGACATGGCAAGATCCAGTCCAGAGGTCCTAGCACTTACCGAAAGGGCAAGGGCCTATGCGGACTACGCCAGGACGGCGACTCTGGAAACTGCCACTCGCTCAGCTGTGGCTTCGGCCAATGCTATAGCGATCCGCAGGTTGTTGTGGCTGCGTCTTTGGGACTCAGATGCCACATCCAAGAAGATTTTGCAGAATCTTCCGTTTGCTGGTGACAGGCTTTTTGGCACCGAACTGGACAAGCTAATTAAGGATTCTGCTGAGTCTAAGATACCGCAGAATAAGCCTAAGCCACGGTATACCGTTAAAAGGAACCCTAAACAGTGGTCCTTTCGTTCCAGCTCGCAGTCATCAGCACCGTCCGCTCGCACGGACCGAGGGGGAAAGCCCGCTTCCCAGTGGCGCTCTAAGAGTCGTCCAAAGAAGCCGGCGGGGGCGGCAGCTGCCACCCCCAAACCCGCCTCTACATGACTCGCTCTCTCATCCTGCCTCCCCACAGGTGGGGGGCCGCTTGTCTCACTTTCAGGACAAGTGGCTGCTTCACGTTCAAGATCAGTGGGTTCGAGACGTGATCTCGCGAGGGTACAGGATAGAGCTGACGTCGAAACCGATATCCCGATTCCATCGGTCGGTCCCGTCACCAGAAAAAGCTCAGGCTTTTTACCAGGTGTTGGAGGGTCTCCGCAGAGACGGAGTGGTGGTCCCGGTACCTTCCGGAGAGAGGTTCAGGGGTTTTTACTCCAACCTCTTTATCGTCCCGAAGAAGGACGGATCCTTCCGCCCAGTACTGGACCTGAAGCTGTTCAACCATCACGTGTTGGTTCGGAAGTTCCGTATGGAATCACTGCGCTCCGTGATCGCAGCTGTGTCACAGGGGGACTTCCTAGCGTCCATAGATATCAGAGACGCTTACCTTCACGTACCCATTGCACCGGCTCATCAGCGCTGGTTGCGATTCGCAGTGGGGGAAGAACACTTCCAATTTGTGGCACTGCCATTCGGGCTAGCCTCGGCACCGCGGGTGTTCACAAAAGTGATGGCTTCCATGATGGCTCTCCTGCACATGCAGGGACATGCCGTCATTCCCTATTTAGACGACCTGCTGGTCAGGGCGCCATCAGAACACCTCTGTCAACAGAGCCTGGATGTGACCATGCGGTCTCTGGAACAGTTCGGTTGGCTCCTCAATATTCAGAAGTCAACGCTAGTTCCGACCCAGTCTTTGACATATCTGGGCATGGACTTCAACACAGCCTCAGCCCTGGTGTCTCTGCCACGAGTCAAACAGCTTGCGATCCAATCAGGAGTACAAGCAGTCCTCCTGTCACCACACTCATCCCTACGGGTATTGATGAGACTAGTGGGACGCATGGTAGCGGCGATAGAGGCGGTGCCGTTCGCACAGTTTCGCCTCCGTCCTCTCCAGCTGGAGATTCTTCACAGATGGGACAAGAGGACGATCTCGCTGAATCGGCTGGTGACACTGTCACAACCGACCAAGGACTCCCTACAGTGGTGGCTCCAGCCACGTCACCTGTCACGAGGCCGGTCCTTCCTAAAACCGTCATGGTTAGTGGTGACCACAGACGCCAGTCTGAAGGGCTGGGGTGCGGTGTTCTTGCACCACAGGGCTCAAGGCCTCTGGACTCAGTCGGAGTCGGCATTGCAGATCAACGTGCTGGAGATCAAGGCGGTCTATCTGGCGCTCCTGGCGTTTCAGAAATTCCTGTCAGGACACCCCATTCGGGTGCAGTCCGACAATGCGACGGCCGTCGCCTACATAAATCATCAGGGAGGGACCAGAAGTGCTCAGGCCCTCGCCGAAGTCCACCGCATTCTAGCCTGGATGGAGGAAAACGGCTGCCTGATCTCCGCAGTTCACATCCCAGGGGTCGAGAACTGGGAGGCCGACTACCTGAGCCGACAGGGCATGGACGCCGGAGAGTGGTCTCTTCATCCAGACGTCTTCCGGGACATCTGCGGCAGATGGGGCACTCCGGACGTGGATCTGATGGCCTCACGGCTGAATCATCAGGTGCCCCAATACATGGCAAGATCGTGGGATCCTCAGTCTCTGGGGGCGGATGCCCTGATCCTGAGTTGGTCCAGCTTCCAGCTGCCATATGTGTTCCCGCCTCTGGCTCTGATTCCCAGGGTCCTGTGGAAAATCAGGATGGAATGCAGAGTAGCCATTCTAGTGGCTCCAGATTGGCCCAGGAGGTCCTGGTACCCGGACCTGTGGCAACTGTCAGGCGGACACCGGTGGGCTCTTCCAGAACGCGCAGATCTACTCGCGCAAGGCCCATTCTTCCACCTCAATTCCAGGGCCCTCAGATTGACTGCATGGCTCTTGAGGCCTGGCTGCTGACGTCCAGAGGATTCTCTCCTACAGTGGTTGCCACTATGAATAGGGCTAGGAGACCTGTCTCCAGGAAGATATACCACAGAACGTGGAAAATCTTTTTCTCCTGGTGTGCCTCTGGTGGACGCTCACCGTGGCCATTGTCCATTCCGACATTGTTGGCTTTCCTACAGTCGGGGTTGGAGTTGGGGTTATCCCTTGGCTCTCTGAAAGGTCAAGTGTCAGCACTTTCAGTGCTGTTTGACAGGCGCTTGGCGCTCCTGCCGAAGGTCCGCCAATTTCTGCAGGGGGTAGCTCGGGTGGTTCCGCCTTACAGGCGACCTCTGGACCCTTGGGACCTCAACATGGTCCTGGCGGCTCTGCAGAAACCGCCATTTGAGCCACTGAGAGACATCTCTCTCTCTCGTCTGTCCCAGAAAGTGGTCTTTCTGGTGGCAATTACATCCCTGAGAAGGGTCTCAGAATTGGCTGCACTTTCGTGCAAGTCACCCTTTCTGGTGGTTCACCAAGACAAGGTGGTGTTGCGCCCACGGCCAGAATTCTTGCCGAAGGTGGTTTCAACGTTTCACCTAAACCAGGAGATTGTTCTCCCATCATTTTGTCCCGCTCCCGTTCATCAGGTTGAGCGCGACCTCCATACTCTGGATCTCGTGAGGGCTGTACGCATTTATGTGTCCAGGACCGCCTCCTTTAGGAGTTCGGATTCCTTATTTGTCCTCACGATGGGTCGCTGTAAGGGGTCCGCGGCTTCGAAGTCGACCTTGGCCAGATGGATCAAGGCTCCCATTCAGGAGGCGTACCGGTCTTCTGGTTTGCCTCTCCCGGTGGGTTTGAAGGCACACTCTACTAGAGCTGTAGGTGCCTCCTGGGCCTTGCGACATAGAGCGTCTGCTCTACAGGTGTGTCAGGCGACCACTTGGTCCAGCCTGCACACTTTTTCTAAGCACTATATGGTGCATGCCCATGCCTCTGCGGATGCGAGTTTGGGCAGGCGGGTTCTCCAGGCGGCGGTTGCCCACCTTTAAAGGGAACCATGTGTTTTCCGTCTTGTTGAGGAACTCTTCCCGCCCTGGGGTATTGCTTTAGGACATCCCCATTGTCTGGGTCTCCCATTATGATGACCAGAAAAAAGAGAATTTTGTTTACGTACCGTAAATTCTTTTTTCTTTAATCATCAATGGGAGACCCAGCACCCACCCAGTTGTTCCTTTGCATGTTTTGCATTTGCTCTGTTCTCTGTTGAGACAGTGTTTGCCGGGTTGTTGAACCGTTTTGTGTACGGCATCCTTCCCGATGTTTCGGGTGTGGTTTATTTCCTCCTCACAGCTTGTAGACCAAACTGAGGATGTTCCCTGCGGTAGGGGTTTATAAGCGGAGGAGGCGGTGTCTACAAACTTGTAGTACCTAGTGTGACCTCCGGAGGGCAGTGCCCTAAACCCCATTGTCTGGGTCTCCCATTGATGATTAAAGAAAAAAGAATTTACGGTACGTAAACAAAATTCTCTTTTTACCAGTCATGACATTAAAAAAAATGTCACCGCCGGTAAAAAATGCTTTCACTTTAATCCGACATGAAAACACATGTCAGATCGAAGTGAAACATTAACCCCTTAGCCAACCAAGACCACCGCTACCGGAGATCATCCCTCCACCAGACCATCTCAAAATGGTGGCGGCGCGTGTAAAAACGTGCCGCCTCCCCTGCAGCTCTATGCGATCTGACATGTCACAGGTCAGATCGCATGGGTAACACATCCATTGGTGCCCCCCCACACTTTCTGCAGCCTCCGATCCCCCTTTCGCTTCTCCAGCCCCCCAGCAACTTCAGCTTCCCTCTCCTCCGCTCCTCCAGCCCCCCTCCTCCGCTCCCCACAGCCCCCATCTCCAGCTCCTTCAGCTTCCCTCCTCCGATCCCCACAGCCCCACTTCTCCACTCCCCCAGCCCCTCTCTCTTACCCGCCTCCGGTCCCGCTCCTCAATCCTGGGGTCCTCCGATTCTGGCATTGGCGCTCTCTCTCTCCTCTTCCCTGCGTGACGCTGTGTGTGCAAACTTTCAGGGGAATGTTAGGTCATGAACTCTGTAAGTTTAGGACCTATCATTCCCTGGGGTCACACCGGGGTTAACTGATCTTCATAATCAAGGTACCGTTACACGGCACAACATCGCTCAAAAGTGACGGTTCAACGATGTTGAAACGACATCGTTAGTGCGTCGTTGTGTGTAACAGAATTCAACTACGATAATTTGTCAAGTTGGAGTTGACAGGTTTATGAACATGTTCAAAAACCTGACGATGTCCTTCAAGCGATCTGCTAGCATCGTTCTGTGTGACACCACGATAACTATGTCATGGATGACTTCGCCATTCACAGCAATGAGCAGGGATCGTTCGTGGGGTTGGCGAACGATACCTGCTCACAACATCGTTGGTGAGTTGTCCACGATATCTAAGCGATGTTGAAATGACGTCAAACACAACCGCGCGCCCACGAGATCGTTGTGGACATCATTCCAACGTTGTGCCGTGTAACGATACCCTTAAGCAGATCACCATGAATATCAGTTAACCCCTGTGTGACCCCAGGGGAATGACAGGTCATGAACTCAGTAAGTTCATGACCCATCACAATCCAGGGGTCACACAGGGGTTAATTTGGTTCTTCATGGTGATCTGCTTTAGGCTGGCTTCACACCACAGCAAGGTCCGGTCCAGGGCTGTCCCGGACCAGATCAGCACACAGAATCGGAGGGTCAAATGTGCCCTCCGGTCCTGTGTGCAGCCGGATGGCTGTAATTGCAGTCGCAGCTGCTGATTTTTGAAGATCGCGGCTAGCATGAAGCTAGCCGCGGTCCTGAAACAACAGCGTCGTGCAGCCACCGGTATCCGGTTACCGGATTCGCCTGGACCGGTGCAATCCGGCCCCAGGGCTCCCATGTTAGGGAGAACCGGATTAGGGACAATCCGGCCAAATCCGGGATACGGCTTTTTGGGGTGATTTTTCTCCCCGGACACAAACGTTGCAAGCAACATTTTTGTGTCCGGTGACAATAGTCCGAATTCTCCCGGATTCATCCGGGGAGATGAAACCGGATGGCAGAGAGCTGCCATCCGGCTCCATCCAGCCCCATAGGATGCTATGGGGCCAAAAACCGGTTCGGGGCTGTCTGGTTTATACCAGACAGCCCCCGACCGGACCTTGCCGTGGTGTGAAGCCAGCCTAAGAGATCATCATGAAGATCAGTTAACCCCTGTGTGACCCCAGGATCGCGATGGGTCATGAACTTACAGAGTTCATGACCTATAATTCCCCTGGGAGAGTGCCTTCTCTATGCCCCCATGTGCTATAACACTGAAAATCGTCATGGGACCGCCCATTGCACTACGTCGGACATCACCGCCCATTGGACTAGGTCAGACATCACCGCCCACTAGACTACGTCGGATGTTGCAGAATAATAAAGATGTTTGTGGTTTGTTTGTTTTTTTTTCAAATAAAAATTTTTTTCTCTGTCTTGTGTATTTTTTACTATTTACTAGAGATTCCTAATGGCCAAGTCTAATATTGGCCAGACATTAGGAATCTCGGGCTTAAGGCCACTTTACATACACAGATATCTGTGACCAACTTCTGAACAGATCTCTGGTTGCAGTGAAATCATGGACACATTGTTCCATTTTGTGGCTGTGTGATTTCACTGCAACCAGAGATCTGTTCAGAAGTTGGTCACAGATATCTGTGTGTGTGTAAAGTGGCCTTTAGTGTCAGCTGCCAAAAAGCTGGCATTAACCCCTTATTACCCAGTCTGCCACCGCTACACAGCAGCTGGAAGAGCTGGATGCAGCGCCAGAAAATGGCGCTTCTATGAATGCGCCATTTTCTGGGTCAGCTGCTGGCGGTAATTCGCAGCGGGGGGGGGGGGCTGAAAGCTTGGGCCTCCCTGCGCTGAGGATTCCAGCCCCCAGCTGCCTAATTGTACCTGGCTGGCCCAAAAACATGGTGACGCCCGCACCGTTTTCTTTTTTCTAATTATTTCATGAAATAAAAAAAAAAAAAAAAAAAGCGGGGCTTGCCTATATTTTTGGTTTTCAGCCAGGTAAACTGGGCAGAAGGGGTTGGTGGCAGCTGCCTGCTGTACCTGGCTGGACCAAAATTATGGCGAAGTCCCACGTGTTTTTTTTTTTTTTTTTTTTTTTTTTTCTTTTCACATTAAAAGGGAACCTGACCCCACAAACTGACCCCCCCACATCTTTAGACCTGTCCCTGCACCCCCTATCATCATTTCTAGCCATCCCTTTTGCAGAAAAAATCGATTTTGTAAAGTAGAGAAAAAGTTTATATTCACCTCCATCCTGTGTGGGTTCTCTGTTTCTGAATTAGTCTCAAAGGCGTGCCTGTCTGCTGCAGCCTTGTAATTATGCACGCCCCTCTATGCTTACTAAAAGCCTGGCCGCTTCATGAAAGGGGCGGAACTAAATCGCGTCATGTTGTTAGCCCCGCCCCCTTTCCGGACGCGGTCAGGCTCTTAGTAAGCATAGAGGGGCGTGCATAATTACAAGGCTGCAGCAGACTGGCAGGCCTTTGAGACTAATTCAGAAACAAAATCGATTTTTTTTTCTGCAAAAGGGATGGCTAGAAATGATAGTAGGGGGTGCAGGGACAGGTATAAAGATGCGGGGGGAGTCAGTTTGTGGGGTCAGGTTCCCTTTAATAAAGAAATAATTTAAAAAAAAATGCAGGAGAGGAGACGCCCAGGACACAGTGTTTCCGGATCTTGTGCACATGCCCTAAAAGTGAGAAATTGTGTGGGGAAAAAAAAAAGAAAATGTTTAGTATGATGACCTATTGTTATCAAATTCTGTGAAGGAGCTACAGGTTCCAAATGCTCACTATACCCCTAGATATAATCCTTGAGGTGTCTAGTTTCCAAAATGGGGTCACTTGTGGGGGAGCTCCAATGTTTAGGCACACAGGGGCTCTCCATACGCAACATGGTGTCCGCTGCAATTGGAGCTAATTTTCCATTCAAATTGTTAGCATACACCATGTCGCGTATGGAGAGCCCCTGTGTGCCTAAACATTGGAGCTCCCCCACAAGTGACCCCATTTTGGAAACTATCCCCAAGGAACTTGCCTAGATGCATAATGAGCTCTTTGAACCCTCAGGTGCTTCACAAATTGATCAGTAGATATGAAAAAGTACTTTTTTGTTTCAAATATCTTCTTTTGGCCTCTATTTTTTTCACTTTCACATGAGCAACAGGATAAAATGCATCCTAAAATTTGTTGGGCAATTTCTCCTGAGTACACTGATACCTCATATCTACTATCTACTATATAATCTCCTTGCCCGAGATGTGGAAATGATGAAGTGGGTATATTCCACATGATGTGGGAATGCTCCAGGCTATCATCATTCTGGTCAGGAGTAATAGGCATGATCGAAGGGGCGTATGGGTGTGGAGGTCTCTGGGGATGCTATTACGTGCTTATTGGGATATGTGGAGGAAATCTCAACTACGTCCAGTGCCAAACTTGCCATAGCCAGACTTCTGTACTGTGCCAGGAAATTAATTGCGAGACATTGGACTGGGGTTGATCCTCCGACTACTGCTGAATATTCTAATAGGGTGGAGTATATCCTGCAATTGGAAAGAGGTATCTATGAGAAGAGAGGGTCGCAGTCCATGCATGAGACGATATGGGGGCCATGGATCCAATTTAAAGGACTGTAAGATACTAGTTAACACTTGGGACACATGGCTTTGCCTGGTGGACTTCTGATGGGTGAGAGAAGAGGTGTAGAGGAGAGTAAACTGTGTCATTTTGCTGTGCAAAAATGCAAAGGACTGTACTGCTGTCAGGGAGGGTGGGGAGGGGGAGGGTAGGGGGGTGTTCAACATTGTTGTAGGTGCAGTGGGATGTACTGTGTTGTACTGCGTGATTTACATATGTTATATCTGTTATGATGATTGATTACAATATATCAATAAAAATGTATTTGATTTAAAAAAAAAAAAAAATACTATATAATCTCCTAATTGTGTTTGTCTCACGCCGAAATCGTGCGCCAGCGCCAGGGTGCTCATTGAGCGAGGGGTATGCAAAACAGCCGTGCGCATTAAAAATTCGCGCCAAACTGAAACCCGGCGATAGCGGCTCATTGGCGCCGCTGTCGCCGGGATACATGCGTCCGGCCGCAGCCATCGTCTGGAGATCAGCGGGATTTCCTGACGATGGCTCAGCGCGCTCGAGCCAGCCGGGAGATGACCGGTGTCAGCCGGTCATCTCGCGTCTGGCGAGCCGCTGACCTCTGTGTGCAGTAGCTCAGCCGTGGCCACCTGCCGCATAGAGGTCTGCGGCGAGCCAGCCGGGAGATGACTGGCGCCAAGACGCAGTACTTTTCTGATTGGTCTCCACGGCGCCATATGTAAAATAGTTTAAAAATAATTTTAAATATGGCGTGCGCCGCTCCTCTGATTGGCCGCCGCGTTCAGCGCCGACCAATAAGAATAGCAGCGTGCGCGATGGCGCCATATTTCAAATACACTGAGTACAGTGTATTTAAAATATGGCGCGCGCCGCTATTCTGAGTGTCGCCACGTTCAGCGCCGACCAATCTGAGCGGCATTGAAACTGATTCGACCAATCACAGACGCAGCGCGTTTGACCACCGCGCTTCATTCAAATTGCGCGCCGCGTCGTCGCCGCCAGCTGCGGCCACCAATGAGCGTCGCGGTATTCAAATTGCGATATTGGCGCGCAATTTGAAGTGCCGCTCATAGTGTGACGCAGTTTACTCCTGTCTATAAGGCTGTCAGTCAGTGTGAGGTCCTTCACTCCTATGTACAAGGCTGTCAGTCAGTGTGAGGTCCTTCACTCCTATGTACAAGGCTGTCAGTCAGTGTGAGGTCCTTCAACCACCAGAAGGAGACTGTCGCATGGAGCCAGTGGAAGGTAAAGTATCCTCTGGGAGGATATATTTTTATTTATTTATTTTTACATTCCGGAGGGGAGAGGACAGGGGGGAGGACTAGGGGGAGGATAGAGGAGAGGGACAGCCTAGATAGAAGAGGGACAGGCAGGGAGTGACAGGGACAGATAGAGAAGAAGCAGGGAGAACAGGATCCACACGGATGCTGCATAGAATCGGATCAGATGGCTATTTTCTGGTCATCATAATGGGAGACCCAGACAATGGGGTTTAGGGCTCCGCCCTCCGGAGGTCACACTAGGTACTACAAGTTTGTAGACACCGCCTCCTCCGCTTATAAACCCCCACCGTAGGAAACATCCTCAGTTTTAAACTTAGTGTGCTCGGAGGATCACGCTTTGCTTGCACTTCACTGCATTCTCACAGCTTACGTGATGGCGTATGAAGACAAGGTAAATGGTCCCGGTTGGGACCCTCGACAGTCTCCCCGCTCACCCTTTGTGGAACACGCTGGTGGAGGTACCGGAGGGCTTTTTAGCCTGGACACTTGCTGTTCTCCCGGTACGCTGTCGAGCTCCTTCCTTTCCATCCCTCCATGGAGGCTCTGGAGAGGGGGAGCCTGGAGCCTTGCACAGCTCCGCTCCGTCCGAGGCCTCCCTAAATGGTGCTTACAGACCGGACGGAGCCAGCCCAGTCCGAGGCCTCCCTAAATGGTGCTTACACTCCGGACTGGTGCTGTACCCCCGTCCGAGGCCTCCCTAAAGGTGCTTACAGACCGGACCGGCACTGAGGCACCTGGTGTGTCTCCTGTGTGCCTGGGGGTAGTGTCTGTCACTTGGTGTCATGACACTCAGACCGCGCGGTTACCCTCGGGTCCGCGGTTCTGTCGGTGTACCCTGTGCTGGGGTCACTCTGGCTGACCGCCCTGTGTGTCACAGGGGCTGAGGCTGTAGACTGCTGATGTTTGTTTTGGGCATGCAGTCTGTGTGTGTATGTGCATTGTTACACACTCTTTTCCCGCGCTGCGGGCTCTGGCACCTCCATTACTGAGGCTGCCTGGAGGAGGAGGAAGCAGCTCTTACGGTGACATCACCGATGGGCGTGTTTTGTGTTCTCCCCGTGTTTCCTGGCCACGCCTATGACTTTACTGTCGGCGGCCATCTTCTCCCTCTCTTCCCGGCTGGGATCTGGCTTGCAGCGTGTGTCTGCACTTTCCAGGGGAGACCGGAACTCGCGGAGGTCACACACGAACACCACTTCCTCCTACCGCTTATTGCGGTCGGTAAGCCACCGGGATCTCCGGTTTGTTTATTACAACTTGGCTTATTTCCCCCTACTGTGGCGATGTCCTCAGTAAGGAAGCATGCTGCTAAGACGGCAGATGGCACCATTACCTGCGCTACATGCAACGGTTTACTGGTGGAGGGGTCCTGCAATAATTGCGGACGCCCAGAGACCCGGACAGTTACTGTTGGATCAGAATCTGCGGGTCTGTACCCTGAGGTTCGGGTGATCCCAGGGACATGGGAGACGCAGAATAAGATAAATGAATCTCTGCTGTCCCAGATGTCCTCCATGTCGCAATCCCTGGAGGCACTTCATAGGAGGCTGGAAAACCCAGCTACTCCTCCCAGTTACCCCCGGGTGGCTCTTACTTCTTCGGTGAGACCCCCTAAGCGAGCTCGTGAGGCCCTCTCCAGAGCTCCAAGCTCTCTCTGAGGAGGAGCGTTCCTCTGATGGTGAGGAAGATGATGGGGGTTCTACTCTCGGGTCTGTCTCTGAACCTCCAGATGGGGTGGAGGATCTGGTGTCCTCCATCAATGAGACATTACGTCTGGTCACTCCTCCTGAGGAGGTGACTGTTCACCCCAAGGAGGTCTATCAATGGCTGCGGCCGGAGGCGAGACCAAGTGGATCCTTTATGGACCACACTAATTTTGGAAGGGTGATTAGAGCACCCAGGTTACATCCTGGGCGGCGTTATGTCCGTAAACCTAAGGACCTTCGCTTTCCCTTTCCTCAGGAGGTGCTTCTGGAATGGTCACAGTCCCCTAAGGTGGACGCTTCCATGACTAGGATTGCTGCACGCTCCTTGTTTTCTGCCTCTGATAGCTCCTCATTGAAGGATGCTACTGATAGACAGGTCGAGCAACTCGCCAAGTCTTCCTATGAGGCTGTGGGGTCTTCATTTGCCCCTAATTTTGCCGCGGTCTGGACCCTACAAGCGATTACCTCCTGCTTGGATGGTATCTCTGATCTAGCTAGGGCCAGCCCAGAGGTCCTGGCACTCTCCGACAGGGCAAGGGCTTATGCGGATTACGCCAGGACGGCAACTTTGGAAACTGCCACTCGCTCGGCTGTGGCTTCGGCCAATGCTATAGCGATCCGCAGGTTGTTGTGGCTGCGTCTTTGGGACTCAGATGCCACGTCTAAGAAGATTTTGCAAAATCTTCCGTTCTCTGGTGACAGGCTCTTCGGCACCGAGCTGGACAAGCTGATAAAGGATTCTGCTGATTCTAAGATACCGCAGAATAAGCCTAAGCCATGGTATACCGTGAAAAGGAACCCAAAACAGTGGTCCTTTCGCCCCAGCTCGCAGTCATCAGCGGCGTCCGCTCGCGCGGACCGTGGGGGCAAGCCCTCCACTCAGTGGCGCAACAAAAGTCGCCAAAAGAAGCCGGCAGGGGCTGCAGCTGCCACCCCTAAACCCGCTTCGGCATGACTCGCTCCTTCATCCTGTCTCCCCACAGGTGGGGGGCCGCCTGTCTCTTTTCCAGGACAGATGGCTTCTCCACGTCCAAGACCAGTGGGTCCGAGACGTAGTCTCAAAAGGCTACAGGATAGAGCTGACGTCACAGCCAGCACACCGATTCCATCGGTCTGTTCCATCCCTAGACAAAGCTCAGGCTTTTCATCTGGTGTTGGAGGGACTCCGCAGAGACGGAGTGGTGGTCCCAGTACCCACGGGAGAGAGGTTCAGGGGTTTTTACTCCAACCTCTTTATTGTCCCAAAGAAGGACGGCTCCTTTCGTCCGGTTCTGGACCTCAAGTTGTTCAACCGCCACGTGTTGGTTCGGAAGTTTCGTATGGAATCCCTGCGCTCCGTGATCGCGGCTGTGTCACAGGGAGACTTCCTGGCGTCCATAGATATCCGAGACGCCTACCTTCACGTGCCCATTGCACCGGCTCATCAGCGCTGGTTGAGATTCGCAGTGGGGGAAGAACACTTCCAATTTGTGGCACTGCCATTCGGGCTAGCCTCGGCACCGCGAGTGTTCACAAAGGTGATGGCCTCAATGATGGCTCTCCTGCATGTGCAGGGACACGCCGTCATTCCCTATTTGGACGACCTGCTGGTCAGGGCGCCATCGGAAGACCTTTGTCGGGTGAGCCTGGAGGTGACCATGAAGTCTCTGGAACAGTTCGGGTGGCTTCTCAACATTCCAAAGTCGACCCTGGTTCCGACCCAGTCTTTGACATATCTGGGCATGGACTTCCACACGGACTCAGCCCTGGTGTCCCTACCTCAAGCCAAACAGCTTGCGATCCAATCAGGAGTGCAGAATGTTCTCCTGTCACCACTATCTTCCCTACGGGAGTTGATGAAGCTGGTGGGACGCATGGTAGCGGCGATAGAGGCGGTGCCTTTCGCACAGTTTCGCCTCCGTCCTCTCCAGTTGGAGATTCTTCGCCGATGGGACAAAAGGACGATTTCTCTGAATCGGCTGGTGACGCTGTCACAATCGACCAGGGACTCCCTACAGTGGTGGCTCCAGCCACATCATCTGTCACGGGGCCGGTCCTTTCTAAAACCGTCATGGTTAGTGGTGACCACCGACGCCAGTCTGAAGGGCTGGGGCGCGGTGTTCTTACACCACAGGGCTCAAGGCCTATGGACCCAGGCGGAGTCGGCTTTACAGATCAACGTGCTGGAGATCAAGGCGGTCTATCTGGTGCTCCTGGCGTTTCAGAAATTCCTGTCAGGACAACCCATTCGGGTTCAGTCCGACAATGCGACGGCCGTCGCCTACATAAATCATCAGGGAGGGACCAGAAGTGCTCAGGCCCTCGCCGAAGTCCACCGCATTCTAGCCTGGGTGGAGGAAAACGGCTGCCTGATCTCCGCAGTTCACATCCCAGGGGTCGAGAACTGGGAGGCCGACTACCTGAGCCGACAGGGGATGGACGCCGGAGAGTGGTCCCTGCATCCAGACGTCTTCCGGGACATCTGCAGCAAATGGGGCACTCCGGACGTGGATCTGATGGCCTCACGGCTGAATCATCAGGTACCCCAATACATGGCACGATCGTGGGATCCTCAGTCTCTGGGGGCGGATGCCCTGATCCTGAGTTGGTCCAGCTTCCAGCTGCCATATGTGTTCCCGCCTCTCGCTCTGATTCCCAGGGTTCTGTGGAAAATCAGGACAGAATGCAGAGTAGCCATTCTAGTGGCTCCAGATTGGCCCCGGAGGTCCTGGTACCCGGACCTCTGGCAACTGTCAGGCGGACACCGGTGGGCTCTTCCAGAACGCGCAGATCTACTCGCGCAAGGGCCATTCTTCCACCTCAATTCCAGGGCCCTCAGATTGACTGCATGGCTCTTGAGGCCTGGCTGCTGACATCCAGGGGTTTCTCTCCTACGGTGGTTGCCACGATGAATCGGGCAAGGAAACCTGTCTCCAGGAAGATATACCACAGAACGTGGAAAATCTTTTTCTCCTGGTGTGCCTCTGGTGGACGCTCACCGTGGCCCCTGTCCATCCCGACATTGTTGGCTTTCCTACAGTCGGGTTTGGAGTTGGGGTTATCCCTTGGCTCTCTGAAAGGTCAAGTATCAGCACTTTCAGTGCTGTTTGACAGGCGCTTGGCGCTCCTCCCGAAGGTTCGTCAATTTCTGCAGGGGGTGTCTCGGGTGGTTCCGCCTTACAGACGACCTCTGGACCCTTGGGACCTCAACATGGTCCTGGCGGCACTGCAGAAACCGCCGTTTGAGCCACTGAGAGACATCTCTCTCTCTCGTCTGTCCCAGAAGGTGGTTTTTCTGGTGGCAATTACGTCTCTGAGAAGGGTCTCAGAATTGGCTGCACTTTCGTGCAAGTCACCCTTTCTGGTGGTTCACCAAGACAAGGTGGTGTTGCGCCCGCGGCCTGAATTCTTGCCGAAGGTGGTTTCAACTTTCCACCTAAACCAGGAGATTGTTCTCCCATCATTTTGCCCCGCTCCCGTTCATCAGGTTGAGCGCGACCTCCATACTTTGGATCTCGTGAGAGCTGTACGCATTTATGTGTCCAGGACCGCCTCCTTTAGGAGTTCGGATTCCTTATTTGTCCTCACGATGGGTCGCTGTAAGGGGTCCGCGGCTTCGAAGTCGACCTTGGCCAGATGGATCAAGGCTCCCATTCAGGAGACATACCGATCTTCTGGTTTGCCTCTCCCGGTGGGTTTGAAGGCACACTCTACTAGAGCTGTAGGTGCCTCATGGGCCTTGCGACATCGAGCATCTGCTCTACAGGTGTGTCAGGCGGCCACCTGGTCCAGCCTGCACACTTTCTCAAAGCACTATATGGTGCATGCCCATGCCTCTGCGGACGCAAGTTTGGGCAGGCGGGTCCTCCAGGCGGCGGTTGCCCACCTTTAAGGGGGACCGTGTATTATCCGTCTTGTTGAGGAACTCTTCCCGCCCTGGGGTATTGCTTTAGGACATCCCCATTGTCTGGGTCTCCCATTATGATGACCAGAAAAAAGAGAATTTTGTTTACGTACCGTAAATTCTTTTTTCTTTAATCATCAATGGGAGACCCAGCACCCACCCAGTTGTTCCGTTGCATGTTTGCATTTGATCTGTTCTCTGTTGAGACAGTGTTTTTCCGGGTTGTTCAAACCGTCTGTGCACGGTATTCTTCCCGATGTTTCGGGTGTGGTTCATTTTTCTCCTCGCAGCTTATGGACTAAACTGAGGATGTTTCCTACGGTGGGGGTTTATAAGCGGAGGAGGCGGTGTCTACAAACTTGTAGTACCTAGTGTGACCTCCGGAGGGCGGAGCCCTAAACCCCATTGTCTGGGTCTCCCATTGATGATTAAAGAAAAAAGAATTTACGGTACGTAAACAAAATTCTCTTTTTGCCATCCGAGTGCAGGGTTCCGTGTGGATCCGTGGCTATCCGTGGGGATCCTGCTGAGACTCGGATCCCCACGGACAGCCACAAATCGTGATGTGAACCCGGCCTCACTGGATTTTCAGGTTTTGCAAACAATTATGATCAAATCAGCTGCCGATTGTATAGTAAATGACGGTCAATTAGCTCCTTAATAAGGCTAGGGTCACACTTGCACGATTCTAAGCTGGATCACGCTTGTCCCATATTACTGGATGGTCCTGAATAAGCACAATTAACATCTCAACATTTGCATACCGGGACATGATGCAGGATCAGGCTCTGTGGAGGAAGAAACCCAGCTTGTGCTTGTAATGGGACCCTAATTGCAGCTGCGCTTCCTGATAAGCTGATGAGTCAACTTACTGCTCCAAACTGTTTTTGTGCATTTTTCGCACATGACACTCGCCTTGTGTGTTACAGTGGTGCGTTTTTTTCACGCATCCATTGACTTACATTGGGCTTACATCGCGGCATGCTGCGATTGTACTCGCATTGCCGTCGCAATGCGTGTTCGACGCGAGAAAAAACCAATATGCCCTGCAGCATTGCTTAACATTGGTCCGAGTGCAATGCGATATTTTATATATTTTTTTTTTTAACGCATTGCACTCGCACGAGTCTCACGCCAGTGTGCCTTCAGCCTGACACTTTTTATCTGTGATTCCAAATAAAAACACTGACATGTCTCCTTGAGCTTTGCATGGACATATGGTCTGGGAAAAAACATGAACATGTGAACAGCCCCATAGACTATAGTTGGTAAATGATGTATCCATGCTTTTCATGTGCAATGTGTCTGAGTACAGACAGGTCCATATTGTCACTATTTAGGCTCATGATCAAGAGACGCAGCGTATTGCACATCTCTGCGGAATGTTAATTTCATGCTGTGGAGTCAAAAGCTGTCCCCATTAGGGAGAAGCTGTCCTGCGCACACACCGCATATGATATAGACTCACTGCACACTCATTTTAGTAGTTACAACTAGTGACTGTAAAGTTCGGGGTCCGTACCGAACACCTACACCATGTTCCAAATTATTATGCAAATTGTTTTTAAAGAGGACCTGTCACCAAACCAGGCATGGTGATCTAATTACAGCACTGGATGCAGCATGTCTGCTGCATCCAGGCAAGGGGTCCCCCAGCCCTTGAGCCCCCCTGTACCCCGAGTAAATACACTTAAAAAACTTACATCCTGCAGCCAGAAAGGAGGTGGCTAGAGGCTGGTGGAGCCAAAGGGCAGATTCACACCTCCTGCATATTTAATCTGCCCACCGCTGCCAATCGTTGTCTCCCTCGTCTGCAGTATAACAGAGTTTATTTTAGAAATGGCCGCTTAGCCCTGCCCCTGCGGTGACGTCACTGCTTATACCCGCCCTGCTCTATGGTTAACATAGAGCAGGGTGGGGAAAGGTGGTGATGTCAGAGCAGGAGGCCGGCCACCCTGCCTCCTGCAGTGACATCACCGCTTATACCCGCCCTGCTCTATGTTAACCATAGTCACTGGAGCTGTAGGAGTGCAAGCACCTATACTTGAGCACAGGGGAGTGGCTTTGCCCCCCCCCCCCAGTGGTTGAACTCACTCTGATTAGCAGTTTAAATAGACATTGCCAATTAGAGCGAGTAACCCCCTCCAGATCTGAATGGAGCTCTCCAATCAGATCTGGAGGAGCCGGGATGGCAGGTGCCCTCCCCCTCCTAGACCTCTCCCTCTCCAGGGCCCCCCTCCCCCCAATCCCTTTGTGTGCATGCGTGGATGTGTGCGTGGATGGATGTGGGTGGATGGGTGCATGCATGGATGCGTGCGTGGATGGATGTGGGTGGATGGGTGCATGCATGGATGATGAGTGGATGGATGGGTGCAACAAGGAATAAAGTGTCCTCTTGTTGTAGTCTCTGGGATCATGGTCATGGTGCACTGTATAACAGATCATTGCCAGATCATTAGGTTTGGACTCAAGTTTGAGCCACTTTTGGCCCCGAACCGAACTTTAAAAAAAAGTCCGGGTGAGTTCACCGAACCCCAACATCGGCGAGTTCGCCCATCACTAGTTGCAAGTTGTGACCAAGTGTTTGACCACGCGGGAGCGCAGGCAACATTAACAAGGAGGAGAGACTCTGCTCCATCAGTCTCTTAACAGAGGCTAGTATTATCAAGATGCATTCAAGGCTCACTATAGGATTCCCCTAAGGACACAGCACTTACTTGGGAACTAATATTAATGTCAGTTACACATTATAACTGAACGGGGTAACCAAACCATTTATTGGATTGGACCCTTATAACTTACGCACTAGCTACAAAGGACAAACTACCTTAAGAAGTCCCATGAACACTACTACTGAGGTCCAGGTATAATCCAAGCGTAGGGAAAGGGGAGTGGGAGGCAGCTCCTCACTCAATACTCACTAGGACTCTGGAGCTGGTGTGATTGTTGGCGTCCATCCAAATATTATTATTTAAAGAAAGAAAGGGGGGGTTTCTCCCTCGTAACGCGTCCAGTGTTCACCCCTGTACATGTCGATGTTTTTATAACTTCTAGAAAGGATTAAAAATAAGGATGCTGGTGTACCCTCTTTCTGCCCAGGTATAATACAACAGTTAGCGACTGTATGATAAAGGCCACAGTGCGGTGGCCAAAACATCCTTCTTTGTCGCAATTGTCATGTGTTAGCCCAATAAAAAAAACAGCTTGCCAATGTCACTAACTTAGTCTGGACCTGCAGCTCTCTGGCGCCCTCGTATCCTGCTGGCTAAACCCGGTATTGCCAGAGGATAAGAAAAGTAGCGCAGTTGCTCTAATTTGTCATGTATTGTGGCATGTGCTGTGACGGGATGTATATTTACCACCATTTCCTGCCAGGAACGTGTGTATATATACCTCAATCCAGCCACCCTCAAGCCACAATATTACAGAAATACAAAAATTATGTTACCACCACCGATATCTTTCATGTGGATCAGTCAGCTGTGTTGGTAACATTAATTTTGCGGTAGGTGTGTGTCGTTCATTCATAGGGCAAGAAGAACAAAACTAGTAAATTATAATTTTACTCCAAAAAAATGGCATTGTTTACAAAAGATATATTACAAAAGAAACTATTTACAACAGTATATGCATAAACAGTTATTAAAATAAAAGGGATAAAAATAAGAGACTAAACCTGTGCCACGCTGTGACAGTCGCAGATTTGGGGGGGAGGACGGCACTATTGGTGTTATTTGACTCCAAATATATGTCTGTGATGTGCTGATGGTCAGAATTAATTTCCTAGGTTTCTGACCCATCTCCAGAAAAGTAAATAGATACCGTCTGATCCCCAAAAATTCCAGCATGCCAAAAATATGATTAATGTGCATTATTAAATTTGACGTTAAAAGTCTAACTGCAAACAAAGGATTCTTGGAGGGAAAAGAAAACTAGCACAATCTAGCTGACTTTTATGACTTGCTGGGTCATAAAAATTCCTGACTGGGGTAGCAGATAGGAGCAAGACACAGCTCCCCTACAAACTAAGAAGGGGCAGGGGTGTAAGCCAGCTCTGGCTGTATCTCTATAACAATAAATATAATCCATATTTTCCTGACACCTCCCCCTTTTAGACTGTGCTATGGAGGCAGGACCTCAAAGTCCTACTACATGTGCAGCTTGACCGTCTTCGCCTCTGCCTGGATCCCACAGGACTTTCTCAGGCTCAGATTGGGGTCTCTGCGAGGCCTTTGTCAACACAGCGAATGATTGTCCTGAGGTGCTCAGTCTGAAACCCTTGGCTAGAGATAGCCAGAAGTGGCACGGGAGCCCCAACTTCACAGGAACCTTCCTGGACCTTTTCTGGATCAGCAGTTGTTTCGGTTATCCCTCTACAGGTTGATGGCCAAGAATGCAGTGCGGGCCGTGCATTCCCAGTACTCAAACTGCGGGTGACAGCGTCTAGATAAGTTGTGTTCCTGTGGGATAATGACATCTTCCAATTGGCCTGACTGGCCAGGGACACAGCTTTCCCAACACCCTGACAAGCGGTGGACTGAAACTGCCACTTAACTTGACAGGCTGTTGGGCCTGCCATTCCGCTTTTTTTTTATTTATTTATTTATTTTTAAACCAAAAACTTTTTATTGAAAGAGAAGCAGTTTACAGAAAGCAAAATTTGCACCATAATGTGTTACAAGATAACTTGGGAAAAGGAGGGGGGATGGGGAAGAGACAAACTTATACAGACAAGGGAAAGATAAGAGGGAATACATATGAGAGGATAACAATGGGTTCCTGGAAACAAAATCAGATCATTGAAACAGAAGATACTGCCACATTAAAGCTAGACGAGATCTAGGGATCCTACCAGGACGATACTTTGGTTTTCCTGGTAAGGTCATGTGCAAGAATGGTTTCATGTTGGTAATGCAAATCTAATTGAGCAATTAGTTCGGCTCGAGAGGGAATGATATGGGATTTCCATAATCTGACCACACATTGCCTGGCTGCAATTAGAATATTTGTGGTTATGGGTCTAATTGGAAGAGGGTATTCCTCTAATCCGATGCCGAGGAGCGCCATAGGAGCATCTAGGGAAAGAGGAATTTGGGTTACTGATGCTATCATAGATTCCACTTCCTTCCAAAATACTTACATTTTGGAACAATCCCACCATACATGGGGAAATTGTGCCTAATTGGGAGCATTGTTTCCAGCACATGGGAGAGGTGGATGTCTTGAACTTAGCAAGTGTACTGAGGGAAATTATACCAATTAAGCTGGATCTTTTTAGCTTGTTCTAGCTGGTTAATACATGACGAGAATTTGGCTATATCTTAGCTTCTACTAAACAGTTTTTTTAGCAAAAACGATTGCCCCAAATGTGTGTGCTGGGTGTAGGGACACATATTAACAGTCCGGGGGGGTCATTTGGGGCGGTTGGTTCCCTTTAAAAGGCGAAGCATATAGGGAAATAAAATAGAGAAATTGGGAATAGTATGAAAAGGAGAATCCGTCCGGTCCTGGGGCAGAGGTTTTTTTTTTGCACAGGATATTGCTGCTGCTACTTCAGAAGTCGTCAATTGGGCATTAAGACGGGCCAGCTATGTTGGGGTGAATTTAGGGAAGATCGCTCTATCTAGGAAGGATGGAATGGAAGAGGGGGATGGTTGCGGGGCTTTTGAGTCACATCGAAGATTGTATAGTGAGGAGTAATATGAGCCAAATTCCGCTGCTATATCTATAGGGTTAGTAATACGTCTTCCTTGAGCAGGAAAGGAATTTTAGCCTGAGCCTCTACCATTTTAAATCTTCTGGCCAATACTGCGCCCGCTCTGTCACCCATAGCGTATAATTTTGCCTTGGTCTTTAAGATTTTTTTTTTTTCCACTTTAACAAGTAACAGGGATCTGATCGCTTGCCAAGTGCTAGTAAGGTCTTTTAGTAGTTCTAGGGTAGGGTTTTGTTTGTTGACCTTCTAAGAGCTGTAATTTAAGGGCCGAGGTTAAAGTCGCTGTATGTCGTCTCTTGGCAGTAGCCGCCATTTTTATGAGAACACCTCTAATTACTGCCTTGTGGGCAAACCATAAAGCGTTCAGATATCTCTGAGCTGTCATTTTGGTCAAAGAAGTCTTTCAAGTGCCCCATTAGATTTTCAGTATTGCTTGGGTCAGAGAGAAGATATCATTCAGTCTCCATCTGGCTGGAGGACGAATTGCATGTGCGTCTGCAATACGAATTGTGACAGGGGCATGATCCGACCATGCTATATTCCCAATATCTGCTGCAACACATTGAGGCAATAGGGCGTCATCTACTAAAATATAATCTAATCTGCTGTAGGTATGAAAGCATGGCGACATAAGTGTAATCTTTATCTTCACAATGGAAGTATCTCCATGCATCGTGAAGATGATGGGCAGAGATTAAAGGGCCCATTTTGGATCTAGACTGTGAAGGGGCCGAACAATTGTATAGTTTAGACCTGGGGATGTTAGTCGCCTGCTATTACTTTGTGCCCAGAAGTAACTGTATCTAGTACCTCGAAGAAACCTCTCAGGAATTTGAGTTGTCCCTCATTTGGGCCATATAGAGAGATTAGAGTAAATGGTATGTTATTTATGGAGCACAAAACAATGACATACTAGCCCTTAGGGTCCCTTATAGTGTCTTTATGCTGAAATGCTACAGTCTTGGTTACCAAAACACCCACTCCCAACTTTTTTTGAGCCACCATTTGCGAAATATTGTAAGGGATAGCTCTGGCGGAGGCCGTTCTCACATTATCCCTTTCAAGCAAGTGTTTCTCTTGAATACATATAATATCACATCTCGTTTTCAATAACTGATTTCAAACTAGTGACCTTTTTCCAGGGGACTAGAAGCCATTAACATTGTAATAGTTGTGAGGTAGCGCCCCAGGGGAACCCGCTTGGCACGGGGAAAATGACAGCAGCAACTACATTTCAATGTAACAAAACCAGCGGATTTATTAATTTCTGTCATAAACCGCTTTCAACACATAAACCATAACACTGTATTTCCATTTTCACATATAATATGCATATCCTTACATTGCATTATATGACATTCCCATATGACATTACATTACAGGACATTCACATACGTTTTCCCCAGAACATCAAGGCGTCACCCACCGACCCTTGCAGACCTCAGTCTGGTTCTAAAGACGGCTATCACCGTCTATCACCCTGACAGGGATCATTCCCCATCCTATTGCACACGAGTCATCACACATGGCACTTTTTCATAACCATTATGACTCACGCATGACACAGCATTCATGGCATTGTTACATAAACCAATATGCTACCTACTCAGGGCCCACAATAGTACCAGGAACCCTGTCACTCAGTACACACAAGACCTCCATGGATCCACCGGGATCCAGGACACTTACATCTGGATCAACGGGACCATATCATGACTCACTCAGTCAGTCCCAAAGTCGGCTGTGAACGCCTGGCTCTTGAGCCATACTCGGTCTCTCACACCGCACATCTGACCGCCTGGCCCTTGAGCCATCCTCGGTCCTGGACACTTGCTGGCATGCATGCATCTTTGTGCCACCAGCATGGAGCTGGCAGGCTCCCATCACTTCCCCCACCGGGGACGGATCACTTCCAGCACCTCCTCACATGGCAGTGGTCTGGACTTCTGACTCCCATCGTCCTCTCCTCACTCAGACACCTGGCAGGTTCTTATCCAGGCTGCTCACTCACAGCAGCAACACAGTGAGTCAATCAGCACATCTTCACTCACACACAGACCTGAGAAGTGATTAAACCCCTGTGCACCATTCAGGTTTAGCCCAGCAAAGCACTCATCCCCACAGGTTCAGCCGCTCATTAGGCTCATGAATGTATCGGATCTTCAGCACTCACACTCAGCTGTTTTACTCAGCTCATGAAAACCCTTCAGCTGTTAACCCCCTGTACATCAGACAGGTTTCACACAGCACACACAATCAGGAAAACCGGCCCATGTGAACAGAGACCTGCATTGATAACCCGTGTGATGCACCCGGCCAGGGGCCACATCACCACATAGTGTATGGAAATACTCATGATGGGGGTTAATAAAGTGCCATGTGCAGCATCTAATGAAACTCATACCGTAGGTTTCAAAGTTACAAGGAGGAAGGAGGAGAAAGGGGGGGGGGAGGGGACAAACAGGGTGAAACAACCATGTAAAAACCACATATAAACAACAAGTCCAGAACACAGCTCTGGTGGTAACGGTACCACCGAGCAAACCAAAGAGTGTACAAAAAACACTCCGGGGGTAGTACTCCCTAACAAGTAGGGAGAAGACAAAAGGTAGGTACACTACCCAAATGGGCAGACCTAAAAAAAAGTAAAAGGTAAAAAAGAAAATGAAAAAAGCAGGAAAAAGTTTAAAAACGCCAGCAGGAAGGTATCCACAGGACATCCAAATCAATAGATGATCAAACCACGTCCCATTAAGGATCAATGCGATTCTTAGGGACGCCTTTCCCAGGTGACTGCTGTGAGGTTGATGGACCGGTGGAGCCTGCTAGACTGAGTCCCCATTGCACCAAAAGCTTCCCAGCCTGCATCTGGTGAGGCACACTGAGGTAGAGCCATTTCTTTTGATAAGTAGCCTCGGTGGGAAACCCCATCTGTATGCCACATTTTTGTTGCGCAAGACTTGCGTGTGTGGCAAAAAAGCCTGTCTCAGCCATAGTTCCAGGGGATAAATCTTGGAAAACCAATAAGTGACCAAATCTATCCGACAAAGCTGGTTATCCTCCGAGGGCATGGAGGAAGTCCTCTTTGAGCTCATAGAAGTGAATGCGAGCAATCACATCTCTGGGCAAACTGGGGTTAATGCCCGCCGGTTTCGGTATTCTGTGTATGTGGTCAATTATTATGTCTTTCACATCAACTGATGGTAGGGCAGCTTTAAAGGGAACCAACCTCTGAAAAAAGCCTATCTAACCTATAAATATCTGTCCCTGGAGCTAGGCTGGGCGATTAATCGAATTAATTCGATTAATTCGCCCCCTGCTGTGGCCACGATTGTGGTTTTATTAAAAATCGTGTAATTCGATTTAAAATGGCGTCCGGAGCGCTGTTTAGAAGATCCGGGCGGCTAGTAGTGTTAATGCGAGCGTGTTCGCGGCAGTGGGCGGGGCTGAGACGGAATCTCGCGAGATTTGGTATGTTTGGCGGTGCGATCTCCTCACAGGCAGCAGCGGTCTATACAGTGTGAGGCGGAGACACTGGGCGGCGGTAAGAGGGGAACCGGGGGGTCACGGAGGGGGGACAGAGGTACTTAGGGCCAACACAGCGAGCGGAGACATCCTGCTGTGTGTGAATACTGTATATATGTGTGTGTGTGTACCAAGCTCTTTCCATATATAGCCCTCCCTCCGCTATATACTATGTACCTGCTTTGTTCTATATCCCATCCCCCTCCTTTTATATACCTGTGTCCTATATCCCATCCTCCTCCCTATATATTCTATATCTGCGTCCTATATCCCCTGATATATTCTATACCTGGGTCCTATATCCCCTCCCCCTCATAGATTATATACCTGGGGGAACCTGCTCCGTTCAATAGATGCGGTCTCCTTAAAGGGGAATCCTGATTAAAGATGATCTCTACCTCTTATTTTTTTCTTTATTCATCAAAGAAAAGCAAAAATAAAATAGAAAAATAAATCGAGATTTAAATCGAAAATCGTCCATAGGTTTAAATAAAATCGAGATTTTGATATTTTTCCAAAATCGCCCAGCCTTACCTGGAGCCTAAAATGACTATTCTAACCATCCCTGATTGACTAAATCTAACTAACTACATGCCCAATAAATGACTTTTTATACTTACCAAATCCTTGTCTGATGGGTGTTCCTCCAGGCTCTTGTAAGCGAGGTGGGTCTCCTCGCCGCGCTCGCACCCGCCTCGCTGCTGTCCATCTTCTTCTGTGATTCAAATTACCCGCCCATCGCGTCCTCGCAATGAGCGGGTCACGTGCTGCAGGCCCCGGTCACTTCCACCCGCCGCATCACTGGTACACCCATGCCGGCTTCAGAGCATGCGCAGATGGCATGCTGAAGCCGGCCTGGCGCGTCATAGACCAGGCGACGGGCGGGCGGAAGTGACGCGGGGCCTGCAGCACGTGACCCGCCCATTGCGAGGACGTAATGGGCAGTAATTTGAATCACAGAAGAAGATGGACAGCAGCGAGGTGGGTGCGAGCGCGGCGAGGAGACCCGCCTCGCTGACAAAGAGCCTGGAGGAACGCCCATCCGACAAGGATTTGGTAACTATAAAAAGTAATTTATTGGGCATGTAGTTAGCTGGATTTAGTCAGTCAGGGATGGTTAGAATAGTCATTTTAGGCTCCAGGGACAGATATGTATAGGTTAGTTAGATAGGCTTTTTTTCGGTGGTTGGTTCCCTTTAATAAAATCCTAAAGGAAGGAGCGGAGGTCTGGGGCCAGGACTGCCTCCTCAATCCCTCTAATGTTTGTTTCGTCTGGACCTGTATTCCAGGGGCTTTAGCTTAGACTTTATCCATCTTATTCTGGAGAGCCTCATGCGCATCCAGCAGGTCATTAGGGGAGCACACCAACTCTGCCATCTTCTGCTCCACCTATCTGTTCTGCCGCCAAGCTCTGCCACCTCTCCTTTGATGTCTGCTATCATGCCCCTCATATCCTCTTGCAGAGAGGAGCGGAGCGAAGCCAGAAGGTCCTGCATGGCGCTGAAGGTAATCGAGTTTTAGGGCACCCGCTGTCATAGGCTCTTGCATTCGGCTGGGAGCCGCTCCTGGCAGCGCGAGCTGAGCGGGGAGACGGCGGCGCCATCATAGAAGCTGCGGGCAGGAGATGGCCACCAGTGAAGTAATCTGTAACCTTGCTTGGGGGACTGTGGGCAGTAGTTTTAGTTTTTCTCATCTACTCACCAGGCAGGCGGGTGTACAAGGAGGCAGAGAGGAGGTGGTAGGAGGCCAGATCACTCCTGTCAAAGCTGCTTCTCGTCCTGTAGATAGGAGAGCTCCTGCACTATGCGGCTGACTCCATTGCTGTCAAGCCATGCCCCCCCCCATTCCGCCTTTCTGACAGGAGAGGGGGGTTGATCTCCCATCTCTATGACAGACCAAGCGCACCACTCTCCCATCCGGATAAGCCAGGGGTACATCTTTCCCATGGTCCTGAATGGCTGGGAGACCCGTCTTCCAATTAATCAGATACATGATGGGCCCAATCTCCCCATTGTCTAGGCTGACTGTGGAAATATGTTCTCACACTATTCTGACAGGGGATGGGTGCTGCTTCTCATCACCTGCCAGGTAGTGAGCACATCTTTCCCATCCTCGTGCCTGGTTGGGGAAAACCTATTTCCCTTTTCTGGTAATCCCTCAGGACCAATGCTAAAGATGGAGCAGCTAGCACCTGCCATGTTAGTCCATTGTGACCCTTGCAGGTGGCACGA
The DNA here is from genome assembly GCA_033576535.1 of Allobates femoralis. Classification (NCBI taxonomy): domain Eukaryota; kingdom Metazoa; phylum Chordata; class Amphibia; order Anura; family Aromobatidae; genus Allobates; species Allobates femoralis. Next base: position 194,248,504 of record JARQOC010000001.1, read on the forward strand.
AACCACTGCTCTTGTGGTTGCCATGCCTGCCGCCACCTCCCATAGCAACAAGTTCTACAACTTTGAGGGGACCCTCAGCGATGCCCGCTCATGGCGTAACATGGCTGAGTTTTCCACCACCACGAGGCCCATCATGTTGTGATGCTTTAGGATCAGCACTTACCATGGGGCAGCTACCACCGGCCATGTCACAGTCCGTCATGACACTGGCAAGCTGCATGTGACCATGTTCCTCGGGGGTCCTCATGCCTGCCACCATCTACATTAACAACCGGTTTTACACTTTGGAGGGGATCATCAGCATGCCAGCTCGTGGCATGACGTAGCTGAGTTCTCCTCTACCACGAGGTTCATCATGCAGTGATGCCTCAGGAACAGCACTTAACGTGGAGCAGCTCCATCGACATGTCACAGTCTGTTGTGACACTGGCTAGCTGCATGCGACTACCGCTCTTGTGGTTGCCATGCCTGCCTCCATTTTCCCTAGTGCTCATTTCTGCTACCTTCATGGGATCCTCAGTAATATCACCCTGTGGTGTGATATGGCTGAGTTCCCTGAAAAACCAGATTCACTTTATTAACAGGCTACCCATCGAAATTCCCATTCCCACTATCAACTTTTGACATTACCTATAAGGCTTTGGGGACATAAGGGTGAAAACCAAGTCCACTTCCTTTTATCGCATTGGGGGTAGTTTTCTTGGTCACCCCAACCCCCCCTCCCCCTCTTTTCAAAACCCCCGCCAAAAAACCAGGTCATGGGCAAGGATCGCACTTGCCCCCCAATCCCGTGACAGTCAGTGTCTTTTCCAGGGATGAGTTTGAGAATGCACGTTTTCGGGGCACATAAAGAGTACGTTCGGGCGCCAGAATCCCTGAACCCCACAGTGATAGTGTTGTCCACCGTGACTGACTGCAAGTTCTCCCCCGGGGCTCCCAACCCCTACCACCCACAAACAAAATAGCCCAAAAGGCCCTTGGCCTTTAGATGGGGGTGGGGGTTTTTCTTCTGCCTTTCCGGACAGGCGATGCTCACCTGTCCCCGGTTTTCCACATTGAAGCTCTTGCGGGGCGTCAGCTGTAAAACCAAGTGCTTGGGAGCTGGGACAGTGCCTCTGGAAAATCGGCTTGGGGAGCGGTTTAAAGGGTGGTGAATAATGGCTTGCCCCCCTTTCCCCGCTGGTGTCGAGTTTGGGTTCCGCACCTTTGATTGGTCTCGTAGGTGTCAGTGATCTGCGGTGCTTTATTCGCTCTGGGGGTTTCCCCATCCATCACTAACTGTTCACCTCCCGCTGGGCAAAGATGTAGGAAATGGCCTTTTACCATCAGGGGCCTTTATCTGTTTAAAGGGGGGTCACTGACAGTCCTTGGATCCACTGCTCAAAGTTTGGGTTCCCGAGCCCGTGCACCCCCAAACGCTGTACTGTATGTGGTCCATGCCCGGAGGTTCCGGAACTTTCTAGGGGTTTCACGTCAGGAGTCATTTTGGGAAACCCCTGTATTAGGGCCCGCTTAATGGCTTCAT
>JARQOC010000001.1:194250128-194324087 GCA_033576535.1 Allobates femoralis
CAGTGTCCCAGCAGTATTCAATAAATCCTGGGCTGGGACACTGCCTGCTGCTCCGACACCCCCTTGCATCTCAGGAGAGAGCTCAGGGGGCGGGGCCCGGCGGCGGGGCGGCGGTGATTCCTCACAGGAGAGGGGGGCCCCTCTTGACCCCTCCGGACCCCCCCCCCCAGGGCTCACTCATATTGAATCCTCCTCCGCCTCCATTGCTTCTCCTTTTGCGGCCACTACCACCGACCTGTCAGGGAGCGGAACGGACCCGCCGCTGGAGCCTTCAGGGGCCCCCTAGCTGGCCGGGGCCCTGGTGCAGCTGCACCAGCTGCACCACGGTAGTTCCGCCCCTGTTGCAATGAGACAACATAGGAAGTCATTAAATCCAATATTGCAGTGTGTCTCTATGTGACGTAACATATATCACCGTGTAAGGCTAACCTAAAATTTGCATTTTATTCCATGATATCACAGGTATTTGTATGTAAATTGTAGTAACGGCCTAAGTATCTGAAAAGGAAGTGTATTGGGCATCCAGAAAAATGAGTACATCTGTATGATAAGGAGAGGAGTAGCCTTCAAGGCTGTATTTTTGGCACCGGAATAAAGCGAGATCTTGTGTGGAGAACTATGGCTGATGTCAAATATATTTATGGAGCTCTTATTGAAATATACGGTAACCGTCTCAAATTCAGTTATAAGATTTCTGCAGATGTCTGTAAAGGCATTACCCTAAAACACGAGTGCGCATATTTCCATACTTGGACTATTGACCAAGTGTCACAACACATTATGATCTGTATAAAACATATTAGCTTCAAAAGCCATATATCAGTTTTCCTGTCCCTAATTGCATCCTGGTTACACCCAGCTGTTTTACAGCCGTAATTAAATTCAAAGCTCTCCATACTGGTGCCTCCAGCCAAGAAGTCATTGTGCTCTCTGCTGATCCACCTTTTATCGTGGATTAACCAAGACACTTCAAACATCCATGCGGATTCACTAAGGGCAGTTCAGTTGTATGCAGAGATTCACCTAAATACAACTTAAAGGGAAGTGATGAGTATGGAGGTGGTAGAACATAAACCAAAAAATATGCTGAGTTTATTCACATTAAAAAACAAAAATGTATCTGGAAACTAACTGATATTTCATAAATTCAGAAAAATTAAGTTACCTGGACTTTTCAGTTAAAGGGCATGTTCCCACAAGATAAACAGTTGTTTTTTTTTTTTGTCTGGAAATACAGCCGTAAAAAGCTCATCATATTGCAGTAACAGTAAAATAAATGAGATTTTAATTTTATTCACATACTGTAAAAAATGAGGTCACAAATAACAGAATATCAATTTGGGTTGCAGATTTACTGCAGATATCACCCTTTGCAATGCAATCAATAAGCAAATTTGCTGCATGTACCTAATAAAATCAGAAGTGTTTCCTGCTGCCAACTCTTAGGGTACCGTCACACCTGGCGACGGCACCGCCGATTTCTTAGGCAACGTAGGGGTGTGGCCTATCGGCGCCGATATCACCCCTGCGTCGCCTAATGTAAAGGGGCGATGTCGGCGCCTTTGAGTAACATAGTAACATAGTTTTTTAAGGTTGAAGGAAGACTTTAAGTCCATCTAGTTCAACCCATAGCCTAACATGTTGATCCAGAGGAAAGCAAAAAAAAACCCATGTGACAACACTAAGCTCCACATTGGGGGAAAAAATTCCTTCCTGACTCCAGGTACGGCAATCAGACTAGTTCCCTGGATCAACGCCCTATCAAAGAATCTAGTATGTATAACCGGTAATATTATAGTTTTCAAGAAAGGCATCCAGGCCCTTCTTAAATGTTAGTAGTGACTCACTCATTACAACATCATGTGGCAGTGAGTTCCATAGTCTCACTGCTCTTACAGTAAAGAATCCGCGTCTGTGATTATGATTAAACCTTCTTTCCTCCAGACGTAGAGGATGCCCCCTTGTCCCAGTCTCAGGCCTAAGAGTAAAGAGATCATTAGAAAGGTCTCTGTACTGTCCCCTCATATTTATACATTATTATAAGATCACCCTAAGCCTTCGTTTTTCCAAGCTAAATAACCCCAAGTTTAATAACCTGTCTTGGTATTGCCGACACCTTAGTCCTCTAATGACTTTTGTCGCTCTTCTCTGGACCCGCTCTAGTTCAGCTATGTCTTTCTTATACACCGGAGACCAGAATTGTACACAGTATTCTAAGTGTGGTCGCACTAGTGACTTGTATAGAGGTAAAATTATGTTCTCCTCATGAGCATCTATGCCTCTTTTAATGCATCCCATTATTTTATTTGCCTTTGCAGCAGCTGCCTGACACTGGCCACTAAATGTGAGTTTGTCATCTACCCATACACCCAGGTCTTTTTCAGTGACAGTTTTGCCCAGTGTTTTACAATTAAGCACATAATTATATCTTTTGTTTCCTCTGCCCAAGTGCATGACTTTACATTTATCCCCATTAAAGCTCATTTGACATTTAGCAGCCCAAGCTTCTAGTTTACATAAATCCTCCTGTAATATAAAATTGTCCTCCTCTGTATTGATTACCCTGCAGAGTTTAGTGTCATCCGCAAATATTGAGATTCTACTCTGTATGCCCCCTACAAGGTCATTAATAAATATATTAAATAGAAGCGGGCCCAACACTGACCCCTGTGGTACCCCACTGTTAACTGTGACCCATTCTGAGTGTGTTCCATTAACCTTCCCAGCGGTATTCCCGAGTGTAACTCAGGGTTAATTTTCACTGATACAAGCGGTAACCCCGAGTCACACTCGGGAATACTCGCGGCTGCTGCTGCTGCTCACTGTGAGGCCGCAGGGGGGGGGGGGAGTGCTGTCAGAGCCCAGCACCGCCGCCCCTGCTACACTATAGGCGCCCCCTGCTCCAGCCGCGGGTGCTATCTGTGCCCAGCACCCGCGGCCCCTTCTCCAGCCGCGGGTGCTATCTGTACCCAGCACCCGCGGCCCCTTTTCCAGCCGCGGGTGCTATCTGTGCCCAGCACCCGCGGCCCCTTCTCCAGCCGCGGGTGCTATCTGTGCCCAGTACCCGCGGCCACTGCTCCAGCCGCGGGTGCTATCTGTGCCCAGCACCTGCGGCCACTGCTCCAGCCGCGGGTGCTATCTGTGCCCAGCACCCGCGGCCACTGCTCCAGCTGCGGGTGCTATCTGTGACCAGCACCCGCGGCCCCTTCTCCAGCCACGGGTGCTATCTGTGCCCAGCACTCGCGGCCCCTTCTCCAGCCGCGAGTGCTATCTGTGCCCAGCACCAGCGGCTCCTGCTGTAGCTGCGGGTGAGGTCCGGAAGAGGGGGGGGGGGAGCGCTCTGACAGCCCCTGCTGCAGGTCTTACCTCCCCTTTCCACCGGCGCCATGATAGGTATGTGGTGCCGCCCCCTTCTCCTAGGGCTAGGGTTAGGGTTATTGTTAGGGTAAGGGCCCCGTCACACGGAGCGATATCGCTGCCCATTCATGCGGAGACGTGGTGGCGTGGCCTATCACCGGCGTCATCGCCCCTACGTCGCCACATGTAAAGGGGCGATGCCGCTGGTCCCATGCACACATCGCCCCATGTAACCGGGCGGTGGCGACCTGTCAGGCGATGGGAGCCATAGGCTCCCATTGTCCTGCATCGCTGCCGGGGTTGTCAGACACCCCAGCGGCGATGCTGCCCTACAGGTCGGCGGCACGGGGCTGGAGGAGTCGCCCCATCTAAACGGGGGACGGCGCTGGTGGTGGGGGCGGCGAGAGCGTGCGCGCACCCGCCATTCACCGCCGACATCTCCAGCCCCGTCGCCCCGTGTGACGGGGCCCTTAGGGTTAGGGCTAGGGTGTTAGGGTTAGAGCCTGGGCTGCAGACGAGAAAAAGGGCAGGAACACCCAAGGGAAGCTGGATGCTTCCCTCAGTTACCCTCCTGTCTGTCACGGGGGCTCCCTACTGATGGTTGAGGGGCCCCCTACCCAGTTGGGGCCCTGGTGCAGCTGAACCACCTGCACCATGGTAGATCCGCCCCTGACGCTCGGGGTAAATGGCAGCGGAGTCTCTTTCCCTTCCCCTGGTGATCCACCGCTGTGATCGCCGGTGAGAGCCCCTTCGGATGCCTCCATATGACTTCCTGGTTCCGTCTCTGTGAGCCGCAGCGGCTCATTGGAGGCGGAACTGGGTGGGAAAAAAAAAAAAGTATAAAATTTCGGCCCATAAAAGAAATTTGTTATGAAAAAAAATTGTACCACATTTAGGCTGCTTTCACATCAGCGTTTTTTTGAAATCACGGCAGATGCGGTGAAAAAAACCAATCTGCCGCGATTACCGCATAACCGCGACACCTGCGGCACAGTTGCCGCAAGCCCCATAGAATGTCTATGGGGGCTTGCGGCAGATGCGGCAAGTGCGCTATCGGCACTTGCGGTAGGTGCGGCTGCAAAAAAAACGCGGCTGACCACGGTTTTTTTCACGGCCGCACCTGGCGCAAGTGCTGAAACCGCACTTGCCGCACCTGCCTCACCCTTACCGCAAGCCCCATAGACATTGCATGGGGCTTGCCGCAACTGTGCCGCAGGTGTCGCGGTTATGCGGTAATCGCGGCAGATTGTTTTTTTTCACCGCATCTGCCGCGATTTCAAAAAAATGCTAGTGTGAAAGTACTCTTAGTACAAAATTCCTGACATAATCATACCGCCAGGTATAAGATTATTGATTATTGAATAAAATTATATTATTTATTTAATTATAATTCAACTTTATCACATCTGAGAGGTCTACTAGAGTCTTCTTTGATCAGGTAATTACTAAGAATTGCAGGCCGACTGTACATAACACCAAATTTCCATGCAAAAAAATGGTACCGCTTTTAGCACAAAATTCCTGACATAATCATACCGCCAGGGAGGTTAATAACCACCCTTTGTTTCCTATCACTAAGCCAGTTCTTAACCCACTTACACAAATTTTCCCCTATCCCCATTGCCCTCATTTTATGTATCAACCTTTTGTGTGGCACCGTATCAAAAGCTTTTGAAAAGTCCATATACACCACATCCACTGCATTTCCTTGGTCCAGTCCAGAACTTACTTCTTCATAGAAGCTTATTAGATTAGTTTGACAGGAACGGTCCCTCGTAAAACCATGTTGATAATGGGTCATGAGGTTATTTTTCTTCAGATACTCCAGTATAGCATCTCTTAGAAAACCCTCTAGGATTTTACCCACAGTAGAGGTTAAGCTTACTGGCCTATAATTTCCAAGTTCAGTTTTTGTCCCCTTTTTGAATATTGGCACCACATTTGCTATACGCCAGTCCTGTGGTACAGACCCTGTTATTATGGAATCTTTAAATATTAAAAATAATGGTCTATCTATGACAGTACTTAATTCCTGCAGCACTCTGGGGTGTATCCCATCCGGGCCCGGGGATTTGTCAATTTTAGTGATTTTTAGACGATGCCGTACTTCCTCTTGGGTTAAGCAGGTGACATTTAATTGAGAATTTTTGTTATCACTGATCATATTGTCTGTCATGGGATTTTCTTGTGTAAATACTGTTGAAAAAAAGTAATTTAGCATATTGGCTTTTTCCTCATCCTCATCCACCATTTCACCCAGACTATTTTGAAAGGGGCCAACACCATCAATTTTTAGTTTCTTACTATTTATGTAGTTAAAAAATATTTTGGGATTCTTTTTACTTTCTCTGGCAATGAGTCTCTCTGTCTCAATCTTTGCTGCCTTGATTTGCTTTTTACAAATGTTATTTAATTTTCTGTATTTATTTAATGCCTCATCACTACCTACTTGCTTTAATTCCCTAAATGCTTTCTTTTTGTCACATATTGCAACTCTTACCGCTTTATTTAGCCATAGTGGTTTCCTTCTATTTCTAGCATGCTTATTCCCATAGGGTATATATTGTGCACAGGTCCTATTCAGGATGCTAATAAACATCTCCCATTTGTGTTGTGTACTTTTATGTCTCAGGACATCGTCCCAGTTTATTGCACTAAGATCATCTCTCAACCGTTGGAAATTTGCCTTCCTGAAGTTTAGTGTCCTTGTAGCCCCTCTACTACACGTCTTAGTAAAGGATACTTGAAAGCCTATTAAGTTATGATCACTATTACCCAAGTGACCTCCAACCCGTATATTTGATATGCGGTCCGGCCTGTTGGTTAATATTAGGTCCAGCAGTGCCCCCCTTCTTGTTTGGTCCTGAACCAGTTGTGAAAGGTAATTGTCTCTCATAGTTTTCAAAAACTTATTACCCTTGCTGGAATTGCAGGTTTCTGACCCCCAATGTATTTCAGGGTAGTTGAAGTCCCCCATAATAATAACTTCTCCCTGAGTCGCTGCTTCATCTATTTGCTTTATGAGGATATTCTCCTCCACTTCCATTATTGTTGGGGACTTATAACAAACCCCTATCAGTAATTTATTATTTTTTCCCCCTCCCCTTATCTCCACCCACAGGGACTCTACATTTCCATTAGATTCACCTATATTATCACGCAGGATGGGTTTTAAGGATGATTTTACGTATAAACATACACCTCCTCCTCGCCTATTTGTACGATCATTTCTGAACAGACAATAGCCCTGTAAATTAACAGCCCAGTCATGGCTCTCGTCCAGCCAAGTCTCCGAAATCCCCACCATGTCATAGTTATTTTCCAACAAAATCAATTCTAATTCCTCCATTTTGTTGGTGAGGCTTCTGGCTTTAGTGTACATGCACTTTATGCATCTCTCTTTACCTCTATTCCTTCCTACTAGATTGACTGTTCTAACCCCACCCCCCATGCCACCCCCAATTTTATTACTTGTGCCCAGGTTACTATTTACACTATCTTCCCCTCCTATACAATGAATACCCTCCCCCCCAATCCCTAGTTTAAACACTCCTCCAACCTTCTAGCCATTTTCTCCTCCAGCACAGCTGCACCCTCCCCATTGACAAGCAGAATTCCATAATAAGAAGTAGGCCACACTAAAGTTAGGGGGCATACTTCAATAGTTACTCCAAAAAGATTGCATAACATAGATAAGGAGTATAGACTAAAATATATCATGAAAAATATCAAATTTATTTAATATGACAAGCAAAGACAAGGAGGGGAAGATCACAAAGTGCTCCATGCAGGTAGCCACAATATGGTCTACATATATTGCACTGTATCAGACACACAGACCATGTCTGTCCATATATCAAAACAGAAAACTGGCGTCTGCGCAGAGACCCATATACAGTGGTTCATTATGTGGGCACCTAATACATCATCACCTACATAACCATATGAATAAAGGTTTATACTGACATTAAGCATGTTCCATACATATATCCTTTGTGGTATTTGAGGGTCAAGACAGGAAAGGTATACCCATATATCATACCCATGCCATGGGAACAGAGCGCTACACCTAGGAGTGTTACTGACAGGCAGTCTCAGTGTGTCATGTAGCTAAGAGGCATAGTTACCAGAGCCGTCACTGGCCATCTCGCATGGGGCAGCAGGGGTGAGGGGTGGTCCGGACCAGGGGACCCCAACGCGTTTCGTGACCACAGTATGTAGGTCACTTCATCAGGGGATGCTCCAGGCTCCTCCATCGGAGATTTTTATATCGCTCGCGCCACCGGAAGTGACGTTACGCAAGCCGGTCACCTGACTGGAACTATGCACGGCCGCGTCACAGCACACTGCACCACCCACCGCACCGACGTCAGGCCACACGTGCGCGCACGGTCGCGGGGACGCGTCACCATAGCGACCGCGCGCGCACAGGGCCCGGACATCAGCGCTGATAGGTAGGAGACTCTGTGACGCCGCGCGCATAGGGGGACAAGCGAAAGCATGAGAGGGATCTGCACATATCACCACAATGATCTATTAACCCAGTGTGCCAGAATATTCCATCATTTATAGTCATACATACATTATAACATTAGATAGTAACACATATAGCACACTGGTACAATATTCTTCTGATTCCAGGTAGATTATGCAATCTCCACACAGATAGTCCTCAAGTTATTCCTTAGGAAACCTTGCTTGTTTGTAAAAAGAGCCAGAAAAATCCCACAGAAGTCGAGGGAGGAACCTAAAAAAATCCTTAAAAAAGGAAATAAAAACATACATGTGTCAGAAAAAACTGACTAAAAACATTCGAGAGGTACAAAAGATCAGGACACACCAGGCAGCAGCGGCTACAGAAAAGGCGCAAAGCTTAGATCTTCGTTTAGACCTTTCGGTGACATTGTGTCCAATGCCACGATCCACTTTGTTTCCCTTTGTGACAGTACTTTACGGACATCACCACCCCTAATACCACCGTGTACCACGTCGATGCCTCTGAAAATCAGGGTCGACGGGTCACTGTTGTGGTATTTCAAAAAATGGCGTGGTAATGTCTTCAAAGTGGTTTGGTCAATCACTGTGGGGGCCGCGACAATGCCCCTCACGTGCTCCCTCACCCTCCTCCTCAGCTCCCTACATGTCCTCCCAACATATATCTTACGGCAGGAGCACGTGGCATAATATACCACGCAACTCGTGCCGCACGATACGTATTCACGAATGTCATAGGAGCGGGAACCATCGGAGGAGGAGAAGGAAGCAACGCGCTGGACATTCTCGCAGGCCACACAGTGACCACAGGGATAGCATCCCTTAAGGGGTCTCCTAGCTCCAAACAGGCCTGATGGAGTTGTTAAGTGGTGACTGTGGACTAGTAAATCCTTCAGGTTTTTTGAGCGTCTGGCCGTCATGAGAGGTCGGTCAGATAGAGAACCTTTCAGATATGGGTCAGAGAGGAGTATCGGCCAATGTCTGTTAAGTATTTCCCTCATCTTGTCCCACCCCTGATTAAAGGTGGATATAAACCGAATCGGCTGAACGTCGGGAGTCACGGGTTTCTGAATCATTATGTTTTTATTAGAGTATTTTCAAACACATAACATAACATATTTAAATCAAATGAAATTGGACCCAAACATTGGGTACAGTGGTAAGTCAAGCAGTCAAATAGACAATTAAGTGTGCATCTATTCATTAAAGTACAATCAAAAAAATACAGATTTTGTTGGGACAAACAGGGGGGGGTGGATAAACTTAGGGAAGGTAGGGGAGAAGGGAGGGAGGGGAAAGCAGTTAGCAGGTCGGCTAGGGAACCCAAGATAGGTGGATGTAGTGCAATTAATAACATTACTTAAACTAGCTTCATCATTAGTCGCTTTACAAGTATGTTTAGTTTGTTATTACAACGTTATTATGCTGCGAGCTCACCCATGTGTCCCACCAATTAATGATTTTCGTGCGTTTAGCTGTTTCTGATGATAGGATCAGTTCGTAATTGAAGTGTAGATTAAGTTGGGAGATGACTTCCTGTATAGACGGGAAGGTAGGATTTTTCCAGTATTTAGTTATGCAGTATCGAGCTGCTATAAGTATATTTGAAATAATTGGTCTCAGTCCTCGAGGTAAGTCCTGAATTTCTAAACCTAGTAAGGCCATCTGAGGAGTCAACGTGAGATTGAGTCCGGTAGTAGTACATATCAAATGGTTGACTTGTGACCAAAAAGAGCGAATGCCCAGACAATTCCACCAGACATGTGTGGTAGTTCCGACTTCTCCACAGTTTTTCCAGCATAAGTTTTTCCCTGTTCGAGAACCTTTTGTGAAACTGGCAATTTTTTCTGGAGTCAGGTACCATCCGAATTGAAGTTTTTTTGCCTGTTCATGATGGTTCAAGCATGAGGTATAAGAAAGAGCATGGGTTGACGCCTTCATCCAGTCCTCTACAGGTGAGGTGAATGATAGGAGAGCTTCCCATTTCGTCATAAACGGGAGCTTAGACTCAGCTTGTACCTCTGACAAGGCCCTGTAAAAAATGGAGATACCCCTGTTGGCAGCTGATGTTTGTTTAAAAATCGCTATGACCTGCGGGGGACTGGCCAGTGCGTCTTCCATCGGGATGACTATGGATCTGAGAAAGTCTTTTAGTTGAAGGTAAGAAAAGTAGTCAGCGTTAGAAAGACCATATTTCTCCTTCAGAGCTATAAATGTTTGTATTTTGGTATTGAGCAGCACATCTGACAGTTGTTTAGCGCCCGCCCTCCGCCATTTTGCCAGGGAGAAAGCTGGAGAGTCTACACAGCACTCTACAGCCCTCAGAGTTATGTATCTATATAAGCCTTTCAGGAGTAAATGGCTGACCCCAGACCAAACTTCAAGCACTGCTTGCATGGACTTCAGAGGGAGGTTTCCGGGCTTATGGCGGAGGAGGTGCGACTCCAACAAGAGACGAGTTGAATTTTGTGGGGCATACCAGGATTCTATTTGTAGCCACAGAGGTAGGGAGTTTGCTTCAGCCTTGGGGATCCACCATATTTGTGAGATCTCCAGATTAATTGCTCTGTAGTAAAAGTGAATGTTGGGGGCTCCCATCCCTCCCAAGGTGGTAGGTAAAGTTAACGTTGAGGAACCAATTCTATGAGGTTTATTCATCCAAATGAATTTGCCCAAAATGGATTGGAGAAGGTTAAGGATTTTTCTGGGAAAGTGTATAGGGATGCAACGGAGATAATATAATATTTTTGGAAATAGTATCATTTTGGTGATTTGAATTCTGGCAATCCACGATAGCAGCGACGGGGAGTAAGATTGTATCAAGGACCGTAGTTCTTTAATTAGATAATCAGAATTTATTTTAACTATAGTTTTGGTGAGAGAGATTTGGATACCCAGATATGTAAAGGATCGGGAAATCCAAATGAAGGGCAGCGTCCGACGTAAAGTCAATTGTTCGTTAGCTGGGATATTTACCGGGAAAAAGGAGGATTTGGAAAGGTTGAGCTTGTAATAAGATGCTGCTGCGAATTCTTCCAAAATGGACATTAAAACCGGGACAGTTTGTTTTAGATGAGTGCATGTGAATATCACATCATCTGCATATAGATTAATTTTGTGTTCTATAGGTCCCACCCACACCCCCGATACCTCCGCCGTGTTACGCACTATAGATGCCAAGGGCTCCATAATCAGGGCGAAGATCAGTGGGGAGAGGGGGCAGCCCTGTCGTGTGCCATTCGTAATCTCAAATTTTTGAGATATGAAGCCAGAGGCACGGACTAAAGCTGAGGGGGAAGAGTATAGGGACATTATAGAGTCCTTAAATTGTCCAACAATGTGGAACCTATCTAGGACTTCACTGAGGAACCCCCAGTGCACTCTGTCAAACGCTTTCTCTGCGTCGAGTGAGAGTAGTGCACCGGGGGCGCCCCCTCTCTCCATGATATCTAGCAGATTTATTAGCCTTCTTGTGGCATCCCTAGCCTGACGCCCTGGAATGAAACCCACCTGATCCTTACCCACGAGGTCCGGTAGTACTCCCATGAGACGACTGGCAAGGATCTTGGCGTACAATTTAATATCACAGTTTAATAGTGCTATCGGTCGGAAGTTACCCGGGGATGTGGGGGGTTTGCCTGGTTTGGGAAGAGTAGTAATAACGGCTTGTAAACCCTCCTCCCTGACCTTACCCGTGGACTGCCAGAACCGAAATAGTTTAGTTAAGTGAGGAGTCAATAGTAGGGGAAAAGAGGTGTAATACTTATACGTATATCCATCGGGGCCTGGAGCAGAATGGCGCTTGGATGTCTGAATGGCTTTTTGAACTTCCATTTCAGTTATGGGAATATTTAGTTGTGCCACTTGTTGGGGGTTCAAAGATGGCAGTGTGGCCTTATCTAAAAATTTACTGATTATTGTTTTTGATGGTTGTGGAGTACATGGATCATTTTTTAAATTGTATAATGTTTCGTAGTATGCTCTAAACTGATCTACAATTTTTATGGGGTGTCTTATTTTGGAACCATTTGAGTCCAACAAATGAGAAATTTTTGTGGTGGCCATACGTTTGCGGACACGTCTAGCCAATAACTTTCCCGCTCTGTCTCCCATTGAGTAGAACCGGGCCTTAGATCTGATCATGTCTTTTTGTACTTTAATCAAGAGTGTGGTGCGGAGCTGTCTACGAACCTCTAATAGCTCAGCCGTTAAAATTGGGGAGGGATGGGATTTTTGTTTGTGTTCCAAATTATGAATTTGGGTGGTGAGGGTGGTAACCTTAATGGTGTGCTGTTTTTTCTCCCATGCTGATATCTTTATAAGTTTACCTCTGAGGACAGCTTTGTGCGCTAGCCAAAGTGTCTCTGGGGAAACGTCTCCTGTGTCATTTAAGGAGAAGTATTCTGTAATGAAACCTGATATCTCTTCTAGGTGTACAGGTGAAGAGAGAATATATTCATTAATTTTCCATAGTGTAGTGGGAGAGATAGCCAATGCATCCTCAAATTTTATGGAGATAGGAGCGTGGTCTGTCCATGAGATGGAGCCCACATCAGCTGAGAGGCAGGAGCGGGAGCAAGGTACTGTCAGTCAGGATGTAATCAATTCTTGACCATGAGCCATATCTAGGTGACATATAAGAATAATCTCTCTGTTCTGGATGGAAGCATCGCCAAACATCATTAAGCCCAAATTGCGTAAAAGTCTGTCCCAACTCTGCCCTATATGCTCCAAGTCCAGAGCAGTCCATTTTTTTGTCTGCTGGAGCATTTAAATCTCCGGCTATAATTTTCCTTCCCAATGATTGGGGAGTAGGGTTTCCAGAGTTTGAGACAGAAATTTAACCTGACCTGTATTAGGGGAATACATGGACATAAGTGAGTAGGTGACATTATTTAATTTGCAGTTAAGGAGAATATAGCGTCCCGCTGGGTCTATCGTAGAAGATATGTATTCAAACGTTAATCTTTTATGGATTAGTATAGCCACCCCCGCTTTTTTGATGTCTGCTGTTGCAAAGAAACTATGCGGGTAGTGAGGTGATTTCATTCTGTGTGTATCTGCTGCCAACAGATGAGTCTCCTGCAGAAACAAAATATCATACCTGAGCTTTAGGATTTGTCTCCATGTTAAGGAGCGTTTCTCTGGACTGTTAAGTCCGTTAACATTTACTGAACCGCATGTGATACTCATGGTGGATCATACACATTCACTTGTGGATTACAATCATTACTGTAGGGAGACCAGCCGACCTGTAGTGGGAGGGGAGGGTGGGGGTGAGGGGAGGGAAACACAAGAGGAATAAAAGAACAAATTCCATTAACTGGGGCAACAATAATCACAATCATCAGATAAGTAAACCTTGTGAACATCTTGTTCATAAACCTGTGGGTAGAACCACAGAGAAATAAAAACAAAGAGTGCCAACTGAAACGCACTCACGGGGCAATATTATCCCAGTATTTACAGGGATATGGAGATGAGCAAGTCAGTACAGTGGAGATTTAGAGTGAAAATAAAGTGAGAGAGCAGGGGTGAGAAAGAAAGTTCTTAGAGTGTGGGTGTTCAGAGAGTGAGAGAGACAAGAGAGAAAAGAGAAGGAGGGGGAGTAATAAGATGTGGTGGAAGGGCTGTATATGCCAAGAGAAGGCACACTTGGTAGGGGGAAAAAAGAGAGAGAGAGATGTGTTAAGATTTAGAATAAATGTAAGAAGAGGTAAGTGAGATCTGGAAAAGGAATTTAGAGATCTAAGCAGGGTTGTTCAGAAAGAGAGAAATAAAAGGGACAAGGATAGGTACAGGAACATAAAAGTACTAGAGTTCCTGATCTTCTCCAGGCTATCAAGCTGCATGGGCCTGCAGTGGTGTCACACTGTGAACCATTCAGGATCAATTCTGGGTTGTTTTCCTCTTTTCTTCTTTCCATCCCAGCCGATCTGTGGGCCAGGTTTATCAGAGCCCTCCACAGGGGGGGAGTTCATCAGTCCCCATTGTTTCAGTAGTCTTTCTGCATGAACAGGAAGCAAACAGACATAGGACTTGTCCTCTTTTTTGATAATAAGCTTTGTGGGAAATCCCCATCTGTAAGGGATATCATTATCCCTCAGGACTTTGGTGCAGTGCTGAAATGCTTTGCGTTGAAGTAAGGTTCCAGGTGAAATGTCCTGATAAACTTCAATATGTGCAAATTTATCTGGTAGTTCAGGACGAGATCTGAGGGACCTAAGAAAGTCTTCTTTCACTTCAAAATAATGCACCCTTGCAAGAATATCCCTGGGCAGGGAAGGATCCAGGTTTGATGGCTTTGGTATTCTATGTATTCTGTCAATTTTAAATTCTCTGGGGTCTGTGTCTGGTAGAGCTGCAGATAGGAACCCCTGCAAAAAGCTCCTCAGTTCCTTACTTTGCACATTTTCTTCCACCCCCCTCAGCCTTACATTGTTGCGGCGTGATCTGTCCTCAAGGTCCAGATTTTTGCTTTGGACCTTTGCAATCTGCTCCTCTAGTTGTTCGTTCGTGTCCAGCAGGGCATTATGAGAGGATATGAGCTCTGTGAGCTTTCTTTCTAATGAGTCTGTGCGTGAGCCCAGCTCTGCTATTTCACCCCGCACCTCTGCCACCATTTTCATCATGTCGGCGTGAAGAGAAGCTCTGAACTCTTCCAGCAGCTCCCTCATGCTGGCGTGTGTCAGGGGGATCTCGGCAGCCTGATTCCCGCCAGCCGCCTCCTGAGATTGTGGACCGCGTTTGGCCGCTCGCGCTGCTCTGGGGGAGGGGGGCGCCATGTTGGGCTCCTGGAGCGCGAAAGGCTGAGGGGCTGAGAAGAAGTCGGATACTCGCCTTGGTGCTAGTCCTGCCACCGGCTTGGTCTTACCCATCGGTGCAGTGAGGGGTCCGGTCTTTTGTGGTGCAGAGGAGATCGCTGTTGCAGGCTCTGGAAGCTGGTAATGGCCGTTTCTGTGCCCAGGAAGTCAGGAGCTCAAAGTTATGCAGCCTCTGCCATTGCCAGTCAGGCCACGCCCCCGGGAGTCACGGGTTTCTTAGGACTATATAGCAGAGAATCCCGAGGGGTATTCTTTGCCCGTAGATATGCACGTTTAATTAACCTATTACTGTACCCTCTTTCCTGAAAACGATCCTTCAGATCCTGGGCTTGTTTTTCGAACAGTTCTGCGGACGAGCATATACGTCTCATCCGCAAGAACTGTCCGATAGGGACAGCGCGTATGGTGGACCGTTCATGTGAGGATGATGCGTACAGGAGGGAATTTACTGAGGTTGACTTTCTAAAGACATCAGTCTGCATGGTGCCGTTGGGACCGACCTCCATGCAGATGTCTAGAAAGTCAATCATATGAGCGTCAGATTTATAAGTCAATCTTATATTCACCTCATTCCGCGCCAATCCCCGCATGAATTCATCAAGCTGCTCCAGTCCGCCCCGCCACAAAATAAACAAATCGTCGATGTAACGAAGCCAGCACTGCACATGGGCGTCGGCCGGCCCGCCCCCGCCGCAAAGTAAATCCCTCTCCCAGAGACCCAGGAAGAGGTTTGCGTACGAGGGCGCGCAGGCCGCGCCCATGGCAGTGCCGCGTGTTTGAAGGTAATAATTGTCCTTAAAGACAAAAAAAATTATGTGTTAGGGCGAACTGGAGCAGCTCGAGGATCAATTCGCAAGTTCCTGCGTCCCTCCCACTAGACTGAAGGAAAAACCTAACTGCTCTCAGACCATCCTCATGATGTATACTTGTATACAAGGACTCCACATCAGCTGTTACCAGAAGAGTATCTTCTTCCACCGTGATGCCGTCGATCCTCATCAGGACGTCCGTCGTATCCCGGGCATAGGAGGGCAGCAATTCCACTAGAGGTTTTAGGTAGTAATCAATGAATCTACATATTGGATTGCAAAGCCCCCCTATCCCGGAAACTATCGGACGTCCCGGAGGAGCGACGGCATCTTTGTGTATTTTCGGCAGTAAATACAGCGTAGGAATTTTTGGAAATTTGACAGTGAGTCCCTCCATTACTTTTTTTGTTATCAGGCCCACCTCACATGCCTTCATGAGGATGGTCTGCAGCAGATTAGAAAACGTGGTTAAGGGGTTATAGGTCAATTTACGATAAGTCTCTTTGTCCCTTAGTTGTCGGTAAACCTCCCGTTCGTACAGCTCGACTGGCCAGATCACGATGTTCCCACCCTTGTCCGCCGGTTTTATAACTATATCAGACAATTTCTCTAATTCGAGCAGTGCACCACGTTGTTTATGTGTCAAATTGTCTGTTTTCAATCTTGTTGGTAATCTTTTCAAATCATTGATCACCAACTTATTAAAAATCTCTACAGCTGGACAGACGGACAAGGGTGGGAACCTCGTTGATCTGGGTAGTATAGATGAAGGAAACCTACCTGTGTTTGTGGGCTCAACCTCATCGGCCAGATCTTCCAGATTCTCTAAGGCCTCTCTCTCACCCCGATCCATTTCCTCTGGTTGTCTTTGTTTTTTATTATGAAGTTTTCTCAGGACCATCTTCCGTGAGAATAGTTGCATGTCCTTCATAGCTGTAAAGAAATGGAAGTTGCTCGTGGGTGAGAAAGAAAGCCCCAGAGAGAGTACCTCTATCTGTGTTTTGGAGAGCGAGTGTTTAGAAAGATTGATTACCTGCAGAGCTCGACTAGATGAGCCAGCGCCTTGTGGGAAACGAGATCTAAATCGTGTCATAATTCCTTCACCAGGGATGGATTCAGCATCTGACTCCTCAGTACTACTGGGGTTAGGTGTTGTTGGTTTCGGTTTGGGTTTAGTACCCGTCCGTGGTTTCCCTTTTGGGTTCGGGTTAGGGCGAGGTCTAAAGTTCGCTTTCCATTTATATACCCGGCCCGTGCTATAATCCACTTGATCCCGCTGGAATTTTTTGAGTTTAAAGCTCTTAATCTCCTTTTCAAGACGTCTCAGCTCTGTCTCGTTATGGGTATTAAATTTAGTCAGAGCTTCGCCGGACATCTGTTCCTTAATCTGGGACAGAAGTTTGTCCATCTCGCTCTCCATTACCTCGATAGATGCTGAATTTAGTTCGATGAGGAGGCCCAGAAACCCTTTCGAACATTCGCTTGCACACTCCTCCCACTCTGTTCTGAAGGTCTCGTCCTCAATCGGAAAAGAAGGGAAAACCTGTACTCGTAACCCACATGGCACCACGTCCCTTTCTAGGTATTTGTCAAGAAAGGCCCTATTCCACCAGGTCTTGGTGCGTTTACGTAGGAGACCCCTATAGGCTTTGACTACCTCTTCGGTACTACCGCTGCTACCCGGCTCACCCGCTGCACCTCCAACCTCGTCCAAGGCTTTGTCAAGTTCTGTGAGCCAAACAGAATCATGGGCTCGAAAATCCATCCCAATAGGACAAGCTGTGGAAACCACAGAAATAACAATTAACAAGCAGAATTCCATAATAAGAAGTAGGCCACACTAAAGTTAGGGGGCATACTTCAATAGTTACTCCAAAAAGATTGCATAACATAGATAAGGAGTATAGACTAGAATATATCATGAAAAATATCAAATTTATTTAATATGACAAGCAAAGACAAGGAGGGGAAGATCACAAAGTGCTCCATGCAGGTAGCCACAATACGGTCTACATATATTGCACTGTATCAGACACACAGACCATGTCTGTCCATATATCAAAACAGAAAACTGGCGTCTGCGCAGAGACCCATATACAGTGGTTCATTATGTGGGCACCTAATACATCATCACCTACATAACCATATGAATAAAGGTTTATACTGACATTAAGCATGTTCCATACATATATATCCTTTGTGGTATTTGAGGGTCAAGACAGGAAAGGTATACCCATATATCATACCCATGCCATGGGAACAGAGCGCTACACCTAGGAGTGTTACTGACAGGCAGTCTCAGTGTGTCATGTAGCTAAGAGGCATAGTTACCAGAGCCGTCACTGGCCATCTCGCATGGGGCAGCAGGGGTGAGGGGTGGTCCGGACCAGGGGACCCCAACGCGTTTCGTGACCACAGTATGTTTTCTGTTTTGATATATGGACAGACATGGTCTGTGTGTCTGATACAGTGCAATATATGTAGACCGTATTGTGGCTACCTGCATGGAGCACTTTGTGATCTTCCCCTCCTTGTCTTTGCTTGTCATATTAAATAAATTTGATATTTTTCATGATATATTCTAGTCTATACTCCTTATCTACCCTCCCCATTGAGGTGCAGCCCGTCCCTAGCATAGAACCTGTAGCCAACAGAGAAGTCGGCCCAGTTCTCCAGGAACCCAAACCTCTCCTTCCTACACCAATTCCTGAGCCACTTATTTATCTCCCTAATCTCCCTTTGCCTCTCTGGTGTGGCACATGGTACAGGCAGTATTTCAGAGAATACTACCTTGGAGGTTCTTGCCTTAAGCTTGCAGCCTAATTCCCTGAAATCATCTTTAAGGACCTTCCACCTACCTCTAACTTTGTCATTTGTGCCAATGTGCACCATGACTGCTGGGTCCTCACCAGCCCCTCCCAGTAATCTGTCAACCCGCTCAGCGATGTGCCGGACTCGAGCGCCAGGTAGGCAGCACACTGTTCGACGAGCCCTGTCTTTGTGACAGATTGCCCTATCTATTCCCCTAATAATTGAGTCCCCCACTACCAGCACCTGTCTGGCCTGCCCTTCTCTCCTGTTTTCCCCCTTACTGGAGCAGACACTCCTCTGGCTTTCAGAGGTCTTGCATTGGTTTCACATCAGTGATGTGAAACCAGGCGGCCAATCTGGGGCGACGCGTACACATTGCCCCATGTAAACGACCAACGGCGACCTGACAGGCGATGGGAGCCATAGGCGGGTGGGAGATTTAAACCGCGTGGTCATGTGACAACCCGATCAGCTGATCGGTCACATGACCACTCAGCTGATCGGGTTGCCAGGCAACTCCAGGTCCTTCAGTCTTAGGAGCTGGCAGGACACCGTCAGACAGGTGAGCATGGTTTTTTTTTATTTTTAACCCTTTGTTCACTCCCGCAATGAATGTATGTATGTGTATATATAAAATATAATATATATACATACATACATTGCGGGAGTGAAAGTTTGAGATGCATTGCAATCAAATACCCTTTAGATGTCCATGCATTAATAGTGTGGGCCACAACATATATGATGTAAACTCTGGTACTGTACATTAAGAGGATTATGCCATTAAGTGGATGCTCATAGCAGCTATGAAGACTACATGGTCCATTAGGACACATACGTAACATCTACCACATGGTAGAGGATTGAGTGCTAATCTCAGCCCATAACAGAAAGAGATGAAGACGATGCAGAATCATCAATACATACTGTCAAACCTGCAGTGCCAGAAGAGGAGACGCTACCACGTTGTGTTTCCATGTGTAACAGGCCGGATGTGCCACATCCATCTTTTAAAGAGCGCTCAACCAATAACATCGCAGAAGAGTCGTCGCGACGGCAAGATACCATTGGACAACGCAAGCGGGTTGTGATTGGTGGCTTCACACATAAAAATGGTGAACGCCTGAACAATGTTGTGTTTGCTGCCCAGAGCCATTGAGTAAGTAGTCATGTGCAGAACTGTTTGGGGATATTCGGGCATCTTAACTGCATTTTGTAAATATTCCTGCACCTAGTCTTTGCACTAATGACCACCAGGAACTCCTGGCCCATTAGGCCATTGTTAGCGCTTCCTTTGAGGCTGTAGGCTACATATTCGGGACTGTATGGGTGGTTGCAACATGCTGTTTTGTGTGTAGTCAAGTGAGCATCCATTTTGTGTCGGTAACCCTGTCTTGACAACAACAGTATGGCTAAATTGAAATATGGACTATCTAAATGGCTGGAAATGTCGGACCACCAGTTGGCCCACACATTGCATGCTAACTCATTCTAGTACATGCAGCCTTGTGCATTGTACATCGGTCATTTATATGAAGACACACTAATGCATCTGCAAGCATTACCCTCTTGTGATGAGTAATGTAGTTGACCCAATTATGTGTATTTCATGTTTGAAAATTACTTTGCTTACATACATAATGAGTGTTGGCAGCCATGGGACACATCTTGGTGTTGTACTGCCTTTCTGGATGTCCATAATGGGAAGGCTGTACATGATGTGTAGTATGGGTTCACATATGTGTAGTAGGTGTTATGCTAAGCGTCATACTGTAGTGGTTTCAATAATCAAAGTCGACAATAATTAGATGGTGTGTAACATAAAAGGCCAACCATGTAAGTGTGTATTGGAGGTTTATGACAGGACTATGTACATGGGCTAGTTGAAGTTTGTTCTTGTTATGCCTCTATGTGTTTATACAAGAGACTGGATGTCATGCATCGTTCTGCAATGGCAGTAGTGGCTGTGTCCATGGTGGAGGATGCCTTGTTGACGGATGAGAGGACTGAGAGACTGCGGAGGGTAGACGACGGCGTGTTTGGTCTCGGGCTTGACTCCTGCAAAGGCGCCACCTGAGTCACATGGGCCTTGTCCGTCAGCTGGAGAACAGGAATCCGCAGAACTTCAGGAACTATCTCAGGATGTCCGAGGACTTTTTTTCAAATTCCTCTTGGACTTGGTTACAGTGAGACTACAATGTTATTTGAGGGCCCCTGCACCATTGTGTGCACAGGTACACTACATACAGTCATGGCCAAAAGTATTGACACCCTGCAATTCTGTCTGATAATACTCAGTTTCTTCCTGAAAATGATTGCAATCACAAATTCTTTGGTATTATTATCTTCATTTAATTTGTCTTCAATGAAAAAAACACAAAAAGATTTGTCCTAAAGCCAAATTGGATATAATTACACACCAAACATAAAAAAGGGGGTGGACAAAATATTGGCACCCTTTGAAAAATCATGTGATGCTTCTCTAATTTGTGTAATTAACAGCACCTGTAACTTTCCTGTGGCACCTAACAGGTGTTGGCAATAACTAAATCACACTTGCAGCCAGTTGAATGGATTAAAGTTGACTCAACCTCTGTCCTGTGTCCTTGTGTGTACCACATTGAGCATGGAGAGAAGTAAGAGGACTGTTGAGAAAACCAAATTGTGAGGAAGCATGAGCAATCTCAAGGCTACAAGTCCATCTCCAAAGACCTGAATTTTCCTGTGTCTACCGTGCTCAGTGTCATCAAGAAGTTTAAAGCCCATGGCACTGTGGCTAACCTCCCTAGATGTGGACGGAAAAGAAAAATTGACGAGAGATTTCAACGCAAGATTGTGCGGATGGTGGATAAAGAACCTCGGCTAACATCCAAACAAGTTTAAGCTGCCCTGCAGTCTGAGGTTACAACAGTGTCAACCCGTACTATCCATCGGTGTCTGAATGAAAAGGGACTGTATAGTAGGAGACCCAGGAAGACCCCACTTCTTACCCCGAGACATAAAAAAGGCAGGGTGGAGTTTGCCAAAACTTACCTGAGAAAGCCTAATAATGTTTTGGAAGTAAAGTTCTCTTCTTTTTTTTGTGGGACAACTAGGGGCATCATAAACTAAGACAGAGTTGGACCCAGTGTGAGAAAGCTGGGTCTCCCTCAGAGGTCATGGGTCTTCCAGCAGGACAATGACCCAAAACACACTTCAAAAAGCATTAGAAAATGGTTTGAGAGAAAGCACTGGAGACTTCTAAGGTGGCCAGCAATAAGTCCAAACCTGAATCCCATAGAACACCTGTGGAGAGATCTAAAAATGGCAGTTTGGAGAAGGTACCCTTCAAATATCGGGACCTGGAGCAGTTTGCCAAAGAAGAATGGTCTAAAATTCCAGCAGAGCATTGTAAGAAACTTATTGATGGTTACCGGAAGCGGTTGATCGCAGTTATTTTGGCTAAAGGTTGTGCAACCAAGTATTAGGCTGAGGGTGCCAATACTTTTGTCCGACCCATTTTTGGAGTTTTGTGTGAAATGATCAAGTGTTTTGCTTCATTCTCTTTTGATGTTTTTTCATTGAAGACAAATTAAATGAAGATAATAATACCAAAGAATTTGTGATTGCAATCATTTTCAGGAAGAAACTGAGTATTATCTGACAGAATTGCAGGGGTGTCAATACTTTTGGCCAACACTGTACGTGTGGCAGGAGCCAACACACTGTATGGTGTGTGTGTGTGTTTCCCTGTCCAGATTGGTGCATGTAGACATGGGTACGTGTACACACATGGTCATTTCTATATTGTCCAATTGAGACATATGTACATATCTGGAAACGCATACATACATTTAGGCACCCACATAGTTGGGAAATGATATGTAATGTGCATAGATATGTCCTATACTTCCTGTGTGTAGCTTATCAACTTCTCCAGTAGATGGACACAATGTCCATACATTTGGCCCACACACTGCACTACACTAGCGTTCCTGTCTGCCAGTTTGGCGACGCCGCAGTGTGTTGCTGGAGCTGCTTCACATCACATCTGACATCAGCTTCAAGATGATATAATGGGCAATAGCATCCATGTCACCACCATGTTGTCTCATACAAAGAAAATACATGGCATAAATGGGAGCAACACACAAGTAATATAAAGTTTAATTTTTTACTCTATATTATTGTACAGGCACAGGACAGAATAAAAACACTTAAAACCATGGGGCGTTCCTAAGGCCACAACACAATGTATAATACAGAGTGTGAAAATGCCGACACAGAAATAACATGGTAATAAGACCAATGTAAGAATTATACTTGGGTTGTCAAAAACCAGGATGAATCAGGAGACCTAATACTAATGATGTTGGGCCAACACAATCAATAAGTCAAATTGCACTCACAAAAATGTTATATCATATACAAATAATCACAATGGTGAAGCAGATAAGGGACTCGTACGTGTGCAAACAGAGTACCTGGTATCAGATAAAGAACAGAGATAAGATGTTAGTTGCAGGTTATGATGTATAAACACATATAGAGTGTTTATAATTGCAAATGAGTAGTCTGTACATAAATACACTGGACCAAAGTGGTGTAAGCCGTATTGGACTCGGTCGGGCGTAGGAAAAGCCTATCTATTATATAATCACGAATGGTTTTTTGCCCCTTTTGAGACCGCTCACGCTGCGAGTCAATGTCGTCATGTGGATACGAACGAAGCATTGGCCGCGCGGCGGCCATGCGAGCAGCTCTAAGGCGACTCGCTATGCCCGCGCAGCGGGCATGGCGAGTACGCCTTAGCAGCGCGAAGCATTGGCCGCGAAGCGGCCATTGCGAGTCAGAGACTCGCTCTGCTAGAATCCGATGCATTGTGCATCGGGACCAGCTAGTAGACAATAACAATGTATGTCATAAGATGTATAAGTGACCAAACCACGCAGAACAGTTATCTGATGAATGAGATGGGACAAAAATAATTGCATATAATTCATAAAACCTGCGGTTAAGTGCATGAGACCAGGGAGTGTAATCTGTACAGGTAATTGTACGTATGATATTAAGATGTACATAAAAAATGAGTGGTCCCCAAAGGGAATTATATGATATAGACCAACAGTTATGAGGATGACTTCGGGCCCGTAAGGACCAGGTGGATATGATACGGATCCTTCTATATCAGGTAAATGTATAAGGAATAAGGTATTGGCTGACCCCTACATAGAAGTAATCCTGGCTGATACCTGGTATATTGTGAAAACCCCCAGTAGACAATGCAGTGTGGTAATTACCAGTCCGTAGTCAGTCCGGGGTCGGTAAAGAGGAGTGGCCGAGGGGCGCCCAGGCCCCACGCATATCGCTGTTAGGGCACAGCTTCCTCAGGGGAAGTAAGGCTGCCTTCACACTTGCGGACCGCTCCGCAGCGTCCTGCAGAGGGGATCCGCAAGCTGACCGCAGCCACCGCCAGCCCCTATCTTTATCATGGGAACGCACGGTCATGCGTAGGTCTGCGCATGACCGTGCGCTCCCATTCACTGCAATATGTGATTTGTACGCAGGCGGATGCCCGCACACACATCACACACTCTCGTTATGGTCGCATTCCTGGTGCGGACAAGAGTGATTGTGTGTGATTTGTGCGCGGGCATCCGCCTGCGTACAAATCACATATTGCAGTGAATGAGAGCGCACGGTCATGCGCAGACCTGTGCAGCACCGTATGTTCTCATTATAAACATAGGGGCTGAGTTCAGCTTGCGGATCTCCTCCGCAGGACGCTGCGGAGGGTCCGCAAGTCTGATGCCAGCCTTAAGGCCCAGTACAAGCGAAGCATATTTAGTACCTGTTGGTAATGAGATTAAGGATAGTCAGCTGGAGGCCCATCATTGCTATGAACAATGTAATGCAGCTGAAACAGGAAATGACATCGCAGTCACATGCATGGTGCCATAGCAATTGTATACACAAAATAAATCAGTATGGAGGTATTACCCTCAGAGCCGGCAGTGACATCATGGTCACATGCTGAGCTCCATAGCAACCATAACAACAGAATGTTAAATAGTATGGAGGCTCTGCACCCGGAACAGGAAGTGACATCGTGGTCACATGCTGAGCTCTATAGCAACCATAGTAGCAGTGCATTAAACAGTATGGAGGCTCTGCACTTGGAACAGGAAGTGATAAAGTGGTCACATGCTGAGTACCTTTGCACCAAAGGCAGTTTTGCAATAGACAGTATGGAGGCTCTACACCCGGAACAGGAAGTGACAACGCGTGTCTTTCTTTATGATGGGAGGATATATTTTGCCTCACATTATTATTGTCATTGATGTTTCCTTTTGTTTTGGATTCACATACATTGTTTTCTAATTTATGGCAGAATTAACTAGTATTTGATTTATGTAATATGTTACTTGTGTGATGACAACACTTGTTTGGTTGTTGTGTGTTTGATGTTGTTTTTGTTTGTGTGGCCACACTCCTAATATATTGTTTCTGATCAGACAAACGTGTGTGATTCTTTTATTTGTAGCTGACCACCGTATCACATAGCATTATGGTGTACTCAGAGGTGTGAGACTACAATGTTATTTGAGGGCCCCTGCACCATTGTGTGCACAGGTACACTACATACGTGTGGCAGGAGCCAACACACTGTATGGTGTGTGTGTGTTTCCCTGTCCAGATTGGTGCATGTAGACATGGGTATGTGTACACACACATGGTCATTTCTATATTGTCCGATTGAGACATATGTATATATCTGGAAACACATACATACATTTAGGCACCCACATAGTTGGGAAATGATATGTAATGTGCATAGACATGTCCATACTTCCTGTGTGTAGCTTATCAACTTCTACAGTAGACGGACACAATGTCCATACATTTGGCCCACACACACTGTACTACACTAGCGTTCCTGTCTGCCAGTTTGGCGACGCCGCAGTGTGTTGCTAGAGCTGCTTCACATCACATCTGACATCAGCTTCAAGATGATATAATGGGCAATAGCATCCATGTTGCCACCATGTTGTCTGAGATGGGTGACCAATGGTAACGCTCTTTCGCCGTCCAGTCTGAGTGTTCTGGGCGCGGTTAAAAATAAACTCCAGTACGCCTAAGTCCTAAGCTGGGTCAAAAGTACGCCCACATTGCTGATGTGGTTGTGCTGTGTGACGGAGCAACTACGATCTGAAAAATCGGCTAGCTGATTTGCCAGCTGACTTCTGGGAAGCCGAATCGTCGGAGGTTGCAGGTGTGATGGGTATGTGTAACATCTCCTTGGACAAGTGCCAAAAACATGCGCGCTCACGTGAAATTGTATGCAATATCTGAACGATATTGCGACGTGTAACGGTGCCCTTAGGCTGCATTCACATCACAATTTTTGTTCATCCGTGACTATCCGTTGTAAAATGGATAGCCACAAATCTGATTTGGTCTCCATGTATCCCTATGAGCACGGATTGGTAATTATTTACATCCGATTGTGTCAGTTTTGTGATGGATCCGTTTGTTTCAGATTTTTTTCCCGTCCCTAGAATCAGAGCCTGCTCCGGTTTTGGCCTGCTTTGAAAAAATCGGACAGAAACGGATCTGTTGCTGTCCGTTTCAAATGACATTTAGGTCTATGGTGATTGATCAAAACGGATCCGTCCAAAAATTGGATCCATAAAACGGATCCGATTTGCTGTTCTGTGCATGCTCAGAAGCAAGGTACAGCCCTATCTCTGCTAACGTGATGGAATCGTGGAAAAACGGATCCATGGGCATCAGTGGCAACTGTTGGCACAGATCCGTGCCTGTCCGTGTGATCCTTGAAGTTTAAGGATCACCACAGATGTGCAAAAATTGTGATGTGAAAACAGACTAAAATTTACCTCAACCATGGGTTTTAAGGCTATGTTCACACTGCATTTTTAATCTAATTTTTCTTGTGCGTTTTTCTCTTTTTCAGCTGAAAATCTGTTTGATTTGTTTGTTCTTAAAAAAAAAAAAGAAAAGGATCAGAAACGTAGAAACTTATCATCCATTTCTGTCTAGTTTTTGATCCATTTTGGCTGCATATTTTCTGTTTTTTTTTTTTTTTAGCCCATACAGAATGGTTTCAATGGGATGAGCAGATCTGAAAAGCGCACCCATAATTGATATGCTCATTCTTCTAGAGGATCACTTTTCAAGGGAAAAAGCGCACCAGGTCCTGAAAGCACAGATTGAATAGCAAAACTTGAAATGTTTTTGAATCGTTTTTAAATACATTTTTTTTTTTCACTTTAGTGTTTTGTGCAGCTTTTTGATTGGACAATGCTTACTTTGGAGCAGATTCCATCAGGATCTACTACAAAGTAGTGAGATGCACTTTCACTGTCTCCACCAAGCATTTTTTTTTCAAAACCTAAAGCAGAAAAAATGCTAAAATCTTAACATATATAATTCACAGTCTTTCAAGTGTTTAAATCGATTCTTCAACCAGTTTTTAAGCGGACCCACTGCAAATAACGTCTCAAAAATACTAAGGTTGAACATAGGCTATGTACCCACGTAGCATTTTTGTTGTGTCTTTTGATGCATTTTTACTTGCAGATTATAATCAGTTCTTCATGTGAAAACGCATCCCAGCAACGTTTTTGTGTTTTCTGAAGTGTACCCACCTTCAGGTTTTTTCACCTGCAGAATTTGGTGCAGAAAAATAAGTAAAATGCTCATTCTTTGTACGTATACCCTGCATTTTTCTCACAGGCTATAAGACAGAAATACATGGCAAAAATCTACACCGTAAAAAGCTAAGAACGCAGCGTTTTGTTCTGCAGCATTTTGCCTACCAGGAGATGTGTTTTTGGTGCAGAATTAAACTGCTAGGTAAGCACACAGAAGTTTCTACCGCATCAGTTCATTTGATGTGTGTGCTATTATAATGGCTCATTTGTCTAGTCTAAATCCGTAAGTCTAAAGCCACTCTGTGTGGAGTCGTTTCAGAACCAAGAAAAGTGGTCAAGTGACCGCCAGTGTGCGATGTGCATACTTCTGGCCAGAATCCAAACAGATGGGCGCAGCCTCGCTCAATGCAAGTGTATTGAGGGAGGCCACCACCCTCAAATAGGGTTCTGGCCTGGCGTGCATGCTGTGTTTGACACTGTATATTGTACGGCATGCATCCATTCGAGTCTATAGTTGTGTGCAGACATTGGATTGCACTCGAATATCATCAGAGTGCAGTCCAATTTACATAAACACAGACAATGGAGAAATGAAGTTCTCCATCTTCTATGGATTTGTGATCCGATGCTCTCATGTAAGAGGATCAGATCACAGCAAATTGCCACTTGGACAAGGATTTCAACATAAAACACGGACTGGCTAAGTGTGACAGCATTTCTATGCAGCTGTCCTATTCGGGTCGGGAGAGCTGACGACCAGTCTAAGCATTAGGCCAGAGACTGAGCGAGAGACACATGCAAGATACTCGCGTGAGTCTTGCATGCCTCACCCAGCACGGCCGCCAACTCTCTGGGTAGTCCGCTACATGTGTTTCTGACGTGCAGTGTATTATGTACATTAGTATTTTGCACATGTGTTACCTCTATCATATTCCATTGGGGCTAGGGATGGGCGAATCTACTCGCTAGGACTCGTTACTCGGCGAGTAGTAAGGGACTCGCAGGACTCGGTACTCTGCGAGTCTCCCAGTGATTACTCGCGAGTCCAATGCAAATCAATATCAATCCTAGTTTTGTCAGAAACGCTGACAAAACTAGGATTGCCATTGTTTGCATTAGACTCGCGAGTAATCACTGGCTACTGTGCCAGTGATAGCAGGGAAACTCGCAGATAACTGCTGTTTCTTTGCGAGCTGAGTCCAGCTGTCTTCTCTGTGCAGCTCCAGGGTCCAGAGCCCGCCTGCTGCCTGATGTAGCAGTGCTGACATTGTTCTCAGTCTGCTCATTCCCTGTGTACAGACATGAATGTCTGTGCACAGAGATGATGTAGCAGTGCTGAGATTGTTCTCAGTCTGCTCATTCCCTGTGTACAGACATGAATGTCTGTGCACAGAGATGATGTAGCAGTGCTGAGATTGTTCTCAGTCTGCTCATTCCCTGTGTACAGACATGAATGTCTGTGCACAGAGATGATGTAGCAGAGCTGAGATTGTTCTCAGTCTGCTTATTCCCTGTGCATAGACATCTATATTTATGCACAGGAGATGTAGCAGAGAGGACATCGCGTTTTGGACTGCGTCGGACGGAAGAGGATTTTTTTAATTAAAGATGGAGTCCCTAATGGCTTTTTTTTTTATTTCTAATAAAAAATTTTCCTTGTGTTGTGTTTTTTTTAAAACAATTTAATAGAAATTCATGGCGGTCATGTCTAATATTGGCGTGACCGCCATAAATTTCGGGCTTAGGGCCAGCTGATAATACAAAGCTGGCCCTAACCTCTTTATTACCCAGCGTGCCACCGCTACCAGGGCCGCTGGAAGAGCGGGGTTCAGCGCCAGAGGATGGCGCTTCAATGAACGCGCCATCTTCTGGGGCGGCTGCGGGCTGCAATTTGCAGCGGGGGGTGCCCAGAAAGCTTGGGCATCCCTGCGCTGCGGATTCCAGCCCCCAGCTGCTTAGCTGTACCTGGCTAGACATAGAAATTGCGCGGAGCCCCACGCATTTTTTTTTAATTATTTCATGAATTTCAGAGTCTCAGAGTCAGAATCTCAGAATTTCATGAAATAATTAAAAAAAAATACGTGGGGCTCCGCGCAATTTCTATGTCTAGCCAGGTACAGCTAAGCAGCTGGGGGCTGGAATCCGCAGCGCAGGGATGCCCAAGCTTTCTGGGCACCCCCCGCTGCAAATTGCAGCCCGCAGCCGCCCCAGAAGATGGCGCGTTCATTGAAGCGCCATCCTGTGGCGCTGAACCCCGCTCTTCCAGCGGCCCTGGTAGCGATGGCACGCTGGGTAATAAAGAGGTTAGGGCCAGCTTTGTATTATCAGCTGGCCCTAAGCCCGAAATTTATGGCGGTCACGCCGATATTAGACATGACCGCCATGAATTTCTATTAAATTGTTTTAAAAAAAACACAACACAAGGAAAATTTTTTATTAGAAATAAAAAAAAAAGCCATTAGGGACTCCATCTTTAATTAAAAAAATCCTCTTCCGTCCGACGCAGTCCAAAACGCGATGTCCTCTCTGCTACATCCCCTGTGCATATATATAGATCTCTATGCACAGGGAATAAGCAGACTGAGAACAATCTCAGCTCTGCTACATCATCTCTGTGCACAGACATTCATGTCTGTACACAGGGAATGAGCAGACTGAGAACAATCTCAGCTCTGCTACATCAGGCAGCAGGCAGGCTCTAGGACCCTGGAGCTGGCAGCCAGAACACAGAGAAGACAGGATCTTATCTGTGCGAGTCAGCGATTACTTACAAAGTAAACTAGCAATGCAAATAAATGACACAACTCGGATTGCTTCAGGCTGAAGCTTCCGAGACACATCTGCGATTTGTAAATCTCACACTACTCGCTATTACTCGCTTCCCCATTCATTAACATTGGACTCGCTAGACTCGCAACGAGTAGCGAGTCCTGGGCTCGGACTCGCTAGAGTCAAGCGATTCCGAGTAATTTAGGATTCGCCCATCACTAATTGGGGCCTGTCTGCAACCTGCAGTGACTTGGTATAACCATATATTGGTACGTATGGCTCCTTGTTTGTGGTTTGTTATGCATTTTATATGCCGTTAAAAGATATTAGGAATTCAGCAAATAAAGATTTTTATTTTTCTGTAATGAGAAGTTTTACAGTTTTCCAATACACAAGACCAAGCCCTAAAAAAATGATGCACTGCCATAAACTTCTGTGATTGGGAGAGATATTTATCCAGTGAAATTAATGGTACACTATACCTTAAAATAAAGTCTGAAAATAAGCAAAATATATTCTTACACAGTCATTGGTTAAAAAAAGTGCAAAGTTTTACCGTATGATTTCTTATAACTGCAGATAGAAATACAGATTTTCTTCCTTTTTTTCTTTTTAGCAAAATTAAACCGATTCTATTTACCGTATATACTCAAGTATAAGCCGAGTTTTTCAGCACAATTTTTGTGCTGAAAAGTGGCCCCCTCGGCTTATACTTAAGTCACAGAGTACATCGCTACTGCGCCAGTCACATGACACTGGCAAAAGCAGGAAGACCGGAGGACACAGCGGTGACATAGCGACGGAGGGTAAGAATGAATGATTTATTATTTTATGGTGTGTGCAGCATGGGGGCACATACTGATCACAGGGGAGTATATACCAGTGGTGGGGGGGGTCATATACCTGTGATGGGTGGTATATACCAGTGATGGAGGCTGTATACCAGTGGTGGGGGCTCTATACCAGTGATGGGGGGTGGTATATACCAGAGATGGGGGCTATATATCAGTATTACCAGGATAGGGGCCACATACCTGTGATGGGGGCAATATACCAGCATTACCTAGATGGGGGGCCATATACCTGTGATGGGAGCACTATTCCAGTGATTGGGGGGGGGGCTATATACCATGTGGGGAGTGTATATACCAGTGATAAGGGAATATGTACAGTGAGAGGGGTATATACCAGGATGAGGGGCCATTTACCATAATGGGGGCGCTATATACCAGTGATGAGGGGCTGTATACAGTGGGGATTGCTATATACCACTGATGGGGGCGCTGTATACCAGTGATGAAGGGTTATATACCAGGATGGGGGTCTGCTGCATTTCCCACCCTCTGCTTATACTCGAGTCATTAGGATTCCCTAGTTTTGGGGGTAAAATTAGGGGCCTTGGCTTATGCTTGGGTCGGCTTATACTCGAGTATATAAGGGTAAGTGTTTTACCCTTTGGATTTTTTTGACATTTTATTGATCTTTTTGTTTAAAAAATAAATAAATAAATAAAGTATTGTGATGTAAGGGCAAATGTCATGTTACAGCTAAAATATCTGTAGACAGATGGCTGCTGTTATCATTGAGGTAGATTACACTACAGTGATGGTGAATGGCTTCCAAATAGCACTTAATGTGAATGATGGCTGGATGACGCTCCATCATGCAGTAAATATCTCTGGAGGTAACATGTTACCAGCTCTTTAGAACTGCAGACAAGCTGATAAGTTGTAATGTACTACCAGATGTCTGACACTGGAGACGTGAGTGGGTAGTGACATCTGTGATTGTGGAATCTCTATGGCATATATGGTTTGGTAATAAGTGTAAGAATGTAAAGTTTGCCAATGCTATTATTGATGTGTTTTTTCTATAAAATGTAATCAACTTGCAGTTATTGTGGCTAGCTAGTTTGGGCATAGGTGTTTGTAATGCTGCTGCTTCTGCACAGCTTTCCTCCATGTGTCTGTCCGCTCGTTTCTGACCTCTACTGGTAACAAAAGGAACTTCTTATACTTTTTGCAGTGCTGTTTCTTGGTGCTGATCCAATGCTGCTCTCAGCCCAAGTCAAGAAACTTGGTAGGGTCATTCCATGTCAAGTGAACCAATGACTATTACCTCTATTTTTAATTATTTTGAGATTTTGGTATTTGATAATAGCATGTCAGACAATGCAAAATGTGAAGATAAAAAAATTCTAAATTTTATTTTTTATTTTTAATTGATTTTCAAAATTTGGAAAAAGTGCAAATTTCGGTGTTGCCTCCCTTTACATTTCTACTAATATCTCAGGCTAGAAATAAGATAGAGGAACAAAATAAACACCATTCTACTCAGAACTGTCCAGGCTTTCACCAGATATGTCACAAGAGTATATGTTAATATTTTACCCATGCGAACGCAAATGCAAAATTTTAAAATTAATTTCCGAAAAAAATATATAATTTAAATAATCCAAAATGCACGTGTCTGCTATGCTCTTGGCCACATCTGTACCAAAATTCAAGTTGGGATCGTAAATGGGATCATATTTTAAATTATTTAACTATTATAGTGTCAATGGGTCATTCCATATCAAGTGATCAAAATAATGAATATTTTTTTCCCTGACATCTTTAGATTTTTTTCTTTCTTTTTCTATATGAATTACAACTTTAGTTAATTACAGAAAAAAAGTTTTGAATTTTTTTCTTCATCAATTAATTTTACAGATTTTTAAAGTTTTAAAAAGCGTACATTTAGCCTGGAATGACTTTACATTTTTTATCATATCTCGGGCTAGAATTAAGATAATGAATTGGGAGAGGCATCATTTTTCTCAGAACAGTATGGGCTTTCATTTGGTATGTCACAAGACTGTTTATTAATATTTTGTTGATAATTTTGTTATTTTGTTAATAATTGCATATTCATAAAGGCTCATCAACATAATGAGCTGGTCTATGAATCACTGAATGTCTATCGCATAGACAATCTTGACAAAATAATAGGAATCTATAGAACCGTTACTAATGCTCCACAGCTCAGACCACTTTGTGCTGCAAAGTACAGTATACATACTAACAAA
Source organism: Allobates femoralis (assembly GCA_033576535.1). NCBI lineage: Eukaryota > Metazoa > Chordata > Amphibia > Anura > Aromobatidae > Allobates > Allobates femoralis. Next base: position 194,282,914 of record JARQOC010000001.1, read on the forward strand.
ATACAATTAACAAAATATAGTTTTGTGACATATCAAATGAAAGCCTGTACCGTTCTGAGAAAAATTATGCCTTTCCCACCTCATTATCTTTGATGTTAGAAAGTGATTTATTCAAATACTGTATTGTTAAATCAGGATTTATAAAATCCTCTGTGTTGGAAGATACAGGTTCCTCACAATGTTGTGCCTGCAGAGTATTTTTGTCTTTTGCAAGTTGCTTTCTACAACTGTCACAAATGTTCATGCTGCATTGATTGATGGATTTATATCAAACATCCAATCTTGGACTGGCCTAAGATTTTTTCTTGTTGTGTGTTCAGTTTTTTAAAGGGATTGCAACAGTATATATTATAAAATGCTGTTCCTTGAGAAGCAGCAGCCATTGCTCTGCGAGAAAAATACAGTTAATATTAAGTAAGGAAGATGGGTAATAAAAATAAACATTTACAGTACACTTGAGATAGAACTGTCTTACTATACAGTGAGTATTAGGGCTAGCACACACACAACCGTTTCTGTCTGCGGATAAACGCTGCGGTTTTGGCCATACGGTAAAGCCATACCAGGAAAAAAATTGCGCTTTTTTAAAACTTTAAATATCTGTAAAAATATCTGTAAAAAGTTAACTGATGAAGAACAAAAATTCAAAACTTTTTATTTGTAATTAACTAAAGTTGTACTTCATATAGAATTTTTTTTTAAAACAATTAAAAATGTCAGGTAAAAAAAATATTCATATTTGGATCACTTGGAATGACCCAGTAAGTTAACTAACAAATAAAGGGCGTAGAAAAACCCTCCCTCTAAATTCGTGGCACTTAAGACCTCTCTACCAGTGCTCAGTGGCTACCTGTCAAGGCATTATTTGACCCTGTGGAGTTACTCCTGTAAACATCACCTATGCAATGTATCAATGGGCTTGTTGCGCAATTTCTTGCAACTCAGTTGTATCTCACTGCACTGGTGTCTTTACTGCAAGAGGTCAACAATGACCTTTTTGCAAGTAACAAAAGATAAAATGGCCTTCTACAGAACTGGACCTATTTTAACCTTTTAACACCGCTTATTTTTCTGCCACTTTTCTAAATGTTTTTTAATATAACTTTTACACCTCAAAAAGTCTATATAAAAGTACACAATTTACTAAAGACGTAGTAAAAATTTAGTAATAGAAAAGATTTGAATGTAGGTATTTTTACATGTATTTGAAAACACAGCAATATATTCTGTCTGAATTCAGACTAAAACCTGTACCGAGATCAGGTATAAATATCAATCAAGATCATACTGACTATTTGTAGAAATGTACAATCCAACAAAGAACGTTGCTGCAAAGATATAAATTTTTATTTATATAGCGCCAAACATTCTGCAGCGTATTACATTTCAGAGGAGGCATATGCAGATAATATGAGACAATGCAGAGTAGCAAGAATTCAACGGATACCAAGAGAGTGAGGGCCCTGCTCGAAGGCTTACAATTTATGATATAACTTAGGGTGTGTCTACATTGTATGGGCTATTAAAACACTGATTGGCTACACTTAAGTTTTGACAGACCGAACACACTTCAATGGGTGTAGAACAGTCATTAATACAATTGCTCTCTGCTCATCTTATATATAAAACCCGAAGGCCACATCCGGAAAAGGCCACGCCCACTTCCGTGATGGCCTCCGTCCTGTGTCCAACACCGGAACCGGAAGCACCAGACCCACGAGCGGCGCCACCGGCCCTGCACAGAGCCCCGTCTGCGGCCGCCCACATCCCGCCCACAGCCCTGCAGCTCACCACCCACCAAGATCCGCCAACCGGCCCGGAACGAGTGTGGGGCCTCCGCCGCCACAGCTCCCAGTCCTGCCGCTCTCTCCACAGACCGGCTGACGCTCCTCCATCACGCAGCTAGCCCCGCCCACACTCCGCCCCCGGGCTCCGGAACCGCCACCAGCACTGCCGCTGCCCGCCGCCCGCCAACAGCCCAGTAAGTGTTCCGCCACCCTGCCTCCGCTCTCCTCTGCCACCTCCGCTCTCCTCTGCCACCTCCAGCCCTGCTCTGCCCCCTCCAGCCCTCACTGCTGACCACTGAGCCAGCGCCCTCACTGCTGACCACTGAGCCAGCGCCCTCACTGCTGACCACTGAGCCAGCGCCCTCACTGCTGACCACTGAGCCAGCGCCCTCACTGCTGACCACTGAGCCAGCGCCCTCACTGCTGACCACTGAGCCAGCGCCCTCACTGCTGACCACTGAGCCAGCGCCCTCACTGCTGACCACTGAGCCAGCGCCCTCACTGCTGACCACTGAGCCAGCGCCCTCACTGCTGACCACTGAGCCAGCGCCCTCACTGCTGACCACTGAAGCACCGCCCTCACTGCTGACCACTGAGGCACCGCCCTCACTGCTGACCACTGAGGCACCGCCCTCACTGCTGACCACTGAGGCACCGCCCTCACTGCTGACCACTGAGGCACCGCCCTCACTGCTGACCACTGAGGCACCGCCCTCACTGCTGACCACTGAGGCACCGCCCTCACTGCTGACCACTGAGGCACCGCCCTCACTGCTGACCACTGAGGCACCGCCCTCACTGCTGACCACTGAGGCACCGCACTCACTGCTTCCCACTGAGCCACCGCCCTCACTGCTTCCCACTGAGCCAGCGCCCTCACTGCTTCCCACTGAGCCAGCGCCCTCACTGCTGACCACTGAGCCAGCGCCCTCACTGCTGACCACTGAGCCAGCGCCCTCACTGCTGACCACTGAGTCAGCGCCCTCACTGCTGACCACTGAGCCAGCGCCCTCACTGCTGACCACTGAGCCAGCGCCCTCACTGCTGACCACTGAGCCAGCGCCCTCACTGCTGACCACTGAGCCAGCGCCCTCACTGCTGACCACTGAGCCAGCGCCCTCACTGCTGACCACTGAGGCACCGCCCTCACTGCTGACCACTGAGGCACCGCCCTCACTGCTGACCACTGAGGCACCGCCCTCACTGCTGACCACTGAGGCACCGCCCTCACTGCTGACCACTGAGGCACCGCCCTCACTGCTGACCACTGAGGCACCGCCCTCACTGCTGACCACTGAGGCACCGCCCTCACTGCTGACCACTGAGGCACCGCCCTCACTGCTGACCACTGAGGCACCGCCCTCACTGCTGACCACTGAGCCAGCGCCCTCACTGCTGACCACTGAGCCAGCGCCCTCACTGCTGACCACTGAGCCAGCGCCCTCACTGCTGACCACTGAGCCAGCGCCCTCACTGCTGACCACTGAGCCACCGCCCTCACTGCTGACCACTGAGCCACCGCCCTCACTGCTTCCCACTGAGCCACCGCCCTCACTGCTACCCACTCACCCACCGCACTCACTGCTAACCACTCACCCACCGCACTCACTGCTAACCACTGAGCCACCATATACTCTGCTACCCACTGAGCCACCGCACTCACTGCTAACCACTGAGCCACCTGTACACACACAAATAATTTCACCGCACTCCCCTAACTATTACTAAATAAACTATATATACATTCTAGACTACCCGATTCTTTAGAATCGGGCCACCATCTAGTAGAATATAATTGTTTTTGGCAGCACGTGTAACACAGGACAATGGGTTGCCAGGAAAAATTAATTTTGTTAAGCTTAAAAATCATATAACCCAACAAACGAGAATCTGAAGGTACCGTTACACGAGGCGATCTCTGCGGCGATGTTGCCGGCAACTTAGGGGCGTAGCTAAGTTGCGGCAACATCGTTCATGAGTTGCCGCGTGTGACAGGACGATAATAAGGCGATAAATTGCCTAAGCAACATTGCCAGGTTTCCCAATCTGCCTGCATCGCCCAGTGTTACGCCACAACTCCGATGTTGCGGCAACTGCCCCCATGGACTCCCATGTTATGGATTGCTGGCAGCGATAGTTGCGGCAAGATCGCAGATGTGTTGCCGGCGATATCGCTGCGTATAACATCACAACAGCAACCATGACAATGCGCCAAAAAAGTGCGTGCTCCCGTGAGTTGCCGGCAACATCGCCGCAGAGATCGCCCCGTGTGACGTACCCTTACTTATTTTTTTGGGTGATTGATGGGCTGTTTAGACAGACTGATAATTGAGAAGAAGCACACCTGATTATTGGGACTATTGGCCAATGTAAATGCACCTATACCCATTCTTGGCCAGCTACACCAACATTTTGAAAATTGGGTAGAGCATGGCCAATAAATTCATCAAAATGTACTCAACATTTGAGTTGTACACTTGATGCACATACCTCCTAATGAAGTTTGAGCATCTAAAATAAGTGCACAGCTCATCAGGACTGGCTTACAAAATGGTAGTCTTGATGAATCGGGTACAAGGTCTGTTACCTTTTGTGTATATAGAACAGAACAGCCTTTTAGTAGATGCTGTGATCAGAATTTTTTGCACATAAGAGACACTATAGCATGTTAACCAGCGTCCAGGCCAGAGCTTCCTCTTATTAGGGAATGTACACATGGCGTCTTATATGCTGGCATACCCACAGTTTTTGAAACAGAAAATAGCTAGTGGTGTTTAGAACAAAAAATGCTTCTCAAATAATTTGTGCGGCAGCTATGATGTTTGCATCTTTAATTTTTGTTAATTTTCTACATAAAATAGTGTCTCCCTACATGACCACACCAGATTAGCAGACGACGCTAATGCGTGTTATGATTACAATATATGATCTGCGACAACTTTGACAAAAGAAAGGGACGGGGAAATTTAATATTTGCTGTTTACAGTTTAATAGAACATTGTAATATTGGAAGAGGCGACATTGGGCAATATATGTGATACTTGGGAAAGTACACGTGTTGTTTTGGTGTGTTTCGTGAATACCCAGGCACGATTGCAGATAAACAATATATGACAGAATTTACTAACTTGGGGTTCACTGCAACATGATCCCTCAATGATCAGAAGTTTTCTATTTTTTCTTTGTACTTTTGTACCTTTACTAATATCTTCAATAAAGAAAGATTAAACATAAAATAGTGTCTCCCAAGCCATAAGCCAGATTAACTCGCCATTCACTACCATCCTGAATGTTAAAATATTTTTAAAACTGGACCCTGTTTTCTTGCCAAAAGTGAATTCCAGGTTTCATAGAAGTCAGGAGATGGTGCTTCTTCTTTTTGTAGTAACCCAAAGTCCCACAGTGAGCGAGTATTCCACACTCTCGATGTAAAGAGGTGCTTTCTAGAGTACTTAGAACAAGGTCAGCTTCTGGTCAGGATCCCCTCAAGTAGGGCTTATTCTACCAGAACAATGGCCACCTCCTTGGCAGATAGTGCCAACACCTCTATAGCATAAATCTATAAGGCAGCAGTCTGGTCCTCTTCTACTTTCTTCCAGCCCTATTACATTCAGCAATCAGTCAGCCAGCAATTTTCATGCAGGACAAAGCCCCCCGTCACACAGCAAAACGGGTAAAGCAGTTTCTTGAAACAGAAAACCTTGAAACAAGGAAATGGCCAGCCCAGAGTCCTAATGTAAACTCAATAGAAAATCTCTGGAAAATACTCGGTGCAAAGTCATCGCCAAGAAATTAACAGCAGTCACAGAACTGTGGAAGAAACTGGAAGAAGAGTGGACCAAAATCCCACCAGAGCAGTGTGAGAGACTAGTGATGTCATGTGGCTGCAGATGTGCTGAAGTCATTCAAAGTAAAGGCCTGTACACTTCCTACTGATTGGCGACTGTTGCAACCTTCACAACATTTAGTTTTAATCTGTCTCTGTGCTACCATCATTGCTGTTCTCTAATTATGATATTCACATTTTGTGAAAAATAAAGGTTCTAATTTGATAAACTTTGGTTATTTTGGAAAACACTGTTCTAGTGGCATGTGTACCCCTTATACAAAAACCTTCAAATGTTGATCAATGTAGATTACATTCTGTCTGAACAAATCAAGGGATCATACATTGCTCTCTGGTTTTGATCACCAGTGTATGTGTATGGCGCACACTTTTTGTATAGAGTTGTATACTGTATGTATGCTAAAATGGCAGCTACTTAGGATACTCTGAAAACACACTGAGGGCTGGAGAGAGCGGCAACCCCTTTTATTTTCAAGAGGTTTCTTGTACCTGGGTGGATATCCTCTCTCATGGTTCTGGAAAATCAAATTACTGGTAAGTAATTATCATCTTAATGACATTTCGAACTGAGGAGAGGGCAACTTGAAAACCCTTTGCTTCTTATCGCCTTCTCCAGCTTTGTCAGCCTCTACCATTTTCATTTTCTGAGGGCAAGGCAGCTGCTAAAGAGATCCCTCGGCTTCTGTATTTTTTTTGATACAAGGTTAGAGAAGGCTGTGAAATTTGTATGGGCCTTTCCTAATGATGGTAAACAAGCCAAACCTTAAAAGGCTAACAAAGGTCTGAAACCTTGGTCAAAGTTATCTGAGCACACAAATCTTCTAAGGTGTCCAAACCTTTTCATCGGCCCATTTTCTTTTTTGAAATTTTTAAAGTGTTCAAGATGAAAATTAAGTTTTCTTCTTATGGTAGACTTAGATATTGAAACACCTTCCTCCTGGAGAGTGTTTTACATTTGGGTGGATGCTGTGAAGGGGTTTTTCCTCCCTGAAGGAAAGGATTCTACAATCGTCCACCACTGTTAATTTCCGTCGACAACCAGATATTTTTGAGTTCCCAAGCTCCCCAGTGTGCTCTCTATTTTACACAATGTACCAAAGTGTTGATTTGACCACTTCTATCATTTATGCTATCTGACTGATGGATTTCTTCTAATTTATTTTTTTAGCCTAATGATGGTCTGTTTCCCGTCTATTGAGAGCTCCTTCACCGTATGTTGTGGGTTCAAAGCAACAGCTACCAAATGCAAATGTTACACCTGAAAGCAGCACCAGACTTTTTACCTACTTAATAAATATTTATATAATAAATCTTTATTTATATTTATCTGCTTAACTCCTTTCTGACATATGACATACTGGATATGTCCAGGAAACCTTTGTGTTCCCGACATTGGATGTATCCAGTACGCCATGGCTATCTTGCTGGTACTGTGGCTGTGCCTGCATGATTGCTGCGATTTCTGCAGCTGATCCTACAGCTGAGAACTTGCTCTCACTGGCAGGAAAGATGCCCTGCAGCTTTGGATAGTTTGACCCCTTAAATGCTGCAATCAATGTGATTGCAGTATCCAGGAAGCCGAGAGAGAAATTGTTCTTCTGTCCCAAACGATCAGATCCCTGTTACACTATCACGGGGACACGATTTCTGCAATGGTGACCCGAGGTCATTGCCATGATGACCCCCGCATCACTTGAAAATGCAAATGGAGTACAAAAGGCTACTATATCAGAATATATGTCATGCCACACTACGGGCCTAATTTATGCTATTATTTGCCCATGTGGAAAACTGTATGTTGGCATGATGTGCCGTAAGCTATCTACAAGGATAAAAGAACATTTTAATAATATCAAAAAGGGAGTAAAAAAAAATCACCTGCTGTCTAAGCATTATCTACTAAAGCATAATAAGGGTAAGTTCACACATACCGGTTTACTGACGTTCAGACCGTCAGTAAACCACTGAGATTTTCAAAGGAGCCAAGAGTACACATCCCTGCAGTGTTCAGCGGCTTTGCAGTGTTGTTCCCGCGGTTTCTGAGCGTTTTTTGCAGCGGTGAACAGCGGTTTTTGCGGCGGCTTTTCCAGCGGTTTTGTAATGCTGATTTTGTTCATGTAGACTTTGTAAAGAAAGTTGTCATGTCCAATAAGAAAAAAAAAAAAAAAAGCATTTCCTGTCACATGATCTGCTAGCTTTTGGAAGCAAGGTTTACCTCCAAAGCTTACTACGAGCTACCAGCCATGCCGCTGACAAGACTGCGCACTATGCGGAGGGCCTCCAAACAACTGTTTTTATTACTAATTTTGCAGCATCTTCTGGAGCATGAAGAGGAGGAAAATGAGGTACGAAACTATTTTCTTGGTAGACAGAATACATATGTCAGCCTAATCTTCTTTATCCTGGGGTCTGACGACAATATATTGTGGCAGCGTAGGCGCAATAGCGTTGCACGTGGCCCTCTATTTGCGCCGCAACTAGACGGGCGTCTCTGGACGCCAGTTTGCTGTTTTTGGTGACGATGAATGGACGCTGTGTCCATTGGTGGCCCTGCTGTCCTGGCTGTCCGCCGCCGCTGTGGTGACAGCAGCGGCGGGTGAGCTATCCCTCCCCTCACCCACACATGTAACCTGAGGGGAGTTAGCGGATTGGCCCCTGTGTATGTAGACGCAGGGCGGTAAGCCTATTGGGCCAGCTCGCCGAAACCTGCGGCATAGGATCTGGGCCCTCTATTAACATGCACAGGGGCCAATTCGCTACCTCCCCTCAGGTCACATGTGTGGGGGAGGGGAGGGATAGCTCACCCTCCACTCCTGTCACCACATCGTCGGCGGACAGCCAGGGACAGAGACGCGGCTGCGTTGTGCAGAGACGTGCGTGAATGGCCCTTGCATATGACACGCCCTGCTTGGGTACTGTGACGCTAGCCATGCAGAGCGTGATGAAGCGTCAGCTGGCCAGCCCCATCACCAGCCCTGTCACAAAGCGTGAGAGTGCTGCTTGATGAACGGCTCATCGTGCGCGTGCACCTGGAATGAGGCGTGAATCGTGCCGCCTCGCAGCTTGTGTCAGACGCCAAGACATCGTCCGTGAAAGCTAGTGATTGACGAAGTTGGCCCACTTTGCCGCTATATTGCGTTGTAAAAACATTGCCTCTGAACCCAGCGTAACATTTCTTTTAGTTTATTTGCACTTGCCGAGTGTGAGCTGATATATGGTTACTGATAACGATCTTTTCTTTCTAAAAAATTATGTACAGGTTGAGGAAAGCCCACGAATGTGGGTCCATCCCCTGAACATGGAGAGGGATCATAAGGGCCACTTCATGCAATTATACCAGGACTTGAGAAGGTAAGAGAAAAATATATAAAGATGTGTGAATGAAAAAAAGTACGTCACACCCAAGTATTGTGTCTGAAAACTAACATGGACCTTTTTTTTTCTTTCTTTTTGAAAGGTACCCCGAGAAATTTGTGGCATTTTGTCGACTATCAATTTCTGCATTTGATGAGCTCCTGGCAATGGTGAGGGCAAAACTTACTTACCAAAACATCTGGATGCGGGCATCGATCGAGGCAGAAGAAAGGCTTCTCATCACTCTGAGGTCAGTGTTATATAACAAATATCCATTTCTTACATATTTATATAGAGTGAGGTGTGAATGTTTCTGTCTGAAAACCAAGAACGTCGGCACGGTAGCCATAGCCACAGCGTAAACACAAAAAAACAGGAGGCATAGGCGCAGGCTGTAATAAAGGATTTTTTTCGATGCATGAGAGTGATAGAAGTGTATGCTTCTTTGTTGCGATGGTAGTGGTATAGATGTTCGATTGGTTTGCGAGTGTCGGACGTGTGCTGAGTGTTGATGCAAGGTGTTATATTGGTGCAATTATGCTGTATGGTATGTTTTTATGTTTGTATATAAAAAGATATAATGGTAAGCAGAAATTAGCGTGAATGGCCAAGTTGCTGTTATTACAATAATCTGTGGAAATACTGATCATGTTGACCTTGGAGGGGGTGGCTGGGTGATTGTGTTACCCGGGCTGAAGGGATATCGTTATGTAGCGTCTGTCTGCTCCTTCTATCAAGCCACAGGTTTAATGTAATGAGTGTCATTTAAATCAAAATTACACAAAGTCACGCTACCCCGTGAGCCTTTGCAGCACGACAGCCTAACCTTTCAACATGTAGTGTGGATGCGCTTTTTTTTTAAAGCCAATTTCTACAATGAACTTGCTGGAGACTATCACTTTTTTGCGTGATGTTTAGTGGACATTTGGATTCTGTATTAATCTTTTTAAACTTTTCTCTTTCCAGATTCCTTGCAACCGGAGAAACCTATTCTTCACTGCATTTGCAGTTCAGGGTGGGGAAAAGCACGATTTCTATCATTATCAAGGTGACGTGCACTGTGATCTGGGAGCACTTGCAGCCCATTGTGATGCCTTCTCCAAACGAGGAGACTTGGTTGCAGGTAGCGGCAGGCTTTCAGTCTGTGGCCAACTTCCCGAACTGCTTAGGTGCCGTTGATGGCAAACATATCCGTGTGAAAAAGCCTCCGCGATCAGGATCACGCTTCTATAATTATAAGAAGTATTTCTCCGTGGTCCTGATGGCGGTGGCTGATGCTCACTACAGATTTGTTGCCATTGATGTGGGTGCCTATGGCAGTACCGGGGATTCTCGTGTGCTGCGAAACTCACAAATTGGTCTCCAAGTGCTTCAAAATCACAACACTTTACCTGCCGATAAACCTTTGCCTGGTTCCACGCATCCAGTCCCCTACGTGATGGTATCGGATGAGGCTTTCCCCCTGATGCCTAACCTGCTGCGCCCATACCCACGTAGGGGACTGGATGACCGGCGTAGGATTTTTAACTATCGGCTAAGCCGGGCACGCAGATTCGTGGAATGCACCTTCGGGATCATGACAAGTCAGTGGAGGGTGTTCCATTCAGCTATACAACTGAATGAGAGCACAATTGATGTTGTTATTAAAGCATGCTGTGTTTTGCATAACTTTATGCGTGCTCATTCAACTGAGCACGTAGACAGTATGCAACTCCCAGTATTCCGTAGCAACATCAATTGGGGTTCTGGTCGGCCAGAAAATTTGGCAGTGGCGGTGAGAGAGACCTTCACTGACTATTTCATGACCCCAGAAGGTGCCGTGCCCTGGCAATACTCTTCCAGCCATGTTGCTGACCCATCCTGACTACAACACCGTACCTTCCTTCACAACATTTCTCTGATTTCCCCATAATTGCCGACCATACGTTCAAAGCCTCCGGTTGTAATAGAGCTCATGACAAATTTAATTAGTACTTTGTGAAGGATATCAAATGTAACCTTAGCGTTGATTTAGCTTTTTTTTTTTATGATGTCAAAACAAATTTGTGTGTAGCCTCTTTATTTGCTGAAATAAATTGCAAAAAAATCTTGCAAACGAATACCTTAACCAAATATGGTAAAAAAACTCCTATTGTATATGTGTCTTCTTTTTTGGTCAGTCAGGGCCCAAGGTTGAAGAAGTCATCAATGTAAATGAAATGTCTTGTATATGCAGAAATATTTTTTGAACCAACACAAAAAACACTTCTGTCCAAACATTTTATGCCAATAAGGTGTACCGAGAAAAAATGTCCACTTGGACGTTGTATAATACATTGATTTGGGAAGGTAGACTCACCGTTTACACCTAAACTTCCAGGCAAACAACATACAGATAGTATTATTGGCGGGGCAATGTGTGTCAGTGAACACTATAATTTGAGATACAATAACATTTTTTTTAATGCAAATTTTAATTGGAAAAAAGGGTAAGATCACCCAATAAAGGTAAATTTTTCAAAAATGTCAAACAATAAAACCACAGACATGTGCAAGCCCTCCTAACTTTGCACAAAATGTACTATACAAAAAGCACGGACATGGCCATGCCCTAATAACTTTACCGAAAATGTCAAACATAAACAACCATTACATTCTCAAAAACTCTCACTGCAAATTAGTGTACGTTCTTGTCCCATAATCAGAGCCAAACAAAGTTTGGCTCGCCATTTCCAGACTTGCAGAACTATCATCAGATAACTGTGTAACGTAAGATGATCCTCCCTGTCATGGATTATCAACATTATAAATTTGGTATAAACCATGCATAATGGTTGGGACCTTCGGGATGCTGTCTTGAGATCGGTAGATGTCAAGAAGCCCATAGAGAACAGCCATGAACGATGCCTCACGATCAGGTGCCATCTCCCTTAAGCTTGAAGCAAGCAGTGCTCCTGCATGATCATATCTGTCATCTTGCCCGGCCTGCCTCAACAAGCCAAGAGTCTCCTGAACCAAATGAGGAGTAGTGTTCCGACCGGCATTTGTTCGCGAAACACGTCTGGCGATGGTTGTCGTTGTGGGTGTGGGAGACCGCACGGACAAAGAAGTTGTGCGATTAGAAGTTGCGCCAGAATTGTCACTGCTTGTGGGACTAATCAAGTCTTGTGCCAGACACTCTGGAGTTGATATTTCTGAGGACGAAAGGCTAACATTCTGACTTCCAGGGGCCTCGTCTTGTGCAGCATTCATGGCTACATCTTCTTGTGCGGAAGTAGGAGGAGGAGTCGGATTAGGAGGAGGAATGTTCCCATGGCTTCTGGATTTAACCAAAAACAAAAAAAAAAAAAAATTTGTTACATTGTGTTCAGAGTTATACCAAAACAAAAACTTAATTTTTTTAAGAATGTCATGGTGGAAGCATGGCGCATGCATACTGGACTGGAGTTAATTTCTGTGTTCTGGAACCTTGTCATCATGCAATTTTTAAATCACTAGTAGAAGGGAACTGCCATCAAAGGGTACACTTCAATTGCATTGCTCCGCATAACTATGTTATGATAACATTGTCAAAATACAAACTTACGGGCGTAGACTACGACCGCTGAGAGTAAACTGTAACTCCCGATAGAATGGGCATTTTTTTTTGGAGGGGCTGAGCCGCTTTTTTCACTTTTTGACAGGAACTTTTGAAAAGCATCTCGAACGGATTTCCATCTGTTCTTTATGTCTTTTTCTGCAATGAAAAACCACCCACCCCAAAAAAGACGTAAATTTTTCAACATATATCAAAAGACTTTGACACTAATTTTTAACATAATTATATATATTTACCTATGGTACATTGGAGCTCTCGATCAGCCTCTGGAAAAAGAGGGTATAGTTGACGACAGATCGAGTACCAGGACTGTGCCTTCAAGATCCTATTCCTGTAGGAATCACACCCCTGGTCCCATATTTCAGGACGGGCTTCTATCTGAAAGGAAAAGACAAAGATGCTTACTTAAATTTCTTTCAACTACATTGCTTTAACGTTTATTTTGAAAAAATAACTCTTCTGTGACCCATTGGCTCTGTTCCCCAATTGTCTCTGTTCCCCATTGTCTCTGTGCCCCATTGTCTCTGTTCCCCATTCTCTCTGTTCCCCAATTGTCTCTGTTCCCCATTGTCTCTGTGCCCCATTGTCTCTGTGCCCCATTCTCTCTGTTCCCCAATTGTCTCTGTTCCCCATTGTCTCTGTGCCCCATTCTCTCTGTTCCCCAATTGTCTCTGTGCCCCATTCTCTCTGTTCCCCAATTGTCTCTGTGCCCCATTCTCTCTGTACCCCAATTGTCTCTGTTCCCCATTGTCTCTGTACCCATATTGTCTCTGTGCCCCATTCTCTCTGTACCCCAATTGTCTCTGTTCCCCATTGTCTCTGTACCCAAATTGTCTCTGTGCCCCATTCTCTCTGTACCCTAATTGTCTCTGTTCCCCATTGTCTCTGTGCCCCATTCTCTCTGTTCCCCATTGTCTCTGTGCCCCATTCTCTCTGTTCCCCAATTGTCTCTGTGCCCCATTCTCTCTGTTCCCCAATTGTCTCTGTGCCCCATTCTCTCTGTACCCCAATTGTCTCTGTGCCCCATTCTCTCTGTAGCCAAATTGTCTCTGTGCCCCATTGTCTCTGTTCCCCATTGTCTCTGTGCCCCATTCTCTCTGTTCCCCATTGTCTCTGTACCCAAATTGTCTCTGTACCCCATTGTCTCTGTTCCCCATTGTCTCTGTGCCCCATTCTCTCTGTCGCCAAATTGTCTCTGTGCCCCATTCTCTCTGTAGCCAAATTGTCTCTGTGCCCCATTGTCTCTGTTCCCCATTGTCTCTGTGCCCCATTCTCTCTGTAGCCAAATTGTCTCTGTGCCCCATTGTCTCTGTGCCCCATTGTCTCTGTTCCCCATTGTCTCTGTGCCCCATTCTCTCTGTACCCAAATTGTCTCTGTACCCCAATTGTCTCCGTTCCCCATTGTCTCCGTACCCCAATTGTCTCCGTTCCCCATTGTCTCTGTACCCCAATTGTCTCCGTTCCCCATTGTCTCTGTACCCAAATTGTCTCTGTACCCCAATTGTCTCCGTTCCCCATTGTCTCTGTACCCAAATTGTCTCTGTACCCCAATTGTCTCTGTTCCCCATTGTCTCTGTACCCCAATTGTCTCCGTTCCCCATTGTCTCTGTACCCAAATTGTCTCTGTTCCCCAATTGTCTCCGTTCCCCATTGTCTCTGTACCCCAATAGTCTCTGTACTCCAACTTATTACGACTTACCAACAGCAGGAGACGGGGCACAGAGATATCCATACGGCGGTACCACGACATCTTGCCTGTCTTTGTTGTGTTCCTGCTTCCTGTTTCGGGACCTCCCACTTCTCCTGCAGTAGCCGCGGCTGGTCGTTTAGCAACGGTTTATAGGCGGCTGTGCACAGCCCCATTGATTATGCTGCAGCAGTTTTCTGCAACCAAATCGCTCACAAAACGAGCGGAAGAATGAACAAGTTGATTGTTGCTAAGCCGCCGGGGAACCGCTCATCCGGGAGTAAATCCGTTCATACAAAACGATATTGTGTGCACAGCGTTTTCAACATTACATAGGGTTTAATGTTAATTCTCACGCCGCTTACGATTTACATAAATTAACATAAAACGTTGCAGGAAACAACGGCGGATCTCGCTGCTAAACTGATGTTAAACCAGTATGTGTGAACTTACCCTAAGTCACTGAAAAACACTTAATTTCTTGGATCGGAGAAAGAGAAAAAAGGCTAGCGGGGTGGGAGCTATGTGAAGATGTCTCGTGCAGCGTTGAGATGGCTCTTCAATTGTAACTCTATATTCCCCAATGGTTTAAATGCAGAACTCAAGCTTTTTGCTTTTAAATAATAATGAGTATACATACTAATAATGTTGTGTTTTTGTATGAAGAAAAAAAATTGGAGATCCTTTTTAAAAAAAACTCTTACTTTTTTTTATAGATTTGTATGTGTTCTAATAGTGTTATTAATCATAATTGTAATCAGAATAAAATAAAACATAAGCGATCTTTAGTAAGGAATTTTTTTGGCAGGGGAGAAAGAAAGAAAATATATATATATTTTTTTTAAATAGGTTTTTTGTGAACTTTTTTTATAGATTTGGATATATTGTAATAAAGCATTAGTAATCACAATTGTGATCAAAATAAAATAATCAGTTTTTGTATTTAATGAATTTGCAATAGGCAAGCAGCTTTGTGTGAAGAAATCAATTGTGGGAGCAATAATTAGAAAATGGAAGACATACAACACCACTGATAATCTCCCTCAATCTGGGGCTCCACGCAAAGATCTCACCCCATGATATCAAAATAATCCCAAGAACGGTGAGCAAAAATCCCAGAACAACACGGGAGAACCTAAAGATTGACCTGCAGAAAGCTGGGACCAATGTAACCCAGGCTACCATCAGTACCACACTATGCTGCCAGCAACTCAGCTCCTACAGTGCTAGGCGTGTCTCCCTGCTAAAGCCATTACATGCCAGGCCTGTCTGAAGTTTGCTAGAGAGCATTTGGATGATCCAGAAGAGTATTGGGAGAATGTAATATGGTCAAATGAAACCAAAGTAGATCTGTTTGTTAGAAACACAACTCATGGGGTGTGTGGCCTGGAGAGCAATGTGATCGGCTGTGTCTAGGAGCAGCTCCTACACTGTACATTGCAAGGACCTGATTTGAGACACCAGGGAACACTGCAGTGTCTGAGGTGTGAAGACCCTTGAGATTTACTGGCTTGCAGCTGCGACCACCATGACCGACAGGAGAAGCGTGAGAAGGCCTGCTGGGGATCTGGAGAAGGGCCAAGATGGCACTTGCCCCAGTGTGGAGATGGAGGAGGGGGCAGTTCCAGGAGAGAGCTGGAGGCCTGATGCTATTTCTAAACTGCAGAGATATGTGAGGCAGCCTGGGGGATCCAGGTTTCATACTGAAGATGGTGGAAATCTGTAGGGGGAGCGGAGGTATAAGCAGGGAGAGGGAGAGATTGTCTGGGGAGAGGAGGATGCTGGAGAGGAGAGTGAGGCTGGCAGCCAAATCAGGCTGCATGAGGGGTGCCCACAACAGGGTGCAGAAGTGGAGGAGGTGTTGTGGGGAAAGCTGGGTAAACTACTAATCCCAGAAGAACTCACCCTGAAAGATGTGTTCTAGGTAAGTTTCCACTGTGACTCCTCTATTGCCAGCATGGCAACCCAGCTAGGTAACTTTCAGGCTGACATGTCCAAGATGCAGCATAACCTACATGTTGTAAAGAAGAGGATGGGTGAAGTGGAAAAACGGGTCAGCACTGTAGAGGATTAAATGACCAAAGCTGAGAGAGGCTATAAGCGTATGGCAACAGGCTTCGCCACTGTTCAGGCCAAAACGGATGACCTGGAGAATAGGTTCAGAAAGTAGTGGGCAATGTCCCTACAGAATTTTTGAACAATAGCTTCTAGACAAAATTAGTGCTGACAAGCTGTCTCACATGTATGCTATCGAGCGGGCGCATAGGGTCCCCATGTTCCCTCTCCCCCTGGTCATCAACCGAGAACTGTCCTAGCCAAAGTCTTGCACTACAGTGACAGGGATACCATACTCCGTCTTGCCAGAGATCACCCTGACTTTGTAATCAACGGATCTAGGATTTCCATTTACCTGGATTACTCCATATATGTGCAGAAACAACGTGTCCAATTCATTGGCATTAAAAAGCGGCTGAGATTGATGTATGCTGTACCTGGCTAAACTGCATGTCGTTGCGGAGGACAAGGTCCACTTTTTTACTGATGTTAAAGAGGCACTCCGCTGGCTGGATTACAATGAGAAACAGCTGAGACTGGATAAGGCAAGAGGCTCCAAGGACTGATGGCCGCATGTGCCGATAGTGGATTCTTTAATTGAACTCTCCGGTGTCTCTCTATACCATTGATTTAAGACAGAAAAGGTTTCTTTTTTTTTCCTATTTTTTTCGTTTCTCTTTTTAACAGGATGGGACTTTTGTCTCCTTTCACATTTTTCTGGAAAACACGTTATGCTTTGTTTAAGACATGTTGGGTCCCTGTCAGTAGCGTAGCTACGGGAGGGCAGGGGGGGGGCGATCAACTCGGGCCCCCCCCGGCATGAGGGGCCCATTGGCCGTCCCCTGGGGGCCCCTGCACCGCATGGGGGGCCCCGTGCTGGCCACCGGCCGCCGCGACGGCCGGAGAGGAGGGAGGACGGGACTTCCTGTCCTGCAGCTCTGCCCGCCCCTCCTCTCCTCCTTACAGCAGACGTATGGCGGCCGCGGTGGGTCTGCAAACGCCCCCGGTCCGTAGAATCCTTAGCTAGCACTCCCATCCCCCCCGGTCCACAGAAATCTTTGCTAGCACTTTATGTAAGCGCTGGATGCAGGTCGGCAACCATGCCACTTAGTCCGTCTATTCGAGAGGGGTCAGCATGCTGGTTTGCTCCAGAGTACAATTTGAAATATTACAGGTATTCACTGACTCTGAGAGTTGGTATGTTTGCTTGCTGTTTAGGATGAATGGTAGGGTTATGCTCATTGTGTCTCTGTATATTCTGCCCCCGTACAGTAGTATAGTGATTCGTAAGGTAGTGGAAGTGATTGTGGCCTGCTGGATGTCCCTTATTTAATAATGGGGGACTTTAATAACGTTCCAGATTCACACTGGGATAAAGGTAAAGGGGAGGACTTCCGACAAGGGGGTAACTGTACTACATTTGGTTTGTTGCTGAGGGAGCCAGTCATGATTGACCTGTGGTGGGTCCGGCACCCGACCACACTCCAATTATCTTTTTCGACGTCCTTCTCTTTGTTATCCAAAATTGACCTAGCACTGGGGGACGAGCAAATGTTGGGATGGATGGAGGAGGCTGGGTATTTGGTAAGAACAGTGTTGGACCATTCCCCTATGTATGTAACACTTCAAAATGAGGAGTGCCTGCCCACCGTTGTGGAAATTGAACCCTTTCTGGCTGCAGCTTAAAGATGAAAGATATGGAGCAGAAGCTGGAGCAATATTTTGAGATCAATAAAGGAATGGCAGCCATTAGCACTGTTTAGGAAACCATGAAGGCATTCCTTAGGGGCCTATATATTCAAGAGATCTCCCGAGTCAAGGCGGCAACTAGGGAGAAGGATCAGCTGCTCTTTAGGGAACTTGAGGAGGAGGTGGCGGCCCTGGTTCTGTGCCCTTCCACACAGGCTCAGGAAGAGACTTAAATGAGCTCAGACTAGCAATACTAAAATGTCCCTGAGGACGGCGTAACGTGCTAGGATCTTCCAAATTGTAAAATATTATGAGGAGGGGGAACGAGCTGGTCATCTCATGGCATTGGTTACTGCTGCGCAGAGGGACACTTCCTTCATACTACGGCTAAAAGCTGATCATGGTGTGGAGGTGACCACAAATAAGTACATAATGACGGTGCTGGCTGACTTCTATGCAAAGTTGTACAGATCACAAGTGAGTCCAGGGGAGGAGATTGAGGACTTTCTGGATAGAGCTGGGCTCCCACAGTTGTCTACGGAGTTTGGCAATTGCTGGATGAACCGTTTTACATAGGGGAGCTGGAGGCCACCTTAACATCTATGGCTAGTGACAAAGCCCTGGGAGTGGATAGATTACTGGTTGAAGTGTATAAGCAGGGTATGCCACGGTCCATGCGGGAAGCAATTATTGTAGTATTGCCCAAAAAGGGCAAGGGTTCCACTGCACCAGCCTCGTATCGCCCGATTTCCTTATTAATGGTAGACATCAACCTTCTGGGCTAAATGATGGCTAACAGGCTTGGCAGGGTTATTACTTCTATCATAAATCCTGACCAAGCGGTTTCATGCCTAACAAATCCAAGGCCACCAATCTTCACAGATTGTTCCTTAATATGCAGGCCAGGGCGGACAATATTGAACACAGGGCCATTCTCTCACTGGATGCTGCCAAAGCTTTTGACAATGTGCAGTGGAGATGCCTGTGTGCCACAATGTGACATATGGGCTTTGTGGAGAAATTTATAGGGTGGTCTCAATTGCTGTACATTGCCCCTAGAGCTAGATTGCGAGTCAATGGACAGTTATCTGAGGATTTCCCCCTTTTTCAGGAGACAAGACAGGGGTACCATTTGTCCCCTCTCATTGCCATCAAGCCGCTGGCGGCAGTCATATGACGCCATCAGGATATCGTGGGATTCCACTATGGGACGCATGAGGAAAAGGTGGCGCTTTACGCGGATGATGCGCTTCTGTTTTTGGGAGATGCAGGCAGCTCTTTGAGAGCAGTTATGAGGGTGCTGTATGCTTGAGGTGTCAGGGATTTTAATAAATTGGGACAAGTAAGTACTGTTCCCGCTGGACCTAGTAACAGCTGTAGAAATGGATCCGAATAGTCATGGAATTTTATTATCTTGGAATTCAAATATCAGCTAATATAGATGATTATGAGAAATTAAATTTAAATCCCCAGTTGAGTAAATTTAGGCAGAAGATTGCGGCTTGATGCAGACTATACCTCTCAGTGGCAGGAAGGGCAAACCTGCTAAAAATGATCATTATGCCCCAGCTCCTCTATGTCTTGCATAACGCTCCAGTGTAGTTGCCACAAAACAGGTTCTATAGAATCAACACCATCTTCAGGGATTTGACGGGATGGGGACTCAGCTTTTGACAACTCCATAGGTACGATCCATAGGCATATGGTGGGGAGTAGTCTAGCGGTCTGGCTAGCGTGAAAGCAGGTAAATTTCAGCTGAATTACCGAAAATTCTCCATGGTGGTGCTGATCTGGAAGTTGTGGCAGAAAATTAAACAGTGGAGGGGGGTTACCTGTTTTACCAGACATACCTCTTTTTGGCATGAACCCAGATTGAGTTGTTGCAACTGCAGAATTTTCAGGATATTGTATGTTTCGCAGCTGCTGAATGGTAACATGCTCAAATCGTTCAGAGTTAGGCAAGAAATTTCCCCTAGAGCGCACGATGTTCTACCAATATCTGAGATGCGACAAGCATTTTTCAAGCAAAACAGACGATCACAGATACAGGTCCAGGCACATAGCATACTACTTGTTATCGGGTCACAGAGAGGCACCATGGGGGCTTATCTCATTCTTTTACCGGGGTCTGATAGAGACTTTCCTGGAAAGACACCCACTGACGGCTAGGTTAAAGATCTCCATGAGTGAATCCAGATGAATGTCACAACTGTTCACCATATACAGAATGTACAGGACCCCTGTATGGATGTGTAGAGCAGGATTGAGGGAGGACTTGGATTGTCCTTGGTGTGTGATGGAGGAAGTGGATGTTGTCCATATGCTCTGATCCTGCCCTTGACTGAAAGCCTTCTGGATAGTTGTTTTAAATCTCATACAAGGTGTGATGGGTGTGAATGTGGCTCAAGACCCACTGACCTGCATTTTGGGGCATGTAGGAGATCTGAATGGATGAATGGGGAAAGCTGGCAATTGTGAGAATGCTTTATATTGTGCTTTAAGATAATCACTCTACATTGGTTTGATGAGAATCCCCCGACAAGGAAAGAATTTGTACATAAAGCCAACTTTATTATTCTCATCAACGTAACATCTACACTAAACGGGCAAGCTGAGTCAGTATGAAAACGTATGGTGGGGAGGTTGGTTAGATTACCCAGGGCTGGCGTCCTTTGATTTATTAAGGGACAGAGTATTGAGACTGTAATCCAAAAGGAGTAAGAGGAGTAACTGTACTTATACATTTTTATATATGGAATCGGAAGTGATTGGATTAGCCTAGATCCTTATACCTTAGTGTTGACGCGTTGGGTTGGGGAAGGGTGGGTGGGGGGCTGGCTTGCTCTATCTCTGTTGGGGTTGTTTTAGAAAAATGGCAACATCACGCTTTGGGGCTGTTTCTCTGCCAAGGGACCAGGACGACTGATCCGTGTACATGAAGGAATGAATGGGCCATGTATGTGAGATTTTGAGTGCAAACTTCCTTCCACCAGCAAGGGCATTGAAGATAAAACGTGGCTGGGTCTTTCAGCATGACAATGATCCCAAGCACACCGCCAGGGCAAGGAAGAAGTTGCTTCATAAGAAGCATTTCAAGGTCCTGAAGTGGCCTAGCCAGTCTCCTGATCTCAACCCTATAGAAAACCTTTGGAGGGAGATAAAAGTCTGTGTTGCCCAGTGACAGCCCCAGAACATCAATGAGGAGATCTGAATGGAGGAATGGGCCAACATACCAGCAACAGTGTGTGCCAACCTTGTGAAGACTTACAGAAAACATTTGACCTCTGTCATTGCCAACAAAGGATATAACAAAGTATTGAGATGAACTTTTGTTATTCACCAAATACTTATTTTCCACCAAAATTTGAAAAACCTTTCTTTCCAAATTGGACAATGTGATTTTCAGGATTTGCTTTCTCATTTTGTCTCTCATAGTTGAGATCTACCATGATGTCAATTACAGGCCTCTCATCTTTTTAAGTGGGACAACTTGCACACTTGGTGGCTGACTAAATACTTTTTTTCCCCACTGTATATAGTGAATACCTTGGAAGTGAGCCACTGACTATTTTTAGATATAGTATGTTTTATTAAGTGCCTTGTTTGTGTAAACTCAGTGCAATGCCCTATCCATATGTGTATTATTGTATAAGGTGACATTTTCACAGTTGCATATACATTTTTATTATTGTGTAAATAAAAATTGTACCACTTGAAACGTCATCTTGCCCCGCAAAAAAACAAGCTGCCACACAGTTTCAGCAGCAAAAAAATAGTTACGGCTCTCAGAATACAGATTCAAAATAATTCTTTTTTTCCCATAAAATAGTCTTATTGGTGCAAAAGTCACAAAACAAAAATAAGCTATATAAATAATTTATCTCTGTGTGTTTGTACTGACCAAGAGAACAAAGTTGTCACCACTTTTGATACAGTGAACAGTGTAAGAAAAAAAAAAATCATGAATTTCTGTTTCTTCTTGATTCTGCCACACAAAAAGTGGAATAGAAAGCGATCAAAAAAAACATTGTGGCCTAAAATAATACCAATAAAAACTGCAAGTCATCCCGCAAAACACAAGCCTCACATTACTCTGTCAGCAGAAAAATAAAAAAAACTGCAGCCTTCAAAATTCAGTGATGCAAAAAAAAATATTACTTTGTAAAAAAGTGTTTTAAGTGTGATAGTAGCCAAAAAAAAAAACCATATAAGGCTTCGTTCACACACAGCGCTTTTTTTCGCGGGCGGTTTTAACAGCGTTTTTTACCCACACAAAAAAACGCAAAAAAAGAAGCCGTGCTGTTCAGACAGCACGCTTTTTTACGGGCTGGGGAGGAGTGATGTCACAGAGAGGAGGAAGAATCCTGCTTCCTCCTCCCCTCTGTGCCATGTGTGACCGCCCCCATTTGATTTCGCAGTGTATTAATATACACTGCAAAATCAAAATTAAGCAGCCAGAAGTATTAAAAATAATAAAGATTTCATACTTACCTCTCCGCCAGCTTGTTCGCGCCATCCGGAGCGTTCCCGGCGCTGATTGGCCGCTCACGGTCATGTGATACATATCACATGACCGGAACGCCCTCTGACATCACCACAGGTCCTAGCAGGGCAATTCCAGTGGCGGCTCCTGGCTCCCGGACACCGGAACACCTGTCGGAGAGGTATTTAATTCTTTATTATTTGTCATACATTTGTCTTTATTTAACTTTGATTTTGCAGTGTATATTAATACACTGCAAAATCAAATGAGCGGTCACAGGTGTCACACAGGGGAGGAGGAAGCAGGATTCTTCCCTCTGTGACATCAGATGCAGCAGCGCCGCCCCCATGGGAAAAAGCGCTGCGTAAAGAATTGACAAAGTCATTCTTTTTATGCCGGCGCTTTCTCCCAGAAAGGTGCAGCGCGAAAATATGCGGTGTCTGAACGGCAAAGTGAATTTTACATTCACTTTGCTGTCAGACAATGCGCAACTGCGCATTTTTGAAAAGCGCTCGTAAAAAAGCGCTCAAAAATGCGCAGTGTGTGAACGTAGCCTAAATCTGGTATCACTATGATTATATCGATCTGACGAATAAAACCACCAAATTACTTATACTGCAACAGTGTAAAAATAGCAAAGCCAATTCTTCAACTGATGTTGATTTGTATATTCTGCTTCCTAAAGATTGCAGTACGTGGAGAAGAAGAGAGTGCACATGAATAACACCTGGTGGTCTAGTGGGGATTGATCGTAATGGTGGGGGGATTAAAGATTGCAGTACGGCGCAGTAGACGTTTAACCTGCACTCTAAGTTGAGTTCTTAAACTGTCGAATATGTGTAAAACTCTGAAAGACGTGATTCAGACAAATTCCCAAAGGAAAATTCACTATAATGAGGCAGATGGAGTCACTTTGAACTCTTATCTGACCAGTGTCCATCTTTTTTTAGGCGTGAACAAAAGTTCATTCAGCAACAATTTTGTGTGCCTTTGAAAAGAAGGACAGCACTGGACAGAGGCCAAATGGAGTCCAGAGTAAATCTGCTGCCTCATTAGTGAATTAATCTGTTGGGGGCTTTACCTTAATCACATATTTTGGAGATGTTGCTGGAAACTCAAATGTAAGTACTCGGTATAGAGCCCAGGATAAATGGATGGATCCATTATGTTCTGTACCCAAATCACCACCAATAGCATTCAACTCAACCCAACCCACAAAAACACAAGTCTCCATCAAGGTCCATCATCTGTTAGCGAACATTGCACCCCCAAAATTTTTTACCTAAATCTGCACTTCACTAAGGAAGTAGAGAAACTCCCGTGCCACATTTAAGCAGCTTCCTCAAAGTCATAATCGCTTTCCTACAAGCTTTTAATATAGCTAAGGGATTTGTGCCAGATCAGAACCCCAAACTACAGATGCTGCATTTCGGGGTACCTGCCCCTCATCAGTGTAGTGTGTGGGAAATTCTGATCTGGCTGAGTGAGTGGGCTAAGACAAGGTCTGGGAACTTGCTATCAACCTTATGGAGACAGCGAAGTAGGTGAGGAGATTGTAAGCCACTTCCCTCCTCTCAGATATATGCATATATGCAAATTTGCACTTCACTAAGGAAGTTGAGAAACTCCCGTGCCACATTTAAGCAGCTTCCTCAAAGTCATAATCACCTTCCTACAAGCTTTTAATATAACTAAGGGATTTGTGCCAGATCAGAACCCCAAACTACGGAAGTGGCTTACAATCTCCTCACCTACTTCGCTGTCTCCATAAGGTTGATAGCAAGTTCCCAGACCTTGTCTAAGCCCACTCACTCAGCCAGATCAGAATATCCCACACACTACACTGATGAGGGGCAGGTACCCCGAAACGCAGCGTCTGTAGTTTGGGGTTCTGATCTGGCACAAATCCCTTAGTTATATTAAACTAGTAAAAAGGCCCGATGCAATTGCATCGGGAGCGCGGTGAAATGAATTGTGTGTATACAGGCGGGTCAGTGGGTAGCAGAGTATACAGGCGGCTCTGTGGGTAGCAGAGTATTCAGGCGGCTCTGTGGGTAGCAGAGTATACAGGCGGCTCTGTGGGTAGCAGAGTATACAGGCGGCTCTGTGGGTAGCAGAGTATACAGGCGGCTCTGTGGGTAGCAGAGTATACAGGCGGCTCTGTGGGTAGCAGAGTATACAGGCGGCTCTGTGGGTAGCAGAGTATACAGGCGGCTCTGTGGGTAGCAGAGTATACAGGCAGCTCTTTGCGTAGCAGAGTATACAGGTGGCTCTGTGGGTAGCAGAGTATAAAGCGGCTGTGTGAGTAGCAGAGTATAGAGGCGGCTGTGCGGGGAGCAGAGTATACAGGCGGCTCAGTGGGTAGCAGAGTATACAGGCGGCTCTGTGGGTAGCAGATTATACAGGCGGCTCTTTGCGTAGCAGAGTATACAGGCGGCTCTGTTGTTAGCAGAGTATACAGGCGGGTGTGTGGGTAGCAGAGTATAGAGGCGGCTGTGTGGGGAGCAGAGTATACAGGCGGTTGTGCGGGGAGCAGAGTATACTGGCGGCTGTGCGGGAAGCAGAGCATACAGGCGGCTGTGCGGGGAGCAGAGCATACAGGCGGCAGTGCGGGGAGCAGAGCATACAGGCGGCAGTGCGGGGAGCAGAGCATACAGGCGGCAGTGCGGGGAGCAGAGTATACAGGCGGCTGTGCGGGGAGCAGAGTATACAGGCGGCTGTGCGGGGAGCAGAGTATACAGGCGGCTGTGCGGGAGCAGAGTATACAGGCGGCTGTGCGGGGAGCAGAGTATAGAGGCGGCTGTGCGGGAGCAGAGTATACAGTCGGCTGTGCGAGGAGCAGAGTATACAGGCGGCTGTGTATACAGGCGGGTGTGCGGGGAGCAGAGCATATAGGCGGCTGTGCGGGAGCAGAGTATACAGGGGGCTCTGTGGGTAGCAGAGTATACAGGCGGCTGTGTGGGTAGCAGAGTATACAGGCGGCTGTGTGGGTATCAGAGTATAAAGCGGCTGTGTGAGTAGCAGAGTATAGAGGCGGCTGTGCGGGGAGCAGAGTATACAGGCGGCTGTGGGGGGAGCAGAGTATAGAGGGGTGTGTGCGGGGAGCAGAGTATACAGGCGGGTCTGTGGGTAGCAGAGTATAGAGGCAGCTGTGCGGGGAGCAGAGTATACAGGCGGCTGTGCGGGGAGCAGAGTATACAGGCGGCTGTGCGGGGAGCAGAGTATACAGGCGGCTGTGCGGGGAGCAGAGTGTACAGGCGGCTGTGCGGGGAGCAGAGTATACAGGCGGCTGTGTATACAGGCGGGTGTGCGGGGAGCAGAGCATATAGGCGGCTGTGCGGGAGCAGAGTATACAGGGGGCTCTGTGGGTAGCAGAGTATACAGGCAGCTGTGTGGGTAGCAGAGTATACAGGCGGCTGTGTGGGTATCAGAGTATAAAGCGGCTGTGTGAGTAGCAGAGTATAGAGGCAGCTGTGCGGGGAGCAGAGTATACAGGCGGCTGTGGGGGAGCAAGAATACAGGCGGCCGTGCGGCGAGCAGAGTATAGAGGCGGGTCTGTGGGTAGCAGAGTATACAGGCAGCTGTGCGGTGAGCAGAGTATACAGGGGTCTGTGCGGGGAGCGGAGTATACAGGCGGCAGTGCGGGGAGGGGAGTATACAGGCGGGAGTGCGGGGAGCGGAGTATACAGGCGGCAGTGCGGGGAGCAGAGCATACAGGGGTGTGTGCGGGGAGGCGAGTATAGAGGGGTGGGTGCGGGGAGGAAGTATAGAGGGGTGTGTGCGGGGAGCAGAGTATACAGGGGTGTGTGCGGGGAGCAGAGTATACAGGGGTTTGTGCGGGGAGCAGAGTATACAGGGGTGTGTGCGGGGAGCAGAGTATACAGGGGTGTGTGCGGGAGCAGAGTATACAGGCGGCTCTGTGGGTAGCAGAGTATACAGGCGGCTCTGTGGGTAGCAGAGTATACAGGCGGCTGTGCGGGGAGGAGATGATAGAGGGGGCTGTGCGGGGAGGAGGTGATAGAGGGGGCTGTGCGGGGAGGAGGTGATAGAGGGGATGTGCGGGGAGGAGGTGATAGAGGGGCTGTGCGGGAGGAGGATAGGAGGTGAGTAGAGGGGGATGAGGGTGCGGGAGGAGGTAGATGAGGGGGCTGTGCGGGAGGAGGTGATAGAGGGGGCTGTGCGGGGAGGAGGTGATAGAGGGGGATGTGCGGGGAGGAGGTGATAGAGGGGGCTGTGAGGGGAGGAGGTGATAGAGGGGGCTGTGCGGGGAGGTAGGTGATAGAGGGAGATGTTGCGGGGAGGAGGTGATAGAGGGGGTGTGCGGGGAGGAGGTGATAGAGGGGCTGTGCGGGGGGAGGTGATAGAGGGGGCTGTGCGGGGAGGAGGTGATAGAGGGGGCTGTGCGGGTGATGGAGGTGATAGAGGGGGCTGTGCGGGGTGGAGGTGATAGAGGGGGCTGTGCGGGGAGGAGGTGATAGAGGGGGCTGTGCGGGAGGAGGTGATAGAGGGGTGTGCGGGAGGAGTGATAGAGGGGGCTGTGCGGGGGAGGATAGGTGATGAGGGGGATGTGCGGGGAGGAGGTGATAGAGGGGGCTGTGCGGGGAGGAGGTGATAGAGGGGGCTGTGCGGGGAGGAGGTGATAGAGGGGGCTGTGCGGGGAGGAGGGGTGGTGATAGAGGGGGCTGTGCGGGGAGGAGGTGATAGAGGGGGCTGTGCGGGGAGGAGGTGATAGAGGGGGCTGTGCGGGGAGGAGGTGATAGAGGGGGCTGTGCGGGGAGGAGGTGATAGAGGGGGCTGTGCGGGAGGAGGTGATAGAGGGGGCTGTGCGGGAGGAGGTGATAGAGGGGGATGTGCGGGGAGGAGGTGATAGGGGAGGAGGTGATAGTGCGGGGTGGAGAGGTGATAGAGGGGATGTGCGGGGTAGAGGTGATAGAGGGGCGTGTGCGGGGAGGAGGTGATAGAGGGGGCTGTGCGGGGAGGAGGTGATAGAGGGGCTGTGCGGGGGGAGGTGATAGAGGGGGCTGTGCGGGGAGGAGTGATAGAGGGGGCTGTGCGGGAGGAGTGATAGAGGGGGATGGCGGGGAGGAGTGATAGAGGGGCTGTGCGGGGTGGAGGTGATAGAGGGGGCTGTGCGGGGAGGAGTGATAGAGGGTGATGTGCGGGAGGAGGTGATAGAGGGGCTGGCGGGGAGTAGGTGATAGAGGGGGCTGTGCAAGTTGAGGGGCGGGGGGAGGTGACAGCAGGCTGCAGGCCCGCCGGCTCTCCAGCGTACAATCACAGAGCTCACGGGTGAGCGGCGGCTGGTGGTAGTTGAGGGTGCCCTCCAGGGTGCGGGTCCGGGGCTTCTGTCTGTGCCCGCGTGTCCTGTGTCCCAGAGCAGCAGGTTGCGGGTCCGGGGCTCCTCTGTCTCCCCGGGTCTTCCCCGGGTCTGCTGTGTGGCTCAGCGGCTTGGCGGATGTGCAGGGGTGCGGGTCCGGGGCTGCTCTGTCTCCCCGGGTCTTCCCCGGGTCTGCTGAGCGGCTTGGCGGATGTGCAGGGGTGCGGGTCCGGGGCTGCTCTGTCTCCCCGGGTCTTCCCCGGGTCTGCTGAGCGGCTTGGCGGATGTGCAGGGGTGCGGGTCCGGGGCTCCTCTGTCTCCCCGGGTCTGTGTCCCTGAGCTGCTTTGCGGGGCCGACGGAGGCAGGAGAGGTGGGGGGCAGCAGGAGAACTGCGGGGGCAGCAGGCGAGGTGCGGGGTGGCGGGTGGGCAGCGGAGACTGCTCGTGATGACGCTACGCGTCATCACTCGCAGTCCCGCAAAGCATTCTGGGATTCGGCTACAGTGCCCGAATTCCAAACTGCGGATTATATAAATAGAAGCTTGTAGGAAAGCGATTATGACTTTGAGGAAGCTGCTTAAATGTGGCACGGGAGTTTCTCAACTTCCTTAGGGAAGTGCAAATTTGCATATATGCATATATCTGAGAGGAGGGAAGTGGCTTACAATCTCCTCACCTACTTCGCTGTCTCGATAAGGTTGATAGCAAGTTCCCAGACCTTACCTAAATCTGAAATCCAATATGGTGCTCCTTCCTTTCTGAGCTTTGTACTGTACCTCAAAAATTGTTTTCAATTAGATGTGAAATATCTATGTACTCAAGAGAAGTTGCACAACAAATTTCATGGTGTATTTTCTCCTTTTGCCCGTGGGAAAATGCAAAATTTCAGGCTAAAACATTTCTGTGGGGAAAAATGTGTTTTTTGTTTTTTTTGTTTTTTTTTTCACAGCTTAACATTCTAAAATTCTATAAAGCATCTGTGGTTCAAGGTGCTCACCACATATCTACATAAATCCCATGAGGGGTCTACTTTCGAAAATGGGGTCAATTATGTGGAGAACCTCTGATACGCCTAAACAGTGGAAACTCCCAACACAACATAGTGTCACTTTTTCCTGTTACCCTTGTGAAAATTAAAAAAAAAATTTCAGCTGAAAGAAAATGTTTGTAGAAAAAATGTGATTTTTTTTTTTTTATGGCCAAACTATGAAGCACCTGGGGGTTCAATGTGCTCACCACACATCTAGAAAAATTCCTTGAGGGGCCTAGTTTCTAAAATGGGGTCACTTGTGGGGAGTTTCCACTGTTTAGATACATCAGTGGCTCTCCAAACATACATGGCATCAGCTAACTATTCCAGCCAATTTGCTGCTTGAAAAGTCAAATGGCACTCCATCCCTTCCTAAGCCCTGCCATTCACCCAAACAGTAGTTTTCTACTACTTATGTGGAATCGGCGTATTCAGGAGAAATTGAACAACAAATTTGGGGTCCATTTTCACCTTTATCCCTTGTGAAAATAAAAAAACCTAAGCGCAAGGAAAATTTTTGTGGAGAAAATATGATTTATTTATTTTTGTATTTTCACGGCTCAATTTTCTAAATTTTTGTGAAGCATATGGGGGTTCAAGGTGCTCACCACACATACAGAAAAATTCCTGGATGGATCTAGTTTTCAGAATATGATCACTTGTGTGGTTTCCACTATTTAGACACATCAGGGGATCACCAAACACGGCGTGGCATCCGCTAATGATTTCAGCCAATTTTCCGCTTGAAAAGTTAAATGTCACTTCCTCCCTTCCGAGCCCTGCTGTGCGCCCAAACACTGGTTTTCCATCACATGTGATGCATTGGTATACTCGGGAGGAATTGCACTACAAATTTTAGGGTGCATGTTTTCCTGTTACCATTGTGGAAATAAACATTTCAGCTGAAAACATTTTTGTGGAGAAAATTTAATTTTGTTATTTTCTTGGCCAAACTTTGAAGCACCTGTGGGTTCAAGGTGCTCACCACATGCAGCCAAAAAACAAATGCAACACAGTACTTGGCAGGAAGTGAACAGACCCCACTTAGATGGAACAAGCACGGGTGCACAGAACAATAAAACCACATCACCCTGCCTTTTTTCTTTTTTTGCAGGTTGTGGCTGGGCCCCATGGAGCATCATTCATCCAGTGGTGCAGAGACATCATACTGGGCTGCCCATTTGGTCTAGTGGCAGGGCCAGTGGGTAGCTATCAGACACTCTGCACTATTTTGTATCAATGTGAATGTCCTTATGGACGTCCTAATGGAGTGCTTAGCAAGCCACCTCCCCTATGCCTAGGCAGGGTGATCTGGTTTTATCGTTCTGTGCACCTGTGCTTGTTCCATCTATGTGGGGTCTGTTCACTTCCTGCCAAGTGCTGTGTTGGGTTTGTTTTTTGGCTGCATATGGTACGTTTTTTAATGTTGCCTTTTTTGAGTAGTTTTAGGGTTCGAGGTGCTCACCAAACATCTAGGCAGGTTCCTTGGGGGCTAGTGTCCGAAATGGGGTCTCTTGTAGGGGATTCCACTGTTTAGGCATATCAGGGGCTCACCAAACATGACGTGCCTGTCGAGCTAGATTTAGGGGGTGTCCGGCTACCGTGCTTGACAGTGGACACACGGACTACACTAAACAGATGGAGAAACACTGGGAAGGGGAAATATAGCAGAGGGCCCTGCTCATAGGGAATGGAGAAGAGGTTACCACCTGCACTCACCTGAGGCTGTGCCCTGATTTTGCTACCATCCCTATACTAGTTCTCTGAACCCAGTTCCAAGCAGGGTACCCCTGTCCCTCGCTGGCCCTGATGTTAGCCCTTAATTGGGAATGGCCCGCAGGAGCACTAGTCCCAACCACAGCAATAAACAAGACTAGAGGGAAGGGGAGACAGACTGGGAACAACCAAACAACTTCACACCTGCTGCCAAGCTCATTGACAGCAGACTGCTTAGCCATAGTCAACTCTCTAGAGGACTTCCTTCTTTTCAGGAAGCTTGGCCAGGAATGGGTTGAATCACCAGCAAAGCATGCTAGAACCATATGACCATATAAAGGGGATAGGAGTAATCACAAAGTGGTCACACCTGGACACAAACTAGCTAGCTTGCTAGCAAACAGAAACTGACATTAACTCCTCAACTCCCAAAAGAAAGAAACACGTTTAACCCTACAATGCGTTTCTGGGTCCTTTTAGGCCCTGGTGCTTACTTTTTTACTATTATCTGCAAGATTACTTTAGTAGGAATTTTGAAACTCTAGGTATTCCCCAAGTATGTCGTATTTGGTAATATCCATTTGTGTACGAAAGATCTCTACCAACTTGAGGGATATTTTAAAAGGTGAAAACTTTATTAAATTTCTTTAAAATAGTGTGAAACCCATTACAAAAGGCAAACAATATATACAAATATAAATACAATTATTCTGAACCATGAAAGGATCATATCATATCAAGGACAATGCATATAATGTTGCATTACTGTTATGTTTGATTCTTTTCTCAGACACTTTTGGCTTTTCTTACAAGATAAAAATAAAAAATAGCGATTTCAGAAAAGAAAACACGGCACTCACCATAGGATGAATCTTCAAAGACTTTTTATTCCATGCGACTCGGCAAGGCTAAAACGCAGGGAGGGGAGGGGTGCTGAGACTTGGTGACGGTTCCCGTTTCGCAGCGAGATTCGCTGCTTCTACGGACCAAACTAGTCAGATATGTGAACATTAAAATAAGGAATATTACTCCAGGCCTGGAGTAATATTCCTTATTTTAATGTTCACATATCTGGACCTATCCTGAAAGGCACAAGGACGTCAACTTCTCTCCAAATTTTGTTGAGTTAAGTTTGATTATATTGTATAATAAAATTTGTTTGACTCTGCACTATCGAGATAAAAAATACCCCATTGTTTATTACCTATAGGGGTCAATGAGACATCAACTGACCACTATATAAGAATACCATAAATTTATTTTTTATTATTATCTTGTAAGAAAAGCCAAAAGTGTCTGAGAAAAGAATCAAACATAACAGTAATGCAACATTCTATGCA
Organism: Allobates femoralis; assembly: GCA_033576535.1. Lineage (NCBI taxonomy): Eukaryota > Metazoa > Chordata > Amphibia > Anura > Aromobatidae > Allobates > Allobates femoralis. The sequence continues at coordinate 194,314,796 of JARQOC010000001.1, forward strand.
TTGTCATTGATATGATATCATCCTTTCATGGTTCAGAATAATTGTATTTATATTTGTATATATTGTTTGCCTTTTGTAATGGGTTTCACACTATTTTAAAGAAATTTAATAAAGTTTTCACCTTTTTAAATATCCCTCAAGTTGGTAGAGATCTTTCGTACACTTTAATAACTAAACTACCTCCTAATCATTTGACAAAGTTTTTTGTAATATCCATTTGTTCATATAATTTTTTGATAGGCATTTTGGTGTAACAATGCTTTTTTGGGGAAAACCACATCTTTACAGAACTGGGGCCTTTTAGGCCTCTGCTAATTTTATCATGTACTCAGCAGTGTTTGTGTCTCACGTTACTTTATTTGTAGTCAGGGTTGCTGGTGGAGGGGCAAGGGGGTGGATCATGCCATGTGTGGATGTCATGGGATTTTGGTAGGGAGTGATAAGGCCATGACATCATTGCAGGTCCTACAGATCTCAGTAATGAGCTGTATAAAGAGTACTGAGGACAGTATACACTGTTAGCTAATTGCTGAAGAACCTGTGATGATATGATGTTGGGAGGAAGTCTGACTCATTTTTGGTCTTTGTTTCTATAAGAGTCTTGCAAAGGGTAAAGCTTGTGAGCCATAAAAATCCAGAGAATTGTACACCACCTAAAAGAAAGTATAAAAAGTAATAGCTGCTGAGGGTGAGAGGAGGAAGGGGGTACTTAACCTTACAGTGTGTCACACACAAGCAAAGAGTAGACAACACTGATTGTGTTCATTGTTTTTTCTTTTAGTTTGCCAACACAGTCATCAATGGCAGTCTTCCTCCAAGTGTCTGAAACCTAATTGCTTCAACCTCTTGGTCAGTCAAAGTGATGATGAAAGTGAACTATCTTTGTCTGATGAAGAGTACCTGCCACCAGCTAATCAAAAATCCCCATCCGGTTATTCTTCTAAACGAATGTTTTTTGGGACAGTAATCTTTCATTAGTAGGACGTACTCCAATACATAATATTGTGAGACGTGCTCAAGGAGCTCTGAGAAGTCCAGGTACTTTTCCCCTAAAGACTATTCTGTACTTTTTTTTTTTTTTTTCTGACAATATTGCAGAAGAAAATCAAACTTCTGGACAAAGTACCTCAAGGTCCGCGCTGCTGCCAAATTGATATTTTCTGAGCGATCAAGCTGGTTGTGTGTGACACAACCTTATCAGGTGAGCAATTCTGATTTTTGCACCTTTAATTCTGTCTAAAGAGATAAGACCCTATTGTGCATTCTCAATCCTCTAAGTATTGCAGAAGAGGTCCTTTAATGTTCAAACCTAGAAGGAAGATGTCTCGCTTCTGCAAAAAGCAAGTTCTGGAAAAATATCTTAAAAGAGGAACATTATGCATATATTGGACTTTTACTGCTGGCAGGAAGTCAAAAATCATATGATGTTCCAATCAGGGAATTATTTCTGGACCCACTTTCTGATCCACACTATAAAGCGACAGTGGCAGTCAGGGCTGTGGAGTCGGAGTCACTGCCCATTTTGGTGGAGTCGGAGTTGGAGTCGGTAGAAAATGTTCCGACTCCTAAAATATATAATGAATTGGGTCTAGTAGTTCAATGCAGAATGTACTGAATATTATTATTATTAATTATTATTATGTTCTATCTAAATATCTTTATTATTATGTCATTATAATGATTAAAGCCTAATGTTACCATTGACCTACAATAATTTTATCACTTAAAAACGAGCCATGAATGAAGGAGTCGGAGTCAAAGGAGTCGGAGTTGGAGTCGGAGCCAGGGAAATTCAGGAGTCGGAGTTGGAGTCGGTGGTTTGATTTACCGACTCCACAGCCCTGGTGGCAGTGGTCAGATATGAGGAAATTAGAAGAAACATTCGATTTGATGATAAGCAAACTCGTGCAGCGAGGTTCCAAACAGACAAATTAGCCCCTATCACTTATATCTGGAACATATTTATCAAAATTACACCAAACTTTACAGCCCTAGTACTAATGTTACAGTAGATGAACAACTTGTACATTACAGAGCACGTTTCAAGTTCATACAATACATGCCCAGTGAACCACCCAAGTATGGAATGTGTGATTCTGCAAATTATGGCATAAATAGGCTTATCTACTGCAAAGAAGTTGATGCACCAATACAGAAAGATCTAGGGTCTGAGATTGTGAAAACACTTGCTGCACCAATATACAATTCAGGTAGAAATATTACCATGGACAATCATTTTACCAATTTTGCACTGGACAATTTTCTGCTTGAAAAAGCTGTTACACTTGTTGGCACTATGAAGCCAAACCGCCGAGAAATTCTTCAAGCAATGAAACACAATCCACACCGAGCACTTTATGAGAATGTCTTTGGTTTTAACAACAAAGCGAAGAAGGAGAAATCTGTTATATTACCCAGTGCCATGCATCATGATTGCAGTTTTGACAGGAAATTGAATCCAGAAATCATCTTGTATTACAATAAAACTAAAGGAGGAAGGACTTCCGGTTTCCGGCCTGGTGGGTGAAGACGCAAGGGGCTGAGCTCCCAAAGCCCGCTGCCGCTAACCCGCTAAGAAGGCGTGCAAACCGCCGACAACAGGTACCGGAGGCACGCATACCAGTTACTGCATCACCCTCGCATGCATCGGTGGCTCTGGAGCACCGGCGGCGGATGGGGCACGGCGGAGATGGCGGCGAGGCAGACCGGGTCCTCCTCCTCCAAGATGGCGCCGAGTGGGATGAATAACAAAGGCAAGGAGGCAGCAAACAAATTACAGCCCCGATCACAAGGGAGAGATGCTGGAGGACACCCGGGACGATGCAGCGGCGGGGGAGGTGAGACGCTGGAGGGAGCGGAGGTGCGCGGGCCTGGGTCCCCTATAGACTATAAGCTCCTAGCCACTGAGGTCTCCTCCCAGTTAGCAGGGGAGCTGAAAGAACTGTTTAAGAATATGATAAAGGAGCTGCTGCAGGAATCCCTCAGAGACGTTAAAGCAGATGCTGCTGCACAGGAATCCAGGCTTACAGTTCTGGAGCAAAGACTGTCAGACACCGAAGACAAGGTAGTCTGGCTGGAACAGCAAGTCTCTGCCTATAAGGAGAGGGAGGAACGTACAGTCAGTAAGCTGGAGGACCTAGAAAATCGTTCCCGCCGCAATAATCTGCGCATGGTGGGGCTTCCCGAGAACATCACCCCCTCTGCATTGTTGGACATATTTGAGACTGACCTCCCGTGGATTTTGGGGAGTAGGGGCTCTTGCGTGGTAGAAAGAGCTCACCGCATAGGCCCCCCGCCAGATCACATAATCAAACCAGGCCCTTCGTCCCAGGGAAGAGGGAAGCCCAGACAGGCTATTGCTCGTTATCTAAATTATCGAGACAAGGAGAATCTCCTACGCTCCTACAAGAGCTCACGGACCCTTCTAACCATCAGAGGGCACAAGGTTCTACTGTTCGGAGACTACTCTCCTGAGGTCGCGAGAAAACGGAGAGCCTTTGGGGAGGCGTGCAGCATTCTGTACAAACGCAATGTACGATTCCAACTCCTGTACCCAGCCGTTCTCAAGTATAGGGGTCCGGATGGCTCCATCAGGGTGCATCATAGTCCTGAGGAGGCCCTTAGGAGCTTGACCCAGCGGCGCCCGGCTGGGAGCCACCATGGAGGACAACGGGGACACCACACTGGACCCCAAGGAGGGGGCGAGAACTCTCGTCCGGAGACCCCTGGGCCACGAGAAGGCTCCCCCCGGGGGTCTGAGGGGGAGACTAGCACTGGGCCCCGCTCACCAAACGAACAGAGGTCCAAGCGACGTGACGGTAGTGGAGGGAGACGTCATACGGACTCTGAGCTTGGATCGCGGGATGCGGAGGACCATGATGAGACTTGAACGGAACATATGGCGACTCTTTTCCCTTGTTTTTCTTTCTTTTTTGCGCCAGGAGGGACCGAAGCCACGTCTTACGGAACTCGTATCCTGGTCTGCGTCACCTGGGCAACTGCACACTAGATGCCTTAACCGACTCTTGGGAAATGTTAATGTTATTGATAATGACAACAATGCGGTTATATTACTGTTTATAGGTATCGATTGACTCCAGTGCACGGTACTGACTATCTAGACATACACTGCAGCCGCAGGGCGGGAGTGAATGAGAGGTGTGCCCTTCAGAATATGGAAGTCCATATCCTTTATTTGAAAAGTTTTGGGGTGGGGAGAAGGTGGGAGGGGGAAGGATTTTGTTTTAGTGGACTGTTCGGTACGTGGTCACTAGACTGCTTGTTGAGGGGTTACAAGGGGTGTGGGGGGTGTGAATTTGTTGTTACAGCCATCTTGTACAGTATGCTTATTTTTCAACGATCTACTAGAAACATCCCTAGACATAGCGAGGGTTGACATAACCCATCGACTGTTTCTTGATCATGGTTAATCTGTTGTCCTGGAATGTCAAGGGCCTCGGGTCACCCGAGAAACGCTCGATGGTACTCAAACATCTCAAGAGACTGAAAACAGATGTGGCTCTTCTCCAAGAGATGCATCTCCAAGATACAGAATTTTTCAGAATGCACAGGTTATGGGTGGGAGCGGTGCACGGCTCTGGATCGGTGGGAAGGAAGGCAGGGGTACTGATACTTATCCATAAAAATTTCCCTTGTACAATTATTTCTGAAACTAAAGATGATGGGGGAAGGTATGTGCGGCTGGTTCTAGATAGCCCGGTGGGACGACTTAGTATCACGAACATATATGCCCCTAACCAGTCGCAAGATGCCTTCTTCTCACACCTGCAGGAGGAACTGTTAGGAGATACAGAGCATCTCCGGATCGTGGGGGGGACTTCAATAGTGTCTTCTCGGGGGGTGAGGATAGGCGACGTGATCAGTTGAATACCGCTTCCACTCCTGATGACCGATCGCTGAGCCCGTTACATACACTGACGAGGGGACTGGCATTGCATGATGTGTGGCGGATACACCATCCCCTGGACCGGGAATTCACTCATTACTACCATGCCCATGGGTCCTGGTCTCGTTTTGATTTCTTTCTACTCAGCAACCTCTTACTGGCTAGAGTGGACAGAGTGGATATTGCAAATATGGTAATTTCCGACCATAGCCCCGTGGCCCTGGAACTAATGGTACCTTTACACGCCGCCACAACAGGATGGATACCAACGGCAACTTCACGTGCACGAGCACGGCCGAACGGTTACCAACGGGAACCGCACCCTCTATACACGCCGCCACAAGGTGCGCTACGCGACGCTACATCTACAGCTAGATACATCGCCGGGTGTCGCAAGTAGCCGTCTGTAGCTCAGCGTACCAGCTTTACACACCGCCACCACAGAGTGATCTGGGAGCAACAAAGGCCGGACGTAAAACAAATAGGCGTGCCACAAACCTGTACGCCGCGCCCAAACCACAACCATTGGCCAACACTACGGAGTTGTGATTGGGCACGACGGAGAGGGCGGATGGCCGAGACGTGCCGTACTAGTGAGCAGAGTGTGGCACGAAATCAGCGCTTGTGACATGGCGGAGCCTGCCGAATGCATCCAAATCGATGGATCACGCTAGAGCGGGGGCCAATCACATATCCCGTGTGTATTAAAGTAGCGGTCCGGGGCTATGTGTGCGTAGTACAAGTGTTTGCCTTGTCACGCACGATCAGCGCTTGTGACAGCCGCGTGTGCCGATTGAACTGAGGTGCGTTTGTGTGACACACATTAGCGTCTTACAAAAGACAGTATGTGCGTTTTCTGTCAACAATCTGTGACAACTGTGGCGAAGTATGTGTATGTATACAGGCTGAATGGGGTTTAATATATGTGCTGACAGATGTGAATGTAGTGGAACAGCTTCCAAGACACCAAGTCAAAGATCTGTGTGACAGTGTATTAGCAAACACCTGGCAAGAGTCTGTCCTGCATCAATGTGCTGTGTGCAGGGGACCCTCTGCCTCCAACAAAATAAAGGATCATGTAGGCACAATGGCCACAAACACTGTTGGGCAAAAGACTTTCCGAAAAACATGGCTACCCACACATATTGTGTGCACAATCCCAGCCAATAGGTGGCTATGACATCCCAGGCCCCCACCCAACCCTGCATCACATTGCCCTCCTCCACCAAGTAATCAGGCTCACACAGATTATGTTGGATCCAACAGAAAAAGGTTTAATATATTGCATGAATGTTGTTGACCTTGTGTTGTGCAAACAAAATATACATAAAGTACAAACATAGTTGAATTCCAGAGCAGGTGACATTAATCAGCCACATTAAACGGATAACCAAATCACCACACATTGCAAACTGTGCATTGAAAAAATACAAAAATAACCTAAACTAACTAACTAACTAACTACATAATGAAAACTCATGCACATAATGAAAACAAAGAGAATGGAAAAGGTCAACCAAACATTAAAGGGGTGCAGCTAACCTGCTGTCACCTTCCTTGAAAACACAAAAAGCAACTCCCAGAGCCAGCCACATTATATGGCCTGGTCCTGCCAGCTCACTGCACCAGACCCATTGAAGTAGGAGCAGTAAGCGTCTCTACTGTCCCTGGCCTCCCGCCGAGTGCGGCCATGGCTCTGCGGCTGGAGTGGCAGAATCACATGGGCCTCATCACGCCAAGACCCTGGACGGAGCTCCCTGTTGTAGCGTCTGCATAATCTCCATAACCTCCTGGCGTGTATGATGCCCTATCCCTACGACGCAGGAAGTTATGCAGCACACAGCAGGCCACCACTACCGCGTCAATAGACTCCGGTTTCATATGTATAGGCGTATGAAAAATCCGGAATCTATTCGCCATTATCCCAAACGCATTTTCAACTACACGGCGGGCCCGGGATAGCCGGTAGTTGAAAATGCGTCTCTCAGAAGTAAGGGCCCTCTGGGGATATGGCCGCAGTAGGTGCTCCTGAAGTGGGAATGCTTCATCCGCCACAAACGCAAAGTTGAGATGTTCGGTCGTGTGCTCATTTGAGGGTAAGTTTAGCCCACCATTCCCTAGTAGTGTTGCCAAGGAGCTTAGGGCAAACACCCCCCCATCTGAGTTGCGACCGGGCATTCCAACATCCACGTAGAGGAACTCATAGTTGGCATCCACTACAGCCATGAGGATTATACTACAATACCCTTTGTAATTGAAATACAAAGAGCCAGAGTGGGCAGGTTTTGTAATCCTCACGTGCTTACCATCCAATGCCCCGCCACAGTTGGGGAAGTTCCACCGGGTTTCAAACCCTCGGGCTACTTCCAGCCATTCTGCGGCGGTTAAAGGCATTTTCATGTAGGCTGGCTGCAGAGCTCTCCAGATGGCCCAACACGTTTCAGGGATCAGGCGGCTCAGCAGGGGCAGGGAGACACGTGACACGTATGTGAGGGATGTCATGGACTGCCCTGTAGCCAGGAACCGCAAAGTGATCGCCAACCGCTCAGCAGCTGATACTGCTGGTCGCATAATAGTGTCCTGACGCGCTATCATTGGCCCTACACGCTCCAATAGGAAGGTGAAACAGTCCTCGGGCATACGGAGATAGTTTCGGTAATCATCAGGACAGTTAAGCTCCAGCTCCCGCAACAGCTGCATGTGGCCCCGGGTTTCCCGCCTCAGAAGCCAATCACGGGTCCACATCCGCCGCTGTCTGCGCCTCATCAACCTTTCATACCGATCCTGATACCACATTTGCTCTTCCGCCAACGCAAGAGCCACGATAACATGGCGGTCATGGATATTCTGCATCCTCAATATCAGCACCTGTAGATAAGAAAACACAACATGAGTACATAGAACAAAATGTGGCAAAGTCAGCAGGTTCAGCAAGCCACACCTCTTTTACATTACACACTATAGCCAAGAGGATGGGATCTCTCCTGTGGGCCCAAAACACAACCCTGAAGCAAGGAGGCCAAACACCCAGTAGTCACCCCAAACAACATGGCACACGGCGATTGAGAGTGGGCTCCTCTACATCAACGTCAATGGGAGCTCCCAAAATTCACACATCTGCACCTAGGTGAGTTAGAAAGGGACATGTGTCAACAATAATGTTGGTCAAACAGGTCCCATAATCCATTACACAGCCCATAATGTCAATTGATTACAGTAAAAATGAGAAGAATAACGAATGTGACGTACCCAGATATGGAAGGGTGAGGAAGGCTACATGAACCAAACAACATTGCACATGACTGCGGATGGTTACCCATGGTGTAATTGGTTTTTTAAGCTGTCCTTTTAAATACACATCTATGCCAGGTCTGGAGCGCCACACCTCAAAGCCCTGTGTCATCCCATTTCCGTTGAACACAGTCTCCATTGGCCACAACCAGTATGCAGAAATCGATCCAGTCGACATGAGTGACACAGTTCTGTCTACAGTCATGCATCCATTCTCCTGTATGTTGTCTGCAAACAAACACAGCAATGTATCTCAACAAAAGTGTCAAGGCCCACACAAAATGCCGTATCCTAACCCACACACTAGACTATATCTCGTCCCCACCAATACCAACCCCTATATCGGCCGCTACAGCAGTCTCCGGCGCTCTCCAAGAACATCAACATATGCACCCCACCCTGCGCAAATTCCATGTGTGTCCACAAAAACTTACCTAATGGGTCTGGCCAGCAAGCGTAATGTTTGGCGGGATGGGCAGCTTTTAAAGGGCCGCCAACCTATCACGAATCAGCGATCTCCACCAATTAGCGGCAGCCAAATCCGCACCCAGGTGCCCCATGAGGATGTGCATAATTGTGTCCGCTGTGATTGGTGTCCCGGACTATAAAGGCAGGTCAATGGCCACTGCTCCGTGTCCAGACGTCGATGTGCATTGAGCTACTAGTGTCCTGTTTGACTTCTGTTGCTCTGACGGTAAGCCTCTTTAGCGGTTTGTAAGAAAATGTAATGAACGCAGCAGGCTCAAGCACAGGCAGCTTAGGCGATGTGTGTATGGGCATGTTTGAAGCGGCATGCAAATATTGAACACGTAATATTAAATATGTGTACCTTATTCTGTGTCGCCCAGTAGCCAGGTAGTGCCTCTACTTATATAGTGTAAGTATGTATTGCACCTTCTGCTTTTTGGCAATGGTCAAAGAGCACGGTGTTATGTATTTGGCTGGTACTTCACATCAACATTTCAGGGGTGGTAGAATTGTGCCGTACATTCCAGGGATGTTGGGTACATGTGTTAAAATGTGACTTCCACGTCTTGAGGAACACCGACATGATCATCTGGGTGCACATTACATGTACTATGTGCAGTGTTGCCA
>JARQOC010000001.1:194924187-195139041 GCA_033576535.1 Allobates femoralis
CTGTCCCCATTGGGGCTCACAATCTTAGGTCTCTATCAGTATGTCTTTGTAATGCCCAGAGGAAACCCACACAAATATGGGGAGAACATACAAACTTCTTGCAGATAATGTTCTTGGAAGGATTTGACCCCAGGATCCCCGAGCTGCAAGACTGCAGTGTGCTAACCACTGAGCCACCTACCACACATTGATAAGTAAGAATTTGAACAATATCTATTTGTGAAGGAACTCTAAAGACATCCCTTCCCAGCATGGATTCAGTCACTATTCTGTGTATGAAGACCGATGGCTGTAACCACCTCGACGCTGGCTGATAGGAGGTTCTAACACAGAGCAGTCAGTGTCAGGGGCAGTTACAGCTCTCTATACAGAGCAGTGACTGAACCTGTGATGGTCCCTCCCCTGTGAATGAAGGCAGGGAGGGTTAAAGGCAACCTGTCACCTAGTTTACACCCCCTAACCTATCACTACCTGTCCCTGCAGCTTCTTGCTACATCCTTAATCATCTCTGTCTAATCTAAATGTGTAGTATAATGGTCATAAAAACGTTCTTTATAACTTACATTTTCCCCCCATTGTCTAGACGGGTGGGCGTTCTCTCCGGGTCTATTCTCCCCTTGTTCCGTGGTATCACGCCACCGAGGAAGTAATAACAGAATTCTCTTGTGCCGCATGTCATTTCCAGTTCTGCGCAGTGTGAGGGTGTATTGGAAGTACAGGCCGGCTATGGAGTATGTGCACTGCACATTCTGAAGCCGCCCAGTACACCCAATACACACCACACTGCGCAGGACTGGAAATGTTGCATGGCCGTACGATATGCCAGGAAGGAGCGACCCACAGATTTCAACCTCCAGGAGCGCGCAAGGGAATTATGTTATCACACCCATTGGGGCGAGATACCACAGAGTGAGGGGAAAAAAGACCTTGAGAGAACACCCACCATCTAGAGACGATGCCTCAGAACTAGGGGGGAAATGTAAGTTATAAAGAGCATTTTTCCCCATTTATGCTTCACATTTAGCTCAGACTGGGATGGTTAGGGATGTAGTAGGAAGATGCAGGGACAGTTAGTGATAGGTTTGGGGGTATAAAGTAGCTGGCAGGTTCCCTTTAAAGTTCATTTCCTTCCGGGAGCAAGTTTCAAAGTGCAGGTTCCAAACACTATTAACTTGCAGATTAACCACAATATGCGCAGGTTAATAGTGTTTCTTTTACATAACAGGTTTCCTTTAATCTCCTACTGATAAACCACTTATTCTATGGAAACAACAACACACAGCATAAAAAGTGACATATCCCTGAAATCAGTGTCTCAGCGCCTACTGTACCTCATGTTGTCCTTAACTTCCCTTTAAATACTGAAGCGCTGTACTTCTTTTGGGTACATGTTAACATTCAGTTGGAACTATTACATGTAATTTGATATACATTCATGCAATATTGATCATGTGCGGAGAGAACTTGGTGTGGAGATTGCTTCAACAATATTGGTTTATTCTTAAAGGGGACCCAGTTTTTTCTAGGCACCTTCCCGTTGGTCCAAAATTGGTGTTCGGAAGGAATCGCAACCTAGGCAACATGGTTGCTCCAAGTAATACGGCATTTAAACCTTTATCTGAGAGAAAGATAGGCATCTTAAATGCAGGATGTTTCTCATGAAAAACCCAGAGGTGCATGTGTGTGTGGTGCCCCGCATATGCAGGCGTCACAGAGGGGTACTACACCCGTAAAATAGGTGTGGATACTCCAGCTGCATGTGGACTGTAGGATGGTGGGTGGGACCCATTCCCAGCACTCCCACATTGGTACAGCATTGGGAGGTTACCCGGGGAGGGGATATATTCACCTTAAGAGGGATCAAGAGGGTCTTTTGGTCCTGGTCTCTCGGCTGAGGGGCCAGGAGGAGATGGAGGAGGAGGAGAGGAGTTAGGAAAGCTCAGACTAAGTGGAACGAGGCGAAAGGTCAAACCGGAGCGGTTTCAAGCCGATCCGGAGGGAAGAAGAAGGGACCTTGAGGAGGTCCTGAAAGAGGGCGGCAGACAAGAGAAGTCCAGGCCCTAGAGAGAAAGGAAGGTCCTCAGAGTGGAGTGACCATACTCCAGGGGATACTCCAGTCCACCACGGGAACACTGGGCCCGAGGATCCGACCAGAGTCCAGCTTTGCAGTCAGCAACCGGCTGATGTGGCTTGTCTATCAGCCGCAGCACCTGCCAGACGGAGCGGTCTGCCTGCTTCCTCGCCACGAGGGAGAGGACCCCCGGTACTACCTACATGGAGCTACTAGGTATAGGTCCATCCTAGGCGGGGAAGAAAGGACACGGGTTTGTCAACGAAGGTACACTAAGGGTTCCACCATACCACCTGGGATCCACTTGCAGCCACCCATAAAGCTACCTGTTATTTATAACATCTTGCTGAACTGTGAACTGTATCTGATGCTGCTACAAGATGACAGTAAAGTACCCGGGAGAAAGTGACTTTGGTTCTGTGTGTTTTCCTACATCAACCTATTCCCATCCAGGAACGCTGCCCAGGAGGAATCGTCCTACCTGTAGGGTGCTTTGCCAACTGAGCCGCAATCCCATCCACCTCCGGCGGACTGTGACCCATCACTAGGTACTACAGGTGGCGTCACATGACAAAAACTCTCATCCCCTTTAAATACATCCCTTTTTGAAGTGTCACCCAGGCCACGGGATCAGGCGCTGCCACCCGTGACATCCCAAAATCATCACCGAGCCTGGTACCCGAGTACCCCAAGGCCTGGGGCTCGACACGTGTGCACTATTGAGCATAAGCCACTTTATTACCAGGATGCTGGCACTTGTAATATCAGCAGGAGCGATGTGCATGGGAAAACAACCCCCCACCTAATCAAAATAAATTAAATAAATACACTACACGAAATTGCATGGTTGATAAAGGCCGTCAGGCTTTACTCAGGGATAATCAAATATATTAAGTCCATAGCACAATAAATATTCATACATCAAAACTTTGAATGGGAAGAAAATCAATCCATGAGTGTATTGAACACACCATTCCAAATAACTTCAACGCCCTACGGTATTGGGCGTATATTTCCCACAAGTAAAGCCTAACGACGGCGATCTCTGAAGAATCCATCCTGAAATGAGAAAAATAACAACAAAAATTTGGAAGGGAGGGTGGGTGATAACTTTTCTTCAGCTGAACAGCTGACTGACGCTACGTCAGTCAGCAAAGATTTAAATATAGCGGGTTCCCACTCAAAAATCCGCCAGCCTATCACGGCACTGTCAATCAAACCCCAGCAGTCCAGGCGACCACTCACAGCTCGCCTGGACTCTGTTAACAAGCTCTCATTAACCCTTCATAGAGCTTCTGTCACACTCTACAGACGGATCTGATGTGAGGACCCACTGGACCGCAGGCAATGCGGATGCTGATACCAGGATGAGTGAGAGAACCAGACAAGGGAGGTAATTGTCAAAGATTTATTTGCACACAACAGCAGTGGGCAAAACACCCCAAGGGAAGGCCACAGGGCCACCTCACCGGAAACACCTCCAAAGGAGTCCAGCAAGAGTGACCCCTATACAGGGATTTCTCCTGGACGAGGCTAAGGGGGGCCCGAGAAAGGCGGACACCCGTGTTGAACCGACCCAAGGGAAGGAACCGACAGCAGGGAGACACGAAGGTGCAGAATGAGGCCCTTTGGGAAACCAGGAAACACGGAGGGCAGCAGGGAAAAGGCACGGAGGTATCCAACTGCAAGAGAACAAAACAAGGGTAAGGAAAAGCACACAACAGGAGAACCTGAACAAGACCTGGACTAGCAACTTCAAGAAGGTAGAAGTTGCCCAGGCAATGTCCAGAAGTGAATGAGGACCTTATATCCCCGATGCCTCGCAGTGATTGGCTGAGAGGCGGGCAGGGCAGACTGGAACCCTGGCCCTTTAAGAGTGGCTGAGAGCACACGCCCGCCCCCTACTGAGAGCTCAGGGAGGAAGTGAGGCAGCAGGAGCCCCAGGAGGACGATGCAGCAGCGTGGAAGCCGAACCCTGGCCGCTTGACAAGCGGCGATGCACTCTGGAGCCCTGGGGCCGCCACCGGCTGGCTGGAACCCTGAATCCCCGGACCAGGGCCGGTGACGGAGCGATAGGTAAGCGGGCAGGGGGGACAGTAGAGCGTGCGGTGGAGGCGCCGTGCCACAGGGACGCAACAGCTTCATCCCTGAGGATACCTCAGGGGATACAATTAACCAATATCAAATAGAAAAAAAACGTATAGTACATTCTTCATGTTTACCCAAATAGCTCTATAAGAAAAGGGGGTGGTATTTTCCCATGAAACCTGCACCCGAAGGCAATAACTTCAACGCCCTACTGTATTGGGCGTAGATTTCCCCAAACAGGCTCACCAAATTGGTGGAGTTCCCCCCCCAAACACAACAGCCAGGACTCAACCATACTTTGCAGTCCTAAATTAAATAAATCCAAACCCACATCACTTAAATGTATAACGTCAGGGTGGTACATCCCGGGTAAAAAACCCTTGAGATCAAAATGGTGGTAAGCTACACCACGAATTTTTAACATAAATCTGGACATTGCCCTATTAATTCTCTTCAGGATGTTATCCAAATATCGAGAATCACTTTGAGACCAAAATCAAATCAGTATCAGGGAACATTTTCTTAATTTCTTGAAAATCTTGTTTCATTTGCCAAAGTAAAGATAGGGTATTATTCACCCCGAGGTCGTTGCCAGCCAAATGGACTACAATAAGATCTGGGCGAGGAGCCAAAAACAAAAATTTAGGTAAAAGTGATAACAAATCGTTCCAGCGCATTCCTCTGCGGCCGAACCAAAATAAAGAAACCTGTGATATGTCAAGAGACAAGTTCATTGAATAAGGGCGGTGTTGGGCCCTCTTCCTTGCCCAATAAATATAGGAATGACCTATGATCCACACCGATAAAGGTCCTGCAAATAAAGGAAAAAACATAATACAACATTCAAACAATAGCATTTGGACGAATATATAGTTTCACCCTATGCGAATTCCATCTACCTACTCGATGGATATCCGAATCGGAAAAACCCAAGGATGCTGCAGTTGTGGCATCTCCTACTCTAAAAGAATGCACAGAAATAGATAATCCAGATAAACGCAGAGCATGTAGACACAGAGTTGAATTGGAAAACTGTCCAAGGGGATCCATCTGAATCAATAAATAGCAGGATGAAATCTTTTGGCCGAACGTCCAACCATAAACGAATGTTAACTAAAAGGCAAAGATACGAACCAGGTATAGCATTCAGACGGCAATATGTCCCTTTTCCCATTTGATCTGTTTTTGACCGGCGTAAAAATATTTCCAAAAAGGAGTCATGCAGTTGGACATTGCTAAAAAACAAACCAGAATAGTCATTCTTGTTGCGGCTGACTAACTCGCCAACACAGAAAGCGACGAAAAACGCAAAACAAGAACATGCCATGAATAAGAGAACTTGAAAACCATTAAAGCAAACCATCGGAGGGATTGACCATAACTTAAATAATAAAGACACGGAAATGGCTTTTCGTTTATCAGGTTTACAATGTGACTTCTTGAAACCTTTAAAAAAATTGTCGAATTGGGAAAAAAGAAAATAACGACAACTTCCCACCCGATTTCAAAAAGAATTAAATGCCTGAGATTGTTTTATGAATGCGGGAATAACCAAAACCAAACTAAACCAGTTTGTCAATAAATCTCAAAACTTGCTGCACGTCAGGTGACAAGTAATTCACATGTCCGTCATTACAAAAATCACACCAAGCTTCCTATGCACCCGCATAAGTGGACCATGTAGAGGAAGCGAACGAAGATCTAATATGTTCTGCAGTCAAACTTGCAAAAGTGTCCAAAGGTGACCGGGGTACACAGCACAATCCTTGTCCATTCCGGAAGGAAAGCCAGCTCCGACCAGAGGGTTCTGACAAACAGAAGCAGAATAGAAAATATTGGAATCATGGTCATCCGCATCTTTAATCCAAATGTTAAATGATAAACATATAAGAACCATATGGCGCATAAGAGAATTTATTTATTTATTTCTCGACGACAATGTATTAAGAGCCATAACAACTCCCTTTTCTGAAGATTGGATCAAAATACGCTTGTCCAAAAATTCAGAACCAAATAATGACAGGGCTACCAATATAGCAAAAACTCTACAAGCAGATAAACTAAAGTTCGGTGAACTACTGTTCCACCAAACCGGCCATGGCATCAACAGCTAATGTGAACCATATGAAATGGACAAAACATCACCGTCTGTTCTATCAATGAAAAAACGCAAATCAGATGAAAAAACAAAATTCTCCTGAATGCAGCAGTGACCATTAAAATTTCTTAAAAAACGCAACCAAACCATCAGGTCATCCCTCATTTCTTTAGTTATCCTAATGTGTGCACCTGGAGATGTTAAGCCATGAGTACCTTCATAAAGGCATCTACAAAATGCTCTACCCATCGGCATTATTCGAAAGGCGAAATTTAAACTGCCTAACAACGATTGTAGTTGTTTTATCGTAACTTTCTCATGCTCGAACAACTCAATAATTTTAAAACAAATACTGTTCCGTTTCTCCCAAGGAAGTCTCAACTCCATCGAAACTGAATCAATATGGATTCCTAAAAATTCTAAACCACAACAAGGCATAACCGTTTTGTCTACAGCTAACAGAATCCCAAAAACATCAGCCAGATCACAAAAACCCTTTAAAACATCATAACAATCGCTGCATTCAGGAGGGTCTAAAACAGGGGTGGGGAACCTTTTCTCTGCAAAGGGCCATTTGGAAATTTAGAATATCATTCGTGGGCCGTATAAATTTATTAACTTAAAAAACATTGCTAAACTTACATCTGCTGGCAGTGTCGGTGAGGAGAAACAGCTGATCTGACAGCTGTTTGAATGTTCCCGCGCCGACATCTCCTCTCTGTGTCGACGCAGGAGATTCTAACAGCTGTCAGATCAGATGTTTCTGCCCGCTGACAACGGTCGGAGCTTACCAGGGGCCCGGAGGAGATCTCTGCCGCTGATCTCTGTCTCCGGCCCGCCTCCCAAGCATGCCAATTGGCTGGCCAGGCTCCATAGTGATGTGTCCGCAGGTGGAAATTCTCCGCTGCGGACACATCATTATGAACAAAAATGACCCTGCTTTCACTGCGTTTGTGTCTGCATGCCCTCTGCATGCAGACACAAACGCAAATGTGAAGGTAGCCTAACCCATTTCTGGGGCCTGAGGTATACTGCACATGGGTAGATGGAGCCAGAGGTATATGGCACATGGGTAGACAGAGCCTGAGGTATACGGCACATGAGTACATGGAGTTTGAAGCATACGGCACACGGTACACGGAGCACAAGGAATACGACACATGGGTACAATGAGCGTGAGGCATACGGCACTTGGGAACACAGAGCCTGAGGTGTACGACACATGGGTACACTGAGCCTGAGGCGTACAGTACATGGGTACACTGAGACGGAGGCATATGGCACACAGGTACATGGGCCAGAGTCATACAACTCATGGGTATACAGAACATGGATACACTGAGCCTGAGGCATATGGCACATGGGTACACAGGGCCTGAAGTATAAGACACACAGGTGCACAAAGTACAAGGTACAAAAAGAGATCCAGCAACACATCCAAATGAAGGTAGATAAAAATCAATGTGGACATATATGATTTTAACATGGCTTCACATGATTTTTATCTCCCTCCCTTGGCTATGTTTCTGGATGCAGCTCCTTCTTATACTGCTGACAGTTTTCATCCCTGCACAGCCGACGATCACAGAGCAGACACTTTATTTATTTACTTATCTGACACCTTTAGATTTACTCACGGACTTCCCGAGGTGGAGGAATTGTTTATTTAAGATAAGCAGGAGGTGATTGTAATCCTCCCGGGAGCTGAGCTGGACAGTGCAGAGGCTCCTGCTTCACAGAACGTCTCACGCTGACTATGTTTCAGGTCGGAGACAATTCCGGCACGCACCGCTGCTGATTTAAAGGGACCGCGCTACAAATAAAAGCAAAGTGGCCACGGGCCGGATCAGGTAACATGGCGGGCCGGACGCGGCCCGGGGGCCGGACGTTCCCCACCACTGGTCTAAAAATAAAAAATCATCAAGGTAATGCAAGACCTTACCTCGTGACACAGTATGGATCGTGGCCCATTCCAGAAAAGAAGAAAATGCTTCAAAGTAGAAGCATGATAATGAGAAGCCCATTGGAAGACAACGATCGAAGAAAAAGGAACCAATAAAGTAAAAACCTAAAGAGTTGAAACCAAAAGGAGAAATGGATAAAAGGTGAAAAGCAGATTTAATGTCAACTTTTGCTAATAAAGTACCATGGACCATAACTTTGCAAATGTGAAACAGCTATATCAAAAGAAGTATAGTGTACTGAAGGCATTTCAGAAGCCACCTCGTCGTTTAAAGAAAAACCGTGTGGGTATGATAGGTGATGGATAATCCTGAAAGTATCTGGCACTTTTTTGGGTACTACCCCTAATGGGGATATACAGAAATTCGAAAAAGGTGGAACTGCAAATGGACCGGCCATCCGACCAAGCCTCAACTCCTTGGCTATATATTCGACTATGGAATCGGAATGCAGGGCAACAGAACTTAAATTCTTAACAATAGTACAACCAGTACCAAGAAAAGTAGGTACATAAAAACTAGATGAAAAATCATCAACAAGCATTTGAGCTTTCGCCTTGTCTGGAAACAGCTTTAACAGTGGACGCATTGCGTCCAGTCTCATCGGTGTCGACCCCTTTTTGCCCTGACTCTTTAGAGCTTGAAGCTCCATGTATAAAACCATGTTTCTTGTAGCACTTGGCAACCGGGTGCCCACCACCGCAATGTGAACATTCGTGCTGAAAACGGCACGTAATTAGGCCATTTACATGAAAGGTCATTGTATGCAAAACAAAAACCTTTCTTAGGTAATTGAGCGGAAGCAGGTTTAGAAACTGATGATCTCTGAGGCAGCATTAAGCTCACCCATAGACCCACATCCTTATTACCCCAGTGCACGTTAGAATGCACTGACAATTTTTGGCGAAAAGCCTCGTCATAAAGTAAAACCATGCGGAGCCGCCAAAATTCTTATATCCTTGTAAAATTATGTCAAGGTGCTGAAACAACCCCGAACATAAAGAAGGCTCCCGTTCACCTAAAAACTGCAGCATATATTGAAAATGCTTGCAGCCACATTTGAAATTACTTATAAGGGTGTTTTTTATCGCCTTCGTTCTCAGATTTATCATCTTTCTTATCGATATTAGATAACCCAGTTTTAGCAGCAGGGAGAAGAGTAAATAAATCAATATATTTGTGCTGCCAAATTTAGTTTTTCACAGCAACCGGTAGGTGAAATCCCAGAGGAGACATCTGACATATCATAGCCTCCTTCATTAATGATTCGTCAATCCCTGTTGTTCTAGAAGTACTGGACAGCTGTGGTGCCATATGCTGTACTTTGCCAGCACCAGCCAAAGCTTTAGCCACAGCTTGCCTAATGAACGTACTAGAGCGGCGGTCACCAGGAAATGGAAAACCAACAGACAAATGCAATCTATGATTACTAAATAAATCTTGTGGTTCATGAACCACAGAGTTATGATGACTGTGCAGTGATTCTACATTAGGGGATAACCCCCCTTCATCGTCAGATGACTGAGGGGCCAAGTCCCATATTCTAGTAGCATGTGCTGCTTCTAGACAATGGGGAGTAGCTGCTACCGAGCTATGAGCCACATTAGAGGGCTTATTAAAGACCCTCAAGTCAGGCTCACCTGCCCCTGAGAGATACCCACTACTTACGTAGGGCTGAGGTAAAGACCTCAATAGACCAGAATCCCCGGTGACCTTACCAGACCTGCCGGACTGAGAAGGTGCTGACATCAGCTGCTGCCTGTCAGAGGAAATCCTGCTCTTCTTCGTATTAGGGTGCATCCTAATCAGGAGACGCAGCGTTTTGGTGATAATAGTTATAGCACTTTAATGTAAATGAATTGGCATGTCATTTTAACGCTGTCATTTGTTTATTGGTAAATTATTGATGCAATTGGAAAAGATGTATAAAAACTGGACAGACCAGCCAGTGGTTGCTGGACAAAGGGTGTGTGTTCCGAAAATGTCGCCATCTTGTGCTCACATGCCGGATTACAGGCTCTCTTCCTACACCTAAACTGGAGTGCTGTATGTATGAAAGCCATTGAAAAGGACTGCTTGGCTTACTGTGCACCCTACTACCAGTCGTTGTGCTGCTCTTTTATATATATATTGTGATATAGCAATCACTCAGCAGGTCGGGGTACACTGACTTGGCAGCGTAATTCAAGCAGACAGCAATGGTTCCTATTTAACTCAAGTCCAGTTGTTTTATTTAGTCACATAAACCACTTGATATAAGTATTGTACACAGTCCATCACTTCACACATGGGGTTGGTCTGCACAGTTCACTCACTGACCTCTGTCAGTACACAACCCCCTTCTAATGAGGTTACCTTGTCCAGCAATCATAGCAGGCTTCTTTCTTACTGTCCCCTGACAGTTCATTGCTCCAGGAGCTGCTCCAAGCTCCATATCTGGGCCTTCCCACGTGCTACCTAAACAGTCAGATTTTAGCCTCCAGGACCTGAGCTGACATCACTTCCTGTGACCAGTCAAAGTAACATGATATCACCCAATGACCACACCCCTAGAGAGGTGTGTTAACTCATACACACACATACTTGCATTAACTTTTTCTACTGCTGCAAGACACAGTAAAACATTCATATTAAATCACACCTCTGCCTGTGCAATGTATACCAGCCATTCAGACCAAGACTGGTCGCCATATCACAATATATATATATATATATATATATATATATACATATACACTACATACACCCAAGGATGGGGCACAGATGGGAGACTTTTACTAGGATGAGGGTCATGTTTACCTGTAAGGTGCCCAGGATGGGGAACATATATACCAAGATGTGGGACATATATACCAAGACGAAGGGTATAATTACCAGGATGGGGCAAATCATTGCTCGGATGCTTCCGCTCTGTGCCAGTCATTGCACTGGCTGCCCATACATTATAAGATCCAATTCAAACTGCTTGTTCTCACCTACAAAGCTCTTCACAGTGCCTCACCTCCCTACCTCTCCACCCTCAACTTTGTTTATCACCCTATTTGTTCTCTTCGCTCTGGAAGCGATATTTGACTAACATCTGCACTAATCCGAACCTCACACTCGCAACTCCAAGACTTCTCCCAAGCTGTACCCATTCTCTGGAATGCTCTACTCTAAGAAATTAGGTCTCTGTATAATTTACATAGTTTTAGACCCTTCCTAAAAACACCTCTGTTCAGGGCGGCCTATCACATTCCCTAATCGAAGTCTTTTATTTTATAGACTATTCAATATTTCTCTTAACATAATTCTTTGTCAAACTTCACGAGATCCAAAAGCATCACAAAGATTGGCTGGTGGCCACTCATGCAGCTTTTATCTATCCCCCATTTCCTCAAGTTGGCTGGCCCATCATTGTAAATAAGCACATGTATTTTCTGTCACCCCCACCTCATTGTAGATTGTAAGTGTCGCGCTTCGGGGACAGGGGTTACTTAGAGCTGGGCCCGTGTCGTTGTCTTGGGTTACGGGGTGTCACGGTGACATGACCCGGCTCCATGGTCCCAGGTGCGGCAATAAATGGCGGTTGAATTAAGGGAATTTAAAGTTTGTGACGCCACCCTTTGTTTCTCGCCAGTGTGGGCCACCGCTGCCGAACAGGCCTTGGGAGATGATGGTGGTGGCTGGCAGCCGGGATGGTGAGCCCTCCATGGGTAGGGCTTTTTCCCCAGGGCAGGTGTAGAGACAGAGGCTGCTCGTTCCACCTCTGCCATCAGAGGTCAATGTCACCTACAATCAGGTTGTGCCTGCCTGCACAGCAATTCAGTCTGCTGCTCCGCAGGTGAACCTATGTTGCTGTCGCGCAAATCACAGTTTGACACACAGCTTTGAGCTTGACCAGGTACTTTACTTTTAGCTCTTCAGTTCACTCAACAAACCCGTTTCAGTGCACACGTTAAAATAGTTCACAGACGGTACCGGTCACATTCTGGCAGCTAGGGACAGTTCGTTGGTTGCACTCCAGCTCTGAGTTTTTCTCGGGCCTCTCTCCACAGTCCCGCTCACAGACTATGATTTCGGCGGTCACGGTTTTTCCTGTGCTCCCTGCTCTGGGATTCCTAACCCTCATTCGACGGCCTTCCCTTTGTTGTGCGGGGGTTTGAGTTTCGGGCATAAAGACCCTTCACCCTGCTGGTTAATTCTATGGCTGGGGTATGCAGCGTCCACCACATCAACAGGGCCAGCACCCTAGTTCCGGCCTGGTTCCTCGGTGCCCTGTTGGCTCGGGGACACCTTAGACCCCTTCTCTCATCCTTCGGTACGTGGCCTAGGACCTGGACAGGCCATACGGTGGCACAGGCTCCCAGGTCCGGGTTCGTCCACTCTGGTGTTACAGTTTCTAGGCTCTCAGGATGTCTTGGCTTAGGAATCCTGTTCCTCTCCCACTACAGCTCACCAGGAACTCGAACCTAAACTCCTTCTCATCTCTCTCTGAGCTCAATTCTCCTAACTTGGCGCTCCTGGGTTTTATTCCGGTTCCTCCACACTCTTCCCGCATTGTTCCTCAACTCTCCACCTTCCACTCAGCTCCACCCGCTATATATTGCCTCACATGGAGTACTAGGTTTAGGGATTGGGGGTGTGTTGGGTGTTGGTGTGGGGTGACAATTTACCAGTCCCAGCTGCAGTACCTCTCTGTGGTGTCTAGTCCAGGGGCGCCACATAAGCTCTTACGAGCAAGGTAATCAATATGTTTGTTTAATCATTGTATTTATTATAATTATGTTACTGAAGACTGTTTGTATATGCACCTCTAAATTGTAAAGCGCTGCGGAGTATGTTGGCACTATATAAATAAAGATTATTATTATTACATATTTTATAGGAAGGGGCCCAGAATAGTGGACTTTAGTACAGAATGGAAGACATTACTACATAATGAAGGGGGTGGGGGAGAAACACTTTCTTTATCTATGCAGGATTTAGAACACTACATGGGCAAACATACTGTGGGGGGCAGGTCCAAATTTAGCACCAGGGACCATCAACTCTAGGTATGCATTTGACCTGGACTAAATATTACCTATACACTGAATCATACCCATGGGCATATCTGGGAAGGGAGGGTGGGGTGCAGGTGGGGAATTTGCCATCGTTGGTGGTATGAGATTTGGGATTCAGCCTTCCTCCAAGATAGTTGTCAAGAAATAATTTTCCCACAGCTTCCAGAGCTCCCTAAAAACAGTATGATGCTGCCACATTAACTCCTCACCTTATGAAACTCCCTTATACAGTATGATGCCAGCCATGCATGATGCCCCCTACAATGCCCCACAAAACGTATGATACCTTAACAATGCCCCAGACAGTTTAATGCAACCATATGCAGAAAGATGTCCCCTATAACCCACAACACAAATCCCCATCACACATTATGATGTCACCCATAGTACCCCTAACACATGTTATGATGGCTTCAATTGCCACTGTCAAGCCCCAGGCTTTGGGGTACTCGGGAATCAGGCAGCAAGGGTTAACTGATCCTGTGTCCGGGGGGACTATTCTTTTGAAAAGGGGGTTTATGTACAGGGGATTATATACAGTTTGTTGTCGTGACGCCACCTGCAGTTTCTGGTGAGTTGCACCAGCGCCACCACGGTCTGCCGGAGGTAGATGGTATCGCGGCTAAGATGGTGAAGTCCTCCGCAGGCAGGACTGGACCTCAGGGCAGCAATCATGCAATCCTGTGAAAGAACAAGTTCATGCAAAAGAAGATGCAGCAGAGTCAAATTCACTTCACTCCGGGTACTTTACTGGAAACTTTAACAGCATTTGTTTACAGTTCTCAATTCAGCATTCAGATGTTATAACAGGTAGCTAACGGGTGGCTGCAAGCGGATCCCAGGCGGTATGATGGAACCCTCAGTGTGTGCCTTCTTTCCTGTCTATTCCTTCCTGCTTCCCATAAATTTTTATGAAGCCCGGTGACTTGGAATCAACCAGACCTCCGTTCCTCCTTTCACCCTCACTCCCGTCGGATCACCTTCTGCTGGTTGACCGCTGAACCATCAAGCGGTGCCTGGTACCCTCTTTCGGTTGCTCAGGTGCCTGGGTGGCCTGTAGACTCCCCAGGACTCCAGATTTTCTGTGGTCCTGAAGTATCCCACAGGTGCAGGCTCCGGGCCCCGGTAAGCTGTCGAGGAAAGACCTCCTCAAGTCCTTCCTTCCCCAACTGGCTGTCTGCTCCTGGGATCTGTTCTTTCTCCCAGTCTCCTGGTCCCTCAGCCGAGAGACCTTCTCCTTGCTCAGAGGCCAAAAGGACAAGGACCCAAAGACCAAAAAACCCTTGAGGTAAAAGCCCTCCTTGTTTCCCCTAGAGGTGGTTTTATTCCCTCCCGGGTACCTCCCACCGTGTGATCTAGTGTGGGGTGCTGATTTATGGGTTCCACCGACCATCCTAGAATCCGCTTGCAGCTGGAGTATTTGCACCTCTTTTACGGGTGCAATTCCCCTCTGTGACGCCTGCATGGTGGGGCGCCACACCACCAATTCACAAACTCCATAATATAAAAAACAATAATGCGTTTATTGACCTAATATTGATTCCTGGTCCACCACAGTCCTCTTCTGGTTTGTACAAGTAGTGGACCTGCGCAGATGGCACAATGCAGTGACTTAACTGTATTGCCTGATCTGGGATGCTAATGTCTTGTAAGTTACAGATCCAGGCTACTAGATAGAGAGTTGTGGGACAGGGAGCTAGTGGCTCTTTGCTCTAACATAGGATTAAACTGTATCTTCTTCAAGTTGACACTGAGCAGTTCAAAGTGGCTGTCCCTAGAGATCCAAGGAAAGAGACAAGATGTTGCAAGACGCAGCCTCGGACCCTTGATGTTAGCAACACCACTGTTCACAATATATAGATTTAGATTCAATCTGTTAAATTTAATTTGACAATAACAATTCAATCATGAGAAAAGGCACAGATATCCGAAAGTCATGTTCTGCATGGTGTTACAAGCAGTAAAGCTGCATTATGTTAGTGAGTGGGCAACTTGGGCATATCAGCTACATGTGACTCACCTATTAATGGTTATAATAGTATTGTTCCTTTTGTCTCATAGGAACATGATGTGCGAGCTGCACTCTACTAAGTGGATTCCTGCCCAAAGGTGAATCAAGAATAGCCGTGTAATAAAGTTAATAAAGTTGGCTTTGAACAACTCACAGTGCTGGTTATTAGCCATTTTGATGAAACCTTCTAACTGCTTTGTTAAAAAAGACATTTACATTGGAGAAATAAACTAAACTGTTCATCCGAAGAAATACAGTAATACT
Source organism: Allobates femoralis (assembly GCA_033576535.1). Classification (NCBI taxonomy): domain Eukaryota; kingdom Metazoa; phylum Chordata; class Amphibia; order Anura; family Aromobatidae; genus Allobates; species Allobates femoralis. The sequence continues at coordinate 194,939,726 of JARQOC010000001.1, forward strand.
AGAATAATAAATATAGAATTTGTTCTACATTCACAGAGCGGCTATGCGTGACGTCACCAGGTGAGCCACCAGATTCCCCCTGCACTTTGAATAAAGCCTATAGCAGGGCAGGCTCAGCTGGTGATGTCACGCAAGGTGCTCTATGTGGCCAGCGTGAGTGACAGGCTTTATTGTGGCACCCAAGGTTAATGTGCCACAGAAACATCAACACAGGTTTAACCCCCACACAACACTACACTAGAAGTGGAGGAGCTTAGGTGGCACCTGCACTAGTGGTAGGAGCTAAAGTTGTTTACCACAGAGCAGGAGTGACAGTTAGTTTAGTTTGAGTCTGGAGCAGGAGCAGAGTCAAGTAGAAGTGGAGGTCCTGAGAGGTCTGAGGAGAGGAGACAGAGGAACAGAGGAACATACCCGGATAAAGAGTTACCCTAAACTTAACCCCGGAGAGGCGCTTAAGACGGATACCGGATCCGAGGCTGTGCCTGAGACAGACAGGACAGTAAACACCGCATAGTGAAGGTCCACCATCTTCACTGTACCATAGCAAAGCAACACGGAGGGGTCAGTGACACAGAGGACTCAAGTTGCCCAGCAGATTGGTACCGTGAGCAGAGACAGGGCCAGCAGTTCAGCTTCAAGCAGCAGCAGGGCCACACACAGCGCTTAAGTAGGAAGCCAAGGACCCGTCAGGTGAGAGCAACCCGGTACAGACTCCGTGGACAATACTGTGTTATACCATCTGCAAGTAAAGACTTGGAAAACAACAGAAACCGTGAGTGTGTGTGATCCTTATACTGAAGCCCCACTTGCCCTCATATACTGCGATTACCTCTAATCTCATCATCTCTACTGCTACCCCTACGCTCCTGCAGCATCAATAACTATCCTCACAGACTTTAACTACTACTACCACTGCCCCGGGGAACCCAGTTCTGCCCACAGCAACTATTCTATCCAAGCTGCTATCCCATCATCCCCGGAGGTTCTGCAGCAGCGGTGGCCCCATTACTGGCCGCATATAGTGGGTGGCGTCACGAGTGACAAATTCCCTGTAAATAACCCCCCATTTTATTGTGCGGGCCCGGGACACGGTCCGGACCAGGACCGCCATGACATCCCCCAGCAGTACCCCGGTCCGGCACCGAGTACCCCGTCCCAGTGGGCTCCACATTATTCAAATAGCAGATTATATTATAAAGGACTGGCATCACCTTAATGTGCAGGTGCAAGCAAAAAATATGTGTATGCACTTAAGGGAATAAAGTTGCTGCAACACTTAACACATTATGAAAGGGAAGAGCTAAATGGCTATTACATGAAATGCAGGATTGTCTGTGCAGCTAAGAAACGCATATGTGATAAGTGAACTCAGTAAATACTGTGCTGGAATAAATAAATTGAGTTTGAGAGCACTTTGGCGCAGTTACCGGGCTCTTCGCAGTGACGTCAGTGATGAAGCTAAGTCTCTCAATTCATTTATTCCAGCACAGTATTTACTGAGTTCACTTATCACATATGCATTTCTTGTTAACCATAGAGCAGAGCAGGTATAAGCGGTGACGTCACAGCGGTGGGCAGATTACTCATGCAGGGGGAGTGAATCTGCCCTTTGGCTGCAGCCTCTAGCCACCTCCTTTATGGCTGAACGATGTAAGTTTTCTAAGTGTATTATCTCGGGGTACAGGGCTGCTCAAGTGCTGGGGGACCCCTTGCCTGGATGCAGCAGACATGCTGCATCCAGTGCTGTAATTAGATCACCATGCCTGGTTTGGTGACAGGTCCTCTTTAAGTGCATACACATATTTTTTGCTTGCACCTGCACATTAAGGTGATGCAGTCCTTTATAATTTAATTTGACTTTTTTTGACTGTGCTCCCTTCTCCCACCCTGTAGCTTCACCCACACCTCCATCTTGCTGTAGCCCTGGTCCTGGTACAGACCACTTCCAGCTGGTTTTTAATTGCAGAATACAGGCACATAAACCTCATCCCAGCAATGTATACCACACAAAGAGTCAGAGTAGGACCCGGTAAGTTTGAGAGCACTTTGGCGCAGTTACCGGGCTCTTCGCAGTGACGTCAGTGATGAAGCTAAGTCTCTCAATTCATTTATTCCAGCACAGTATTTACTAAGTTCACTTATCCTATATGCATTTCTTAGGGTGCTTTCACATCTGCGTTTTTCGTAATTCGCGGCAGATGCGGTGAAAAAACCGCATCTGCCGCGTTTGCCGCATAACGGTTCCACTTGCGGCACGGTTGCGGTTTTTTCCATAGGAAGTATAGGGGGACTTGCGGCAGATGCGGCAAGTGCGGTATTGCACTTGCGGCAGGTGCGGCAGAGAAAAAAACCGCGGCTTACTGCGGTTTTTTTCGCTGCCGCACCTGCCGCAAGTGCAATACCGCACTTGCCGCATCTGCCGCAAGTCCCCCTATACTTCCTATGGAAAAAACCGCAACCGTGCCGCAAGTGGAACCGTTATGCGGCAAACGCGGCAGATGCGGTTTTTTCACCGCATCTGCCGCGAATTACGAAAAACGCAGATGTGAAAGGGCCCTTAGCTGAACAGTAAATCCTGCATTTCATGTTATAGCCATTAAGCTCTTCCCTTTCAGAATGTGTTCAGTGTTGCAGCAACTTTATTCCCTTAAGTGCTTATTCAAATAGCAAGGCTGGAATCTGGCGCCAGATTCCCGCACTGCTATTGGAATAAAGCACAAGCAGGGCGGGCTTAGTCGGTGACATCACTTATGGCCGCTCTGTGCAGCTATCGTGATTGACAGACAGCAGAAGCTGAGGGCAGAGCAGAAGGCAGCGGCAGAGACCCAGAGTTGGGGGAACTACCACGCAGCAGGCTGGATGACTGTGCCAGCGCTGAAGAGCTGGTAAAATGATCCCACCTATTAGACGAGTTTTCTATAAGCTTTCTAAGGTACAGTATATATCTCGGGGTACAGGGGTCTAGCGCTATGGGGAACCTGTTCCCTGAATGCAGCAGACATGCTGCATTCAGTGGTGCATTTAGATTGCCATGCAGGAGGGTGACAGGTCCTCATCAACAACCAGTGCAGTATTGTTTTCTTTTTATTCAATGAAATGACATTTACACTTTAAGCATTAAAGATTTTCCTAAGCATAGCGCTTTCATATTGGTGGTTGGGATGAGAACCTGATCACTTCCTTTAACGTGTCATCTATTTAATTGTTGAAAAAAGTGATAAAAAACAGCTGCCCTCACTGCTGAACTCTGCTGTCGACTCATCATAATCTTATACATCCTTAAGGATTTATATGATATGTTTAAGTGTCATTTCCGTTTATAAGAAGCATGAATCAGATGACGTCAACCAACGACATCTCCAAGCCTTTATCTTTTCAAGCTAACAATACGGTAAAGCATATTCTGACTGATGCCCATTGTACTTATTGCCATTGTATGTGCCTTACAGTCCCTTAAACAGACACTAGATGGAGTTAAGGAAAGTCTTTGGTGCCGATATAATAGATGGGAACAAGTAAGAAGGAAAGTGAAATTTACCATTACATTAGACCAACCAGATTGTACTGAAATTGGTTTCTAAACAGAGGATCAAAAAATGTATCTAGTTTTCTGCGAAACACTTTTATATGTTACAACATTTTTGCACAACTCAGAAGTTTGTTAGGGCATGAGCTAAAAAATTATGTCACTCCAGTGGGGTAACTTACGACAAAGATGTACTCCAGCCCCTGAATGGGATGCATTATTATTAGAAGTGCACGGCACTTGTAAGATGCACCTAACTCATTAACTCGTGTGCTACTCTTAATTAATTAGGCACATCTTACTCCATGGAACTAGTTATATATATAGGTATACGTTTTTTTTATATTGTTAATTTATTTGTTAGTCCTTATAGGGGATTTGAGCATGTTTGTTTAATCTCTTGTACTATATACTGCATAAGTAGAATCTCTAGCTAGGCTTCATAGGAGGTGTCATCTTCTAGCTAGGCTTCATAAAAGGATTAAGATGGCGGCCATGAGGGCTTTTATCGGGCCTCAGCAGTTATGGTAACCCTTCAGCTCCCCACGACTGCGTCATAGTGTGGGTGATCAGTCCCAATTTACCAGTGCACCAACAATTAAATGCCCTCATCAGTCACTGACTGCAGTAGTTCTTTGGATAAGCATCAGCAATTGGAGATACGTCCAGTTGCTGTTGTTGCAGGCAAATGCTGGATGTGTCATACAGCCAGCATCTGCTGGATTGGAGTGGACTCGGGTGCTGAGCCTGCTCCATATTCCCAGTATATGACTTGTGACGAAAGGTGGTTAAGGTACAATTTAGGATTGGTTCATAGTACTCGCATTGGACATCACAAGCAACTTGCTGAAGGATACACGTCAGGTCCAAGGAGTCCGCTTGGTAATTGGCACACAGAAGTAAATAAACTGCTGACAGCTCCCCAGTATGGATAGAAGTTCAAAAGAGTAAACCTTTACTTTGCCAGTGCACAGTATTTCCACCGTACAATTGGGTCTTTATCAAGCATACATTACATTGCTTCATATCCACCTTTTATACATAACCTATTAAAGGGTAGACAAGGGCGCAAAAGGGTCTTATCTCTTAGATACCAGATAGTTTAAAAATGAGGTACTGCTCACCTTAGGCGGTGTGTGCCCCACAACCGGTTTATATGCTCAAAACAGCTGCTGCAGGATCCACCGTTCCATGAGGAACAACATATACATAAATCCAAAGGACCAGGATGTACAACGATCTGCGCTGCTGAGTATAAGGAAGGATCACAATCTTGGTATATAAGAATGGTGCTTTATTTCTTCGACGTGTTTTCGGGGCTGTCCCAGCCCCTTCCTCAGGATACCACCATAAACAATCTTAAAAACAAGATTGTTTATGGTGATATCCTGAGGAAGGGGCTGGGACAGCCACGAAACGCGTAGAAGAAATAAAGCACTATTCTCATATACCAGCGCAGATCGTTGTACATCCTGTTCCTTTGGATATATACACCTTTTATACATAACATGTATCAAGAAACGGGATGGGAGTAATAATCTTTTATCATTTTCTCTTTCCGTTTTGATGGAGGTTATGTCACTGACTCTACTGATATAGATTACATGATTATTAAAGGTGTATTATATGTACAGTGCGTTGTGAAAGTGTTTGGCCCCCTTGAACGTTTCAACCTTTTGCCACATTTCAGGCTTCAAACATAAAGGTATAAATTCAAATTTTTTGGTGAAGAATCAACAGATGGGACACAATTGTGAAGTGGAACGAAATTTATTGGATATTTTAAACTTTTTTAACAAATAAAAAACTGAAAAGTGGGGCGTGCAATATTATTCAGCCCCATTACTTTCAGTGCAGCAAACTCACTACAGAAGTTCAGTGAGGATCTCTGAATGATCCAATGTTGTCCTAAATGACTGGTAATGATAAGTAGAATCCACCTGTGTGTAATCAAGTCTCCGTATAAATGCACCTGCTCTGTGATAGTCTCAGGGTTCTGTTTCAAGGGCAGAGAGCATCATGAAGACCAAGGAACACACCAGGCAGGTCCGAGATACTGTTGTGGCAAAGTTTAAAGCTGTATTTGGATACAAAAAGACTTCCTAAGTTTTAAGCATCTCAGGGAGCACTGTGCAAGCAATTATATTGAAATGGAAGGAATATCAAACCACTGCAAATCTACCAAGACCCGGTCGTTCCTCTAAACTTTCATCTCAAACAAGGAGAAGACTAATCAGAGATGCAGCCAAAAGGTCCATGATCACTCTGGATAAACTGTAGAGATCTACAGCTGAGGTGGGAGAGTCTGTCCATATGACAATAATCAGTCGTATACTGCACAAATCTGGCCTTTATGGAAGAGTGGCATGAAGAAAGCCATTTTTCAAAGATATCTATAAAAAGTCTCATTTGAAGTTTGCCACAAGCCACCTGGGAGACACGCCAAACAAATAAGGTGCTCTGGTCAGATGAAACCAAAATCAAACTTTTTGGCCACAATGCAAAACGATATGTTTGGCGTAAAAGCAACACAGCTCATCACTCTCAAAACACCATCCCCACTGTCAAACATGGTGGTGGCTGCATCATGGTGTGGGCCTGCTTTTCTTTAGAAGGGACAGGGAAGATAGTTAAAATTGATAGGAAGATGGACGGAGCCAAATACAGGACCATTCTGGAAGAAAACGTGTTGGAGTGTGCAAAAGACCTGAGACTGGAACGGTGATTTATCTTCCAACAAGAAAATGATCCCAAACATAAAGCAAAATCTACAATGGAATGGTTCAAAAATAAACATATCCAGGTGTTAGAACGGTCAAGTTAAAGCCCAGACCTGATTCAATCGAGAATCTGTGGAAAGAGCTGAAAACTGCTGTTCACAAACGCTCTCCATCCAACATCACTGAGCTCGAGCTGTTTTGCAAGGAAGAATGGGCAAGAATTTCAGTCTCTGAATGAACAAAACTGATAGAGACATACCCCAAGTGACTTGCAGCTGTAATCGCAGCAAAAGGTGCCACTACAAAACATTAACTCAAGGGGGTCGAATAATATTGCGAGCCCCACTTTTCAGTTTTTTATTTTTAAAAAAAGTTTAATACCTTTTAGCACCTTCTCCCTAACTAAACCCACAACCTCCCGTCTTCCCCTCTCTGATCACCATCTACTCACTTTCTCATCCTTGTCCTCCTCACCTGCCACCCATGTGCACCAACTCACACACCCTCGCAGAAACCTCACACATCTTGACGCTTACACACTCTCCAATGTCATTTTACAGCTATCATCTATATCCTCACTCCATGCCACAGATAATGCCACAGCTTTCTACAACTCTACACTCACATCAGCTATTGATGCAGTTGCCCCTCTCATTCATGGCAGAACATGACAAACCAACAGACAACCCTGGCACGCAGACTCCAGTAAAAATCTGCAGCGAGCATCTAAGGTTGCAGAGCGGCGCTGGAAGAAAACACACTCGCCTGAAGACTACACAGCATTCAAACTAGCACTTCTCAAATTCAAGTCAGCACTCACTGCCACTAAACAGAATTACTACATTACCCCATATCCCCTTTGTCCCACACCCCCAGGAAATTATTCAACACATTTAACTCCCTACTCCGCCCCCACTGCTCCTCCTACTTCTCGTATCTCTGCAGAAGACTTTGCAACATACTTCACTAACAAGATCGATCAGATCAGACAAGTCTTTGCTACCCAACCACCACAACCCTCATGTATACCAGACCACTCCTCTCCCCCACTAACCCTCCTCTCCTCTATCACTGAAGGAGAACTTGCACACCTCATGTCCACATCGCACCTCACCACTTGTGCACTGGACCCCATCCCATCCCACTTCCTCCCCAACCTCACCACAACAGTTATCCCAGCCCTAACCCACCACTTCAACCTATCACTAACTTCTGGTACCTTTTCTTATGCTTTCAAACATGCAACAATTACACCTATCTTAAAGAAGCCATCCCTTGACCCCACTTCTATAGCCAGCTACCGATCCATATCCCTGCTCCCGTTCACTTCTCCAAAAGCATGTCCACACTGTACTCTCATCCCACCTCCCAGCCAACTCTCTCTTTGATGACCTTCAAATGAATAACTCACGGCCAAAGCTAACAGACAATTCTCTGTCCTCCTCTGCATTCAACACAGTCGACCACTGCCTCCTATTACAGATCCTCTCTTCCATTGGTATCACTGACCTTGCCCTCTCCTGGATCTCCTCCTACCTTTCCAACCGCACATTAAGTGTCTCTCAGTCCCACACGACCTCCTCGCCCCATCCCCTCTCTGTTGGGGTCCCTCAAGGCTCTGTGCTGGGGCCCCTCCTTTTTTCAATCTATACCCTTGGTCTGGGACAACTTATAAAGTCCCATGGCTTCCAGTATCACCTGCATGCTGATGACACTCAGATCTACCTCTCTGGCTGAGACGTGGATAAGAATAAAATATGCAGTGTTATGGAGCGCTAGAGGAAAAAGGACCAGGACTGGGACAAATGAAGTTTGATATACCAACCTAATTTATTGTTCAGATAATGGAGCAGACTCTCTATCACGCCACAACGCATTTCGACAGCCGTCGCTGTCTTTCTAAGGTGATTCCATGTTTATACTACATTTGTTTGTACCATTATCTTGTGTACTCCTTCTTTAAAACCTACTAGTAGTTTTGTTATATGTAATATTTTAATATTATGTAATTAATAAATTTGTATTTTTATTGCATAAAATCACCTTCTTTTTTCTGATATACCCCAAAACGTCTGACTGTCCTCCACACTCAGAACCTTCAAGTGGAACCTGAAAACTCATCTCTTCAGAACAGCCTACAACCTGCAATGACCACAATGCCACCTCACAACCAATGTACCAGGTGCCCCACCACCACTGGACCTGGCGCTTTACCGCCATCGGACCCGGGGCTCCACCTCCACCAGAGCAGACCCGGGGCTCCACCACCACCAGAGCAGACCCAACCCACTGTCTCTCTCCCCACCGCCCTGTAGAATGTAAGCCCGCAAGGTCAGGGTGCTCTCTCTCCCTTCTGTATCAGTCTGTCACTGTTAGTTTGCTCCTTGTATTTTTAACTTGTTTGTATGTATCCCTTTTTCATGTACAGCACCATGGAATCAATGGTGCTCTATAAATAAATAATAATAATAATTTGCAGACTCTTCTGTTCTCATTTCAGAAAGAAAGAGCCCATGCCGTTTGCATTGTAGTTTATGAAAATTACTAAAACAGTCACGTTTTTCATGCGACAATAACCAAATAACCCATGGTGACCTCTCAGCCTCACCTTCCCCTTTCTAGTTTGCCAGACACTTCCCAGTAGACCCCAATTCTAGCAATATGTTGGCACAAAACAATGGATAGGTTTAGCTTATTAACAGGAGCTAAACTACAAATAATGCAGGGGTTGTGATCGCATCTGGGCCCTGAAGCTCCAGGGGGCCCCAAAAGTCTCTTTGACCTATTATGAAATAATTAATACTATTAAAGACTTGCAATAATTGAGGGCACTGTTGGAACTTTTGCATCGGGACCCACGACCTTCAAGTTACGCCTCCGTTTATTAGTAATGTTTCTGGTGATGACTACAGCACTTTTCCTACAATATAGTTATAAAAGACAATTTTTATTGCAGTAACATTTTGTATTTACCAAGCAAAAGCATACAACATAAGCTTACAAGTGCTAATGTAATAAGCTTACAAGGACTAAATGCCAGAATTGGGGAGAAGAAACACAACAATGAATAAGCCATCTGGAGTACATTTGTATCTTTTCAGTTTTCACATGTTTTGGCTGCATTTCCCTTCAGGCATTGTCCTTGTAGACCTAGTAAATATGTTTGTATCAAAAACGGAGAGAGAAAATTGTACACAGTGATGGTGTATTCATCTTGTTAGTGTATACCGTGTACTTGGATTGCACAAGCTTTTTGTTCCTCAAAAGCAGCTTCTCAAATGAATTTTTCCAGAAGTTCCCCTCCCTCCTCCCCTGGTAGACTGCAGTACACTATGTTCCAATGCCATTCTAGTCAGCACAATATAACAGCTGCATTGGTAAAGGTAACAAAAAATCTTGATGACTTGCTTTATAATTTGTAAAAAAAAAAAAAATCCAGAACCTTTATCCCATTTACCTTAGCTGCAGAATCAGAGCCGGGCATGTATCATTACCCTGCTCACGTCATCATCTTTTGTCCAAAATGTCATAAACAATGACATGCTGTCGGCAGCTGTTCTGTGTGCTGGGAGTGGAACACGCTGTTCAGGAAACCTTGTGCTAAGGACTTGTTCAATTACAGAGTATTTCCTCATGTGAAACATACCATAGAACTGCTTTAGTCAAGCCATGTCTTTTTTTTTAGAAGAAATCAGTTATTTTACCATATAGTGTACAGGAAAATGGAAAAAAACAACTCCAAATGCGGCAAAATTGCAAAAATAAGTGCAATTATACGATTGTTTTCAGGGTTTTTTTATTCACCATGTTCACTATATGGTAAAACTGACAGGTCAGTATGAGTTCGTGTATACTTTTAGTGTTAACTAAGGCCGGTTTCACACCACAGTTTTCTTCCTGATCAGGTTCGATCAGGTTTGTGTGTCAAAACCAGAAGAGGAACCAGGAAAGGAACTTGCAGAGGAAAACTATAATTGAAAGATTGACACCTGTTCTGAGTTCTGAGTTTTGGAGACACTCCTGGTTTTGACACACAAACCTGATCGAACCTGATCAGGGAAAAAACTGCAGTGTGAAACCAGCCTAATGTGTGCCTTCACACTGTGGCGTGATCTGGTCCGGGGTTGCTCGGGATGACCCTGACAGCCACGGATTGGATCAGCACACAGGACTGGAGGGCTAATTTGCCCTCCGGTCCGGTGTGCAGCCGCACGCAGTTCCCGCTGCTGATAAGTCAGGACCGCGGCGCCACGGTCCTGACCTGTCAGCGGCTGTAGCTGCGTGCGGCTGCACACTGGACCAGAGGGCAAATTAGCCCTCCAGTCCTGTGTGCTGATCCAATCCGTGGCTGTCAGGGTCATCACGAGCAACCCCGGACCAGATCACGCCGCAGTGTGAAGACATCCTTAGTGGTGAAAAAAAATTCAAAACTTTGGAAAAAAAGTACTGCACTTTTGGCGCCATTTTCCACGACACGTGGCGTTCTCATTTTTCGGGATCTGGGGCTGTGTGATGGCTTATTTTTTTGTGGCTTGAACTCACGTTTCTAATGATACCATTTGTGGGTGGATGCGTTGCTTTGAATGCCAGTTATTGCATTTTATTACAATGTTGCGGTGACCAAAAAAACACAATTTTGGCATTTGGACTTGTTTTTCCGCTCCATAGTTTACTGATCTGATTAACTGATTTTGTATTTTGATAGATCAGGCAATTCTGAATGTGACGATACCAAATATGTGAATTTTTTGTACCACTTTTATTTTGAATGTGGTAAAAGGGAGGTGATTTGAATATTTGTGTTTTTTTATTCATATTTTTACAAACTTCATTTTTTTAGTTTTTTCATTATTTTACACTGCCTCACAGTGCTGCACTGTCTGATCGCTTGTGCTATGTCCTGATGAGTTACAGCACATTGGGACATAGCACAAATTATCACTTTCTGTGGCTGGGAACGCTTGTCAACCATCCATAGGAAGTGAACTCTGATAGCTTCCGGGCTCACCATAGAACCTCAGGTTATCAGGTGACACACGGAGATCCCGAAATCTTATCGCAGGATCTGCGATCTCGGTTGGGAACTACGCAACCCCTGCTGTGGAGCTTTAAATCCTGCTGTCAGTGAATGACAGTGGGATTCAAAGGGTTAACACTGATTCGATCAGCGGTGGTAGCCCCACATCTCAGCTGATGATATCAGCTGAGATGTCGGGGAAAAGATGTGAGCTCACCACCGGAGTTCATCAAAGCTGGCAACAGACACAGAACGTACCCAGTATGTCATATGTCGGGAAGAGGTTAAGTGCCCCTGCCTCGAGAAATGCCTGAAAAAAGCTCTTAGAGAATGTTAGAGAGAATTTTCCTATTAATTTTTCTTGTAAAATGACTTTGATGTTCATACATTCAGGCATTTAAGGCTATGTTCACAAAGCGCCTATTTTCTGCGCTTTTTGGGGTCGTGCATTTTTTCCCACATTTTGCTGCCGCGCTATTAAGCGCAGGTAAAACAACAAGGTGTATTCACACACTGCTTTTTTACGGATGCATTTGTTGCGCCCAGGCTTTGGGGTACTTGGGTGTCAGGCTCCGAGGGTTTAAGCGTTGTCATGGGGAATGGCGGCCGCGCCTGACCCCGTGTCCTGGGCCTATCTTTCAAAAAGGGGGGAGGTATTTACAGGGAATTATGTACAAAGTTTGTCGTGACGCCACCTGTAGTATCTGGTGAGATGTCACCAGCGCCGCCACAGTCCGCCGGAGGTGGATGGTATTGCGACTGAGTTGGTAAAGTCCTCCACAGGTAGGACTGGAACTCCGGGGCAGCGTAGTTAGAAGGGGCAGCTTGTAGTGGAGCTGGGATGGTATAGGGAGTGCGGGAGCAGTCTATGAGGGTCACCGGGAATGTAGAGGAATGACACACGCACACTGCAAAGTCTCTTTTACCTTTTTACTGATGTTCGACAGGTAAAGACATCCAGGGCACTAACAGGTGACCAGGTTGCACAGTGGGTCCCCATAGCAAGTGGGTATAAGGCCTCATCTCTTCCTGTGTATTGGATGAAGCACAGCCTGCTTGCAGCCAGCCTTGCCTCCTTTCTCTTTCTAGGCCTGATGGCTGTCTCTCCTCCTATGCGATCTCTGGGTTACCCTCTCTGATCACTGCGATGCTGTAAGGCTATGTCTGGCTCCCTCTCTTGATCCACAGGGAATAACCGGGTGGCCGAGACCTCCACGGTGTGACGGGGTTTTCTGTGGTCCTGAAGTATCCCACAGATGCGGATCCCCAATATCTGGTACTTCTTTGGGCGAAACTCTCCAAGTTCCTCACTCCCTCTCGGCTGACTGCTCCTTGCCTTCTGTCCCCACTTAGGCTTGCGGAACGTAGAGGGCCACTCCGAGTCACTGGCTCGGGCCTAACCGCGGCACCGATCACCAGGACATCTTCGCAGCTCTCCTAGCGTATGCACACTCTAACTAACTACATTATCATTCAGTAGCTGAGAACACTGTAAAATATCCCTGTAAATGATTATACAGTACATAGCTGCTGAGAAAAGAAACGGATTGCACACAGACATCACATGAATGTGATCTGAGAAAAATGTCAGACAGTCGCATAGCAGTTGGATGCAAAATGGACCAAAAATCGATCGTCACTCGTAAGGGTACCTTTACACATCGCAACATTGCATGCAATTTCACTTGCAACTTACTGGTTGCAGTGAAATCATGGACACATTATTCCATTTTGTTGCCGTGTACAAATGTAACAATGTGTCCATGATTTCACTGCAACCATGTCACGTATGGAGAGCCCCTGTGTGCCACCAGCATTGCCACCAGCACAATGGCAACTGGAAGAGTTGGGGTACAGTACCAGAAAATGGCATCTCTAACGAATATTTTCTGGGATAGCTGTGGGAAAAAATTTGCAACGTGGGGGCCCACATTTGGCTCTCTCCATACTGAGGATTCCAGCCCCCCAGCTGCCAAGTTGTACCTGGCTGGCAACCAAAAATACGGCAAAGCTCCATGTCATTTTAGTTGTAGAGTTAAAAAAAAAATAACGCGGGGCTTCACCATATTTTTAGTCCAGCCAGGTACAACTTGGCAGATGTGGACTGCCACCAACCCCCAGCTGCCTTGTTGTACCTGGCTGGCAACCAAAAATACAGCAAAGCCCATTTTTTTTTATATTTCTAGAACTAATTCTAGAAAAAAATGATGTGGGGCTTCACCATATTTTTGGTCCAGCCAGGTACAACTTGGCAGATGTGGACTGCCACCAACCCCCAGCTGCCTCGTTGTACCTGGCTGGCAACCAAAAATACAGCAAAGCCAATTTTTTGCTATATTTTTGGTCCAGCCAGGTACAACTAGGTAGCTGGGGGCTGGAATCCTCAGCATGGAGAGGCCCACGCGTTCTGGGCCCCCCATGCTACAAATTGCAGCCTGCAGCTGCCCTAGAAAATGGCGCATTCATTGAAGCACCATTTTCTGGCGCTGTACCCAGACTCTTCCAGTTGCCCTGATGCCGGTGGCAAACTGGGTAATATAGGGGGTTGATGCCAGCTTTTTTATTGGCCGCTGGCACTAAACCCGAGATTCATAATGTCGGGCCAAGCCACTAGGAATCTCTGGTAAATAGTAAAAGAAAAATACACCACACAGAGAAAAATATTTTTATTAGAAGAAAACAAACACAAATTGAGACTCCATCTTTATTACTTCATACCGTCCGACGTAGTCCACAACGATGGTCCCACGACACTCGATCGCCTCTACTACATCCAGAGACTGCAGCAAGGGATCAAGTGTCCTCTCCCTGCAGTCTCTGGGGTTACACTGATGGTGCACTGTATAGCAATGATCTGCTATACAGTACACCATGACTGTGACCCCAGAGACTACAAGAAGAGAACACTTGATCCCTTGTTGTAGTCTCTGGGGTCAGAGTCATGGTGCACTGTATGGCAGATGATTGTCATACAGTGCACCATCACTGTGGCAAACCCAACTCTCAAAGATCACATTATCTCTGAGGCTTGGGTCAGGTGACTGGATGTTGTCATTGTGGCGCCCCGCAATGAGTGCGTCACAAGAGGGTATTGCAGCCATAAATGCAGCCGCAATATTCTCTGACACAGCAGTGACCTAGTTAACTTTGAGATCCAACCCTGCATGCATCACCTAGAACAGAGGGCCAATCCAGGGTCCTGGTGGGCGGAGCCCCGACTTTTGGCTAGAGGCTCTACAAGACCTCCGGGTGTGGTTACTTGAGACTGTGGAGTGGATGATTCGCAGCTGGAGTGCGACCCTAGGCAGAAGACTCCATCATGCGATGCAGCAGAGCCGACCGGGTACAGCTTCTCCAGGCCCAGACGACGTCGCCAGCTTCTCAACCGCCTCACCGTCGCCCACCACCTGTCCTGCTTCATCACCGGAGCCCATAGACTGCATCATTCCTGTGGAGGCCACAGCTCACCTTGTTCCAGCGATTAAAGCCGCAGCCGACCCTGTTCCTGAGCCGGAGCTTCCAATACGCTCCATGGAAGAAGCCGACACATACCTGGTTCCACCTGCGGAACCTGCGACTAGTTTCCACACTACTGAGACTGTCGCCTGTTTCTCCCCTGAACCGGAGGCCTCCTCTGCAATTACCGAGGCCTACCTGGTGACCGGGATCGAAACACCACTTCTCGCTGCTACAGAAGAAGAGGCAGGCAGCCTGGAAGTCCTGCACAACGACCCCGGGGAGAACTTTGCAGCACAGCCACCCATCGACCCAGAGGATTCCGTACCATCGTCTCCGTCAGCTGAGCAGCCCGACGTGGTCATCGAAGGAGAGGTCGAGGAGGATGACGACGAGATCTACAGCCCCGCTGAGGACCTCTACACCGGGTTCGCCTGGGGAGACACCAAGAATCCTTCTGCCGGGCGATCTGCTCGGGTGCACTGGTCGGGTGCCGCCGCAGCCACATCTTCTCCGGTCCCGTTAAACCGGGCTGTGCTCCAGACTGCCCACCAAGCTCGAGCCGTTCAACAACCATCACGCCGTAGTGACTGTATCCACACACCGCACCACTCCGACGAAGAGGTACGTCGCCTCCGAAGGGAGAAGTGGCACGCTCGGCTGCACGCCAACATGCAGGCCCGCGCTGAAGCCCATCGCCAACCTCCATTGCCTGAACAGTTCCGTAAAACCGGACGGGTAAGCACCTTCAACTTATCCACCGGGTGGGGATTCGTAAGGGAGGAGGGTGTGAGTACTGAAGTATTTGTGGGGCGCCGTGATGTGGAATCGCACCTACCGCGAGGGCATCCTAACCGAGACTTATATAGAGGGGACATTGTAACCTATGAGCGATATGTATGCTGTGACGGGTGGTTCGCTATACGAGTCCGGAACACTGCCCTCCATAAGTGACTTGTTGTTTGAACTTTTCACCAAGAGACTTCTTCCTGTTTGCAAAATAACACCGCGACTTGGCAGCTACAGCCTGAACTTTTACCTAAGGACAGCCGACCGCCCGCCGGGTCCGCGCAATGTGTTAACCTGTTTATTTTACCGTTTCACTTTTATGCATATAATGACCTGTCATTAATAAAAGTGTTTATTACCTGTTATAAAATATAAAAACCTCTGTAATGTGGGTAGTGTGACGCTTGGGGACAAGCGTATTCAACCAAGGGGGAGTGTGGCGTCCCGCAATGAGTGCGTCACAAGAGGGTATTGCAGCCATAAATGCAGCCGCAATATTCTCTGGCACAGCAGTGACCTAGTTAACTTTGAGATCCAACCCTGCATGCATCACCTAGAACAGAGGGCCAATCCAGGGTCCTGGTGGGCGGAGTGCTAGGGAAGTGTGTAGGGAGAACAGACCCTTAGTCATTAGGAGAAAGGATCTAGAACTTGACCTGAGCAGTCTAGAACTTGGAGTAGAAGCGGGGGCTCCGCACCCCGTGCAGCCCCCGGGCCGTCACCGGTCGGGTGTCAGCACCTGAGGCCTCATCAACCGGGATCGGGCATCATTACCACGGGTTCCAAAAGACTCCCGTGCCCAAAAACTTCACAGCCGGTTCACTGGTACCGAAGCTGGCAGCAGTTCACCTCTGCTACGCGAACCAGAAGCGTGGAGGAGCAGCTTCACAGGAGCACCCCACCACCAGCCAACTTCCAGTCGTCTAACCAGCGGTGTACCCACTGCGGGATCCAAGGCTCCCCAAAACATCCACAACGTACAACTTGGATAGGGCATTGAAGCAGCCTCCCGTACCCGATCTGGTATTCCTGGGCGACAATAGCAAAACACTTAGCTAGAATGGAGGAACACTTGCGGATCTCTGAGGGACACTATCACTGCTGAGTCCACCTGGTCTACTACCCGTAAACTGTATAACATGTACTGTCTGCTGGTTACAGTAAAGACCCGTTGCAGAGACTTTCTGTGTCCGTGCTTCCTTATGAACTGTCCGTCCGCACTACAAGGTAACCGCAGCTGCCGCACAACATCTTAAGCAGCTCCAGCCTCCGGGGATCACCGCTCAGCCTGTGGGGAGCGTTCCATCTTGCTGCTGTCCATCCCCCGGAGGTTCCGCAGCGTCGGTAACGATTACCGAAACTACTCATAGGTGGCGTCACGAATAAATTAAACCCCTTTAATCTGTTCCTACAAGACGTCTTCAACTTTTGATCTTCACTACACCGGGCCCCACTACCGGCAGGCGCGGCCCACCCGTGACAAGGAGGAAGGAGCTTCAGCCTGTCTAAACCGGAGTCCCGGCCACGGTGAGTCATCATGACAATGTCAGGTTGCCATGGCAACATCCGGTTGCTATGGTGGTCGGCTCATAACGATGGGCCAATCACCACATGGAGAGGTACCAGACTGCGCTACCTCTCCCCAGGCCATAAGTGATGTGACCGGTAAGATCACAGCACTTAGGGAGTGACACAGAGCCACGGCACAGTGATAACACATATTGCTGTACCTGGCTGTCACATCGCTCCTCTGCAGCGTCATCTCCATGCAAGGAGATGATGCTGCAGAGAATGCTGGCACAGGCGGCAGGGGGGCACAGGAGGAGAGGGCGTGACCGGAGGAGGAAGAGGGCACAGGAGCGCAGGACAAAGGGTGCAGGGACACAAGGATGCAGGGCACAGAGGCACAAGGTCGCAGGGCATAGGAACACAAGGGTGTAGGAGCGCAGGGCAAGGGGCGCATTGACACAAGGATGCAGGGCACCGGGGTGCGGGGCTGCAGAAATGTAGGTGTGCAGAGATGCAGGGCTGCAGGGATGCAGGCTCCAGGGCACAGGGGTGCAGGGCACAGGGCTGCGAGCTGCAGGGTTGCAAGGGTGTGTGCTGCAGAGGCGCAGGGAATGGGTGCAGAGACGCAGGGGTGCGGGCCGCTGGGCACAGGAGTGCGGGCTGCGGGGCACAGGGATAATTCTGTGGAAGCAGAGGTGACAAGCGATGTTTGACTCTCATTTGTTTATTTTCATAGATTTTTTATTTATTATTACTTTTGTCAGATTCAAGTTATTTCTGTGACCATTGTGGGTTTTTCTTTCACTAAACGAGAGGTACCAACAATTTTGACCACGTGTATATAGTCCTAGATTTACAAAGATATCATAATATAAGACTATCTATACTTGTAAACATTAAAATAGTATTTTTTACCAATATTACTTGATGATACAGGTGTGTATAACTTGTGTGTACTTATACCATGTCTAACAGATGCTGCACAAATGTCTGGATGTTTTGCTGTGATTAAGGACAGTAACAACCCATAGTGGGAATCTACCAAGTTGCTATGGGGGAGGGGAGACCATGGCAGTGCTGAATATATCAATAGAGTGATTTGCCTCTGCTCCTAGTCTGATACATGATAGTACACATTATGGATACATAATAGTATAAATTATGCATAGACAATGTATATCATTGTACAGCAGAAGATCACAGCGTGTATTTATATCTTCTTGGTGACATGATTGCTATTTCAAGCCAGAACATCCATGTTTGGCTCCTTTCACATCAGCGTTTTTGCTGATTTACGGCAGATACGGCAGATTTACCACATCCTTTGTGTAATGGCTGACTTGTGGCAAGCCCCCATCCATTCTTTATGGGACTTGCGGCAGGTGCGGCAAGTGCTGTCTTTGCTGCAATCCGCCAAATCCAGCAGTTGCAGCAGGTTAAAAAAACACAGTTAGCTGCATTTTTTTGACTTGCCTCAATTGTTTGATTTGCCAGATCACGACAAAAACTGCACTTGCCGCACCTGCCGCAAGTCCCATAAAGAATGAATAGGGTCTTGCTGCAAGTCGGCCAATATTAGGCAGATGTGTTAAATCTGCCGGATCTGCTGCGAATCAGCAAAAACGCTGATGTGAAAGGGGCCTTACATTACATAGGATGGTATATCAGGGGCAGGATTGTACTGTAACCATGGGGACGGCGACCACACCCCCTGCCCATACACAAGTGTGAGGGGGTGGGAATGTAGGATAATCCTGGAGTCCCCAGGATCCATGCCCCCAACACACCTCCTGCTCTCTGCAACAGCATGAGGCTGTTAAGCTGATTTTCTTGGACTCCTGAGTGGAGGGGTGAGAGCTGAAGAGCAGATATGATTGTATTGATTTATAAGAGATCTATAGATCTCTGCTTCATGTAGGAGGGCAGAAACAATACTAAAAGTATTCTCTCCCCCGAGTTCCCCTTAAAGTAAATGTCAGCAATAAGGGAGTCGGCCCCTGTTTCATGCGGCTTGTGGTTCAGGTACCATCAATCACCCGACAGATCCTTTTTAAAGATCTGCTAGTGGGAGTTAGTATAAATGTTATTCAAAGAAATGATTGACAGGTTATCAATTTTTATGACTGGTCAATTATTACTGGGCCCAGAAAGTTCTTTGTAACGCCCCAGATGATTTATGAAACTAGTTTATTAAAGTCATTAAATAATAATAAAGGAACTGGCAGATAACTCATCAAGCAAGAAAGATGCTTCTCTATCATGCCAAGTTTTATTTTATTAAATCCTTAAGATTATTCTCATCATAGCCAGTAATTTGTAGACACAATAATTCATTGTATCAGGGGAAAAATAACGACGTAGCATTTTCTTCAAGATAATGAAGGTAGCTGTGCATTATTGTGGAATAATAAACATGGGATATTCTTGGTATTTCAAATAGTTTGATCTTCATAGATCTTCTCACCAGGTCAAAGAGTGACATTATTTGCGCCTATTTTATTCCTGCTGCTTCCCTGTATGTTTTTTTTCCTTATGAGCTTTTTTATTTAGTGGTAATTTTTACTGTCCTTGCCAAAAGGGTGTGGCTCAAAGGATTCTCTGGGGCGTGTTTTTAGGATGCCTTGCATTATTACCCTAAATCTACAATCCCTTAGAAAACACCATAAAAATTAATACAAAAAAGGTCCATATCTTCACAACTGACGGATTTAAATATAACAAAAACACATAATACTCAGGAGAACAGTGGGAATGTAATAATATAAAAAATTGCAACTTTTCACCTGGTGACAGGTTCTTTTTAAAGGGATTGTATGGGACTTCACCAATAATGACCGATCCTTGGGATAAGTCATCAATGTCTGATTGGTGAGGATGCGTCACCTGGCACACTACCCAATCAGTTGTTTTCGATACTGCTGCTGCCAGCCCGAACCGCTCATCTGCTAATCTGTGCAGCACAGCTCTGTCAACAATATAGTGGCCACGGATAGGTACTGCATATCACCCCCTTCTCAAATAAATGGGGAGCTGATGTGCAGTATCGGCACCGCTGCCACTATACAGATGATGGAGCTTTGCTGTGCAGCTCCACAACTGAGCACTTCGTATCAGGAACAGCTGATTGGCGGGGGTGTCAGATGTTACACCTTCACCAATCAGACATTGATGATGTATACTAAAGGCCCCGTCACACACGTCAACGTCCCGAACGATACGATCAACGATCCGACTTGACCTAGATCGCTTGAATGACGTTCAATGATCGCTAGTGTAGTGAAGTGCCACATGTACAGATATCTTTAACGACGCAGCAACGATTCCGTAACAAACGAACGATACTTGCAGTCATTTGATCGCCTACGTCCTTCAGTTCTGAATAGGCGAAATCGTTAACAACATCGTTATCAAGGTGTCACACATAGATGCTGTAGGTTGGATGGACGATCATCGTTTGGTTTAAGGTCCGGTTCACAATCCTCCCATCAATGATCAGTCAACTTATCGCTGATCGTTTGTACTTATCACACGCAACGACGTCGTTATAACATCGTTCCTCCACCCAAAAAGTCGTGATGTACTAACGATATTGTAGTGTGTGACGGGGCCTTAAGGATAGGTCATCAATGTTAAAATCCCAGACCAAACCCTTCAAGTCAGTTTCATCTTTACAGCTTTTAGCATGGTTTCTCCAAAGTCTACCGGAATGCTTAAACACAATGTCAGGCTGCATGGTGCTGCTGACAACGCAGGCTATGTCTGTATTCACATGTTTGTTTATCCTTCAGTTCAGTTATTCTGTAAATAATAGGATCTGTTGCATTCCTGTTTCAAACAGAAGCAGAGGTGACCCCTTTTGTTTTATAATGGATCTTTCTGGTTTCCATTTTATGTCAGTGTTTGAGAGCAGCAGAAAAAGTCCTGTATGCAAAACTATTTTATGTTCTAAAAAGAAATAGCAAAGGAAAGCAAGACAGATCCATGTAGGTCAATGGGCCCTTCTGCTTCCATTTGAAATGGGAAATCAACTGATCTCAATTTCGTTTGTCTGTTGTAAATATGTTAACAGGACCCAAACTACTGATTCTGCTCACAATAATGATATTTTTGGCTTCATCTTACAATACTAAGGGGATATCTACTACGTTTACTTGCTATGATGAAATATACCATCACAGGTATAATACTGTGTACAGAAAGGGCCATCATAATAAAATATTTATCTTGGGACATGGCAGCAAACAGAATAGAAGACCCCCAACGTACGTTTCACTGCTATACTTGCAGTTTCATCAGGATGTATACAGTACATTTGGAATATCTCCTGATACATCTGCCATAGTGCCCAAATATACCTTGAATTTAGCCCATCGTGTATGAGGTTGACATCTAGTCCAGATCAGGTGTGTTTTCCTTTGCCCATTTTTTTCTTACCCCTATGGCATGAAAAGACAAAGGTGGTATTGTATAGCGATACAACTATCCAAAGCTAAGACTTTATATACAGGTACATCTCAATGAATTAGAATATCATCAAACAGTTAATTAATTTCAGCAATTCAATACAAAAAGTTAAATGCATATATTATGGAGTTATTATTGTAATGACTCTATATAATATATGTGTTTCACTTTTTGCATTGAATTATTGAAATAAATATAACTGTTTGGTAATATTCTAATTCATTGAGATGTTCACTTGGCCCCGTCGTGCCTGGCATTTCTTGAAGACATCTATGTGGATAGCAGCAAACTTTCCTTGGAAATGGTATTCAATGACTGATGCTGAATAGTGAGACACTTGTTACATTTTCAAAGTAAATGTTTTACAAATATTAAGAAAAAAAAAAGAGTAAATTATGATTATCGTTGCGTGGAATAGGAGATGCCTAATCGAACGCAGTCAGGATGATGAAACCTGTATTATCAATTTTATTGCCAGCCATTCAGGCACAAACAGGGTTAATATGAGATGCCAGCTTTTCTATGGGTATCAGATGGCTGGGTGGAATGCCACCATCTGTGACAGCCAACAGTGGCATTAAGCTAAACAAATAACAACAATCTCTGGTGCTGAAGCTAAATAACAGAGGCGGCAACTGGCACTATCTCTCTTTTCTCTGCAGAAATAGCAAATGTCAAAAAATCTTGTGCTTTATTTGTGCCCACATATTAACTCATTCACAGCAGGAACAATACAATCTCTGCTCTTGGCAGAGGAACTGAAGAACAGATAAAGCCTTCAACAGTAAAGTTACATCTACAGTTAATGTCTCTGACGTTGGGTGAGCTGTGCTATACTTGCAGGTGCCTTTTTCTTTGTATCTTCCTTCCATCTCTGTGTAGCAGGGAATTGTTAAGTTTATTATGGATTACAATCAAGGGCGCAGTCATGCGTTATTAGTATGTATACCTATTATATACTATGTGACTGTTCACATATCAGATTTTTTCCTTGGACTGAGTGGTCCATACACAATTGTGAGGACTTTTCTGTTATTGATTGGAGTGTTGGATCAAAATTGGCAATGCAAGCCTATGGGTCAATGAAAAAAATCTAGCATTGGGATACCATTCGTGTCCTGTCCGTTTTTTTTGTTCTCATCAATAAAAACTGTTGAAACTCTGACCAACACTCTGATGAATATCTGATGAAAATCACTGATGAAATTCACTGATGAAATTTGAGCCTTTTATCTTGTGTGTCAAAAAACTGATGCCCAAATGTGTAGCTTTGTTATTTCTTAGAATACATATGTAATTTCCAAGCTAAGGCTGCCTTCACATTTGCGTATGGGAAGGCAGCGTATGCTGCGTTCCCATATGCAGTCAAGCGCATGCGCACTGCGGTTCCTATGTTTAACATAGGAACGCATAGTGCCTGCGTTTGCTGCGTTCGGGTGCGGATGCGGAAGATATCTGCTCCCTCCAGGGTCTCCCGTCCACACCCGGGACGCAGCATGTTGCATTTTTTGGGTGCTCGGGGACCTTGGAAAAACAACAAGCTTCCCCAAGCGAACAAAACAATGCATTGGCGTCAATGGGTCCGCAGCGCAGGAGAACGCTGCGGACCCATTGAAATCTCTCCCGGTGGCTGCCGGTGATGTCACAGGAGATCCCCGACGGCCACCGGTAGATCAGCTGAGCCTCTGATGGTCTCCTCCTCCCCGCCGCCGGTAATTTCCTAGATGTGTCGGCGGGGAGAAACAGCTGAATTGACAGCTGTTTGAATCCTCCCACGCCGACATCTCCTCTCGGTGTCGGCACGGGAGATTCAAACAGCTGTCAGATCAGCTGTTTAACCCCGCTGACACGTCCGGGAGCTTACCAGTGGCCGGGAGGAGGAGATCTCTGCCACTGATCTCCGCCTCCGGCCCCCCCCTGGACATCGCCGATTGGCTGCCCGGGCTCCACAGCGATGTGTCCGCAGGCGGACATTCTCAGCTGCGGACACAACAATGACCCTGCTTTTCACTGCGTTTGTGTCTGCATGCCATCAGCATGCAGACACAAACGCAAATGTGAAGGCAGCCTAATTGTGCGTGGTGCTGCACTTCTCAATAGGTAAAGTTGCCATATTCCTAGGGCATTTTTCTCTTGTTCATGTATAATTTTTTTGATAGCAGTAATCATATCATGAATAGTGTTACTGCTAAAATAAATTAGCATTGTTTAGAACTGCTAAGGCTGGCTTCACATTAGCGTTTGCCGCCGCTGCGTATTGTGGCTGGCAAACGCAAGCTTATTGCAAGCACCGCCCATCCCTATGTTTAACATGGGGACGCACGGTGTATGCGGTCAGGTGCGGATGGGAGTGCGTCCCCATTGCCCTCCATGTGTGATTTGTACGCATGCAGCGGCTTGCGCACAAATCATACATTCGCGTCCGCACCGAATCTGCAACATGTTGCGTACAGGGTGCAGATACTGTTCGGCCGGGAATGTTTGTTTTGTACGTAAGCCTCTGCATGCGTACAAATCAGACATGGAGGGCAATGGTGACGCACGGCCATCCGCAGGGCCGTATCAATGATGAGGCAATGTGAGTGGCCTGACTCAGGCGGCACCACCTGCTGGTGAAGGAGGGGGTGGCATCTGCAGGAGGTGCTCATGTTCTCCTGCATGCACAGGAAGAAGTGAGAGCTGGCAAAAATCAGAGAGGAGCCTCCTGTGCTGAGATACCGAAGATAAGCAGCTCCGGGTCACAAGGTCACAGATCTGCTGCTGGGCAGAGAGTGAGGGGGCTGGGACCCAGGGGCTGTGAGCATGTGAAGTTGCACATGTACAGCCAGCACAGAGGACTGTGTGAGGTATCTGTATAATCTGTGAGTGAGCTGTGTGTCTGTCTGTGTGTTGTGTATGTGAGTTGCATGTGAGTTGTGTGAGAGTTGCATGTCTGTGTGTACTTGTGTGTGTGAGCTGTGTGTGAGTTGTATGTGTGTTGAGTGTCTGTGTGAGTTACGTGTCTGTGTGGCAGCTGTGTGTGTGAGTTGTGTGTATGTATGTGTGTGTGAGTTGTGTGTATGTATGTGTGTGTGAGTTGCATGTCTGTGAGTTACGTGTCTGTGTGTGGGAGTTTTGTGTCTGTGTGTGTGAGCTGTGAATGTGTGAGCTGTGTGTCTGTGTGATAGAGTTGTGTCTGCATGAGCTGTATGCGTGTGAGTTGTGTGTGTGTGTGAGTTGCGTGTCTGTGAGTTATGTGTCTGTGTGTGGGAGTTGTGAGTGTGAGCTGTGTGTGTGTGAACTGTGAGTTACGTGCCTGTGTGAGTTACATGTCTGTGTGTGAGCTGTGTGTTGTGTTTGTGTGTGAGTTGCGTGTCTGTGTGGGAATTGTGAGTGTGAGCTGTGTGTGAGTTGTATGTGAGGTGCGTGCCTGTGAGTTGTGTGTGTGAGTTGTGTGTGTGAGCTGTGTATGAGTTGTGTCTGTGTGAGTTGCGTGTCTTTAGGTGAGTGTTTAGATATCTTTTGAGTATAGTGAAGTGTGTATATACACTTGTCCAGCATGCGTGTGCTGTGTATATGATGTGTACTTGCTGAGCATCTGTTATATAATTAAGACATGTATAATGTGTGTGTCTGTGTGAGTGTATGATATGTATGTAATGAGCAAGTGTTGTCCAGTATATGTGTGCTGTATACATGTATATATAGTGTAATTTAATCCCTTCACTACCTTTTGAAGTACATATACGTCAAAGCTTGTATTCCCGCCTTTGATACCGGCTCACATGCTCAGCACGCATCAGGTTGCAGGACTGTGTCTGCCTACAGGAGCAGCGCTCTGCCGCCATAACTGTGTGTCTATATGGTGGAGCCAATCCTACCATTTCCATTAATGACCCTTGTTCTGGATTTGTCTGTTTGGTTCTTGTATGTGTGTGATGGCGCTGACATACATGTGTTAGAAAAAAAGTTGTTCAATTTCTCTAAATTAAAATCTCCACTATTGTCCTCATATCATTTTACAGGGTAGATACAAATCTGTGCAAACTAGATTTATTTCTACCGACTGAAGAAAAAAAACTTACTGGGGGAGGGGGGGCGCCATTTTGCAGTTCACCTCAGGCAGCACAGAGGCTAGGTTCACCCCCGGCCATTCGCACCCGACCGCATACACCTTACATCCCCATGTTAAACATAGGGATGGGCGGTGCTTGCGGTCGGCTTGCGTTCACCTGCCGCAATACGCAACGGCGGCGAACGCTAATGTGAAACTGGCCTAAGTACAAAAGGATGAAAATTTGGTCTTTCATGTCAAGAACTACACTGTCAATGAACAACTTTAGTACATTGAACTACACTATGTGGCCAAAAGTATCAAGACACAACTTTTTTTTACATTTAGGTTTTTCATTCAGTCCCATTGACACAGGTGTATAAAATCTAGAAACTAACCACGCAGTCTACCTTTACTAACATACTTTTATGTTCATTCAGAAATGACCGTACAAGTAATCGGGGGGTGGAAGGGGTGTTTGTATATGTAAAATCATCCTTAAAACCCATCCTTAGTGATAATATATGTGAATCTAATGAAAATGTAGAGTCCCTGTGGGTGGAGATAAGGGGAGGGGGAAAAATAATAAATTACTGATAGGGGTTTGTTATAAGTCCCCAACAATAATGGAAGTGGAGAATATCCTCATAAAGCATATAGATGAAGCAGCGACTCAGGGAGAAGTCATTATTATGGGGGACTTCAACTACCCTGAAATACATTGGGGAACAGAAACCTGCAGTTCCAGCAAAGCTAATAGGTTTTAGACAATTATGAGAGACAATTAACTTTCACAAGTGGTTCAGGACCCAACAAGAAGGGGAGCACTAACTAACTGACCACTTCAGTCTATGGTGCGCTCCCCTAGACCTGTGTTATTGACCTCAGAGCTTTGCCCTTGATTAGCTCTTAGGCAGGACTGATATTATAGCATCTGTGACTTTTTTTACATTCTTGTTACTCCATAGGGACATCAGGTCCCTGTATTACAATTTATCACAGGAGCCCATGAGTCGCATCTGACTGTTTTTCACATTGGTGTAATACATTTTGAATCAGTATTAGCTGAGCTGCATTATCTTTCAACTGGGTTTGATGATCGCTATTTATGATTTTTTCTTTTTGGTTATTTTTTGATCAATGCCTCCTACATTGTCCTGGAATTTCTTGTTTTTTTTGTTTCTTTTTTATGTCAACAGGCTTGCCTTCCTGCTAGTCTAGTCACCAGCGGGTTTCAATCAAGTATTTACACCCAGGTTTGGGTCTTATGATAAAGAAACTTTAATGTCATATGGGGCCATAGTCACTGCTGTGTTGGTGGTTGTCCATCACACATTTTAAGTGTTTTTATTCTGTTTGTGTTGTTTGCTCATGTTTTTTTGTACTCTTGTGATAATAAAGATTTACTCTTTTTGAATCATTTGTTTGTTTCTCTGATCCCAGTCATCCATACATGCTTTCTGGTTCCTTCCCCCTTGACTGCTTAACCCACCAGGAAGTACGGCACCGTCTAAAAATCACTAAAGTTGACAAATCTCCAGGCCCGGATGGGATACACCCCAGAGTATGGCAGGAATTAAGTACTGTCATAGATAAATCATTATTTTTAATCTTTAAAGATTCCATAATAACAGGATTTGTACCACAGGACAGGCGTATAGCAAATGTGGTGCCAATATTCAAAAGGGGACAAAAACTGAGCTTGGAAATTATAGGCCAGTAAGCTTAACCTCTACTGTGGGTAAAATCCTAGAGGGTTTTCTAAGAGATGCTATAGTGGAGTATCTGAATAAAAATAACATCATGACTCAATATCAACATGGGTTTACGAGGAACCATTCCTGTCAAACTAATCTGATAAGCTTCTATGAAGAGGTAAGTTCTGGACTGGACCAAAGAAATGCAGTGGACATGGTGTATATGGACTTTTCTAAAGCGTTTGATACGGTTCCGCACAGAAAGTTGATAAATAAAATTAGAGCAATGGGGATAGGGGAAAATATTTGTAAGTGGGTTAAGAACTGGCTTAATGATAGGAAACAAAGGGTGGTTATTAATGGAACACACTCAGAATGGGTCAAAGTTAACAGTGGGGTACCACAGGGGTCAGTGTTGGGCCCGCTTCTATTTAATATATTTAGTAATGACTTTGTAGGGGGCATACAGAGTGAAACTCAATATTTGCAGATGACACTAAACTCTACAGGGTAATCAATACAGAGGAGGACAATTTTATATTACAGGATTATTTATGTAAACTAGAAGCTTGGGCTGATAAATGGCAAATGAGCTTTAATGGGGATAAATGTAAAGTCATGCACTTGGGCAGAGGAAATAAAATGTATAATTATGTGCTTAATTGTAAAACACTGGGCAAAACTACCACTGAAAAAGACCTGGGTGTATGGGTAGATGATAAACTCACATTTAGTGCCCAGTGTAAGGCAACTGCTGTAAAAGCAAATAAAATAAGTAAAGAATCCATGTCTGTGATTATGATTAAACCTTTTTTCCCCCATACATAGAGGATGCCCCCTTGTCCCCGTGTCAGGCCTAAGAGTAAAAAGATCATTAAAAAGGTCTCTATACTGTCCCCTCATATATTTGTACATTATTATAAGATCAGTCAAGTTTGTAGAAAAAACAGAGCCGCACTCACCAGAAGTTGATCTTGAATCGTTTATTCCGAGTTCATTCCTATAGACATGAACAGCAGCAAGGGAGGGGGTGCGGGGACGGAGATCGACGGCCTGCCGTTTCGCAGTCGTGTACCTCTTCGACGGGTCCTCTATGTCTATAGGAATGAACTCGGAATAAACGATTCAAGATCAACTTCTGGTGAGTGCGGCTCTGTTTTTTCTACAAACTTTACTGTCATTTGCTATTTTGATGCCAGCACCGCCAGCAACAGCTGCATATGTCACGGGAGTGACAGCCCGCCCTAACATATAACGTTAAGTGCCCGGTGTTTCCTTTTGTTCGATTGATTATTATAAGATCACCCCTAAGCCTTCATTTTTCCAAACTAAATAACCCCAAGTTTAATAACCTGTCTTGGTTTTGCAGACCGCTCAGTCCTCTAATAACCTTGGTCGCTCTTCTCTGCACCCGCTCTAGTTCAGCTATGTCTTTCTTATACACCGGAGACAAGAATTGTGCACAGTATCCTAAGTGTGGTCGCACTAGTGACCTGAATAGAGGTAAAATTATGTTCTCCTCATGAGCATCTATGCCTCTTTTAATGCATCCCATTATTTTATTTGCCTTTGCAGCAGCTGCCTGAATAGAATAGAATAGATATATATCCCTCAGGAAGGACTTTACGTTTTACGATGCAGCAGCAAGGATTGTAAAGCTCTAATCTCTGCCTATATGCCTTCAAAACTAATACACTTACCTTTTTCCTGCAGCTCTCCCTACACTACATGGAGCTAAGAGCAGTATTAATAGGGAATAGAATAGATATATGCCTGACCAGGGACTTTTGGCTTTACATTGCAGCAGCAAGGACTGTAAGGCACTAATCCCTGCCTATAGGGCTCTAATGCCAAACTATCTCTTGTCCAGTAGCTCACAATAAACTAAATGCAGCTAAGAGTGGTATTAGTAGAGAGTACTTGAAGAATAAAATAGATGTACGCCTGAAAACTTATGACTACTTCTTCCTCTATTTAAACTCATTCCTATCTCTCTCTAATGCTGGTTATAAATCTTCCATGCTGACCATTCTGTTGAACTTGTTGCAGATGAAGATATGGTGTTCTTTCCAGTAGAGGTTGTGAAATCCCTTTCTGGAGAAGCTGTGGAGTTCCTGTGTTTTTGTTTTATCCCCCTTGTTTGTCTCTCTCCTCATGTTGTTTTATTTCAGCAGTAAGACTAGTGTCTTGCTGCCCTACTCACTAGTTAGGGCTAACCTAGGGACAGCCAGGGCCTAGGTATGTGATTGTGCATGGGCAGAAAGACCCATCTAGCGATGATAGGGAGTGCAGGGTTCAGACACAGGTGAGTGTTAAGGAGTGACCCCTCTTTCCTCACCCTATTGCCATTGCCTTCCTTTTACTTTTTACTTGGTGTTCCTGTCCAGTTGCAAGACATGCTGAGCGTTTCCTCACTGCTGCGTGACACCCTTTCACCACACAATCCCCCAGCATACAGCCCCATCATAGTAACATCACTCCCTACTATCCCAAGCCAGTAACATCACCCCTTTTATAGCACAGCCCACCAGCATGGAGACCCACACATACAAGATCACCCATTTCCCCAGGCAGCCCCACATATGTAAAATCACCCCCTTTACTGTCAAAACCCCCAATATGCAGTCCTTTCTCTATGAAACCCTTCAATATGCAGCTCCCATGATATCCACTTATCCTGTGCCTCTAAAACACCAAACCCACCTGACATTAGTCACATTTTGTGCTGTCCATAAAGACCCTAGCTGTATGGTGTAGCCCCTCAGTCCTCTCAGTGTAACCTCTCCACAGCCTCATTTACAGCAGCCACAGGATAACACTGCTTCCTGGTATCAGCTCCACACTAGAGGAAGCCCTGTGCATATTAGTGACATCATCTCCTCACAGGAGTCACTCCATTGTATATGCTATAGAGGACAGATTCCTGTGGCTCTGCTGCCTGCAATGTGCAGTGGAGTTGTGGTATTGCTCCCTGCCTGATGTACTGCCTGTTATAAGGCCAGTCTGGCCTGTTGTTCAAAGCCTGAGGCCCATGCCCTGCATTATTAACCGCTATCTATGGGGCCCCCTTCACCTCTCAGCCCTAGTGAAGCTACACCGGTGATATGTCCACCACTGCGCTGGTCAGTGAAAGGGAGAGAGAACACAGCAGAACTGGAAGTGCAGTGTCCATCCAGCAGCACTTGCGATGAAAACGTCATGTATGGATTCCTCAAAAATTCCCTTGCCAAATACTACAAGCAAGATCTGAATGTGATAAGTGTTAGAAGAGTTTTACACTCTAATTAAAGGTTAAATATCCTACTTACAGGTCATCCTAAAAGGGGTTGTCCACTATTTTTGGAAAACCCCATTTTTTAAAGTTAACTCCACTTATAAAATAAAAAAAAACATAAATACCTCCTGCATTGGCACAGTTCCAGTGATGTTGATGTTGGGTCTCCCAGCTTACATTCTATTGCTATGTCACATGCACCTTTCAGCCAATCAGTGGCCACTATTGGACTGCTTCACTCTGATGTCCACCTGTCCAACATGTGGAGTTAATTGAGAATGCAGCCTAATGACAGCTACTGTTTGGCTGAATGGGTCAACGTGGCCTAATAATTTTATTCGAAAATCCCAACACTTCCATGGGTATTAATATTAATGAAAAAACAATACAAACAGTTTTCATTGCAGACAATATAATCTATTTCTATCCAACCCCAAGGAGTACATACCAAAAGATTACTGCTCTTCTTAAGGGCCACTTTACACACACCAACTTTTGTGTCCAACTTCTGAACAGATCTCTGGTTGCAATGAAATCATGGACACATTGTTACATTTGTACACAGCCACAAAATGGAACAATGTGTCCATGATTTCACTGCAACTAGAGATCTGTTCAGAAGTTGGACACAGAAGTTGGTGTGTGTAAAGCGGCCCTAACAAATTTGGTGCTTACTCAGACTTTAAAATTAACATAGATATGAAATATTCCCTTTTACTGAAAAAGGAAAAATATTATCCAAAACACTTCTCTCTGGAGAAGCTCCAAAATACATAACCTACCTAGGAATCAAAATGGACAAACACCCTTGTCAATATATTCTATTAACCATCCTCCTTTATGAACAAGATTTATAAATCAATTGAAATCCTGGAAGTACCTTCTGTTGTCATTTATAGGCAGATCCCAGTTTACTAAAATAAGTGTGGCTAGATTAATGCACCAATTACAAATCTTTCTTTTGCTACTTATGCAATCTGATATCACTATGCTTAATAAAGCTTTTAATGAATTTCTCTGGAGAGGAAGGTGGCCCTGAATTGATTTGGCCAGGCTTATGGTCTCTAAGGAAAATATTGGCTTTCTCAGCATTAGAAATTACAACTTAGGCTGCTTTCACATTGCGATTTTTTTCCTGTCCGTGGGGTTACTATTTTTTGCAGACCCCACGGACAGGAAAGGACAGGATCACATGTGTGCCTCCAAGTGCCATTTCTGTGTCCGGGTCCGTGATTTTCACGAACCACAACACGGAAAGGGCACTTACACTTCCGCAATTTATATATATACATTGCGGAAGTAAAATTAAAGTAAAGCAAAGGTTAAAAATAAAAAAAAAATCTCCTCACCTCTCCGACGTGTCCCGCGATGCCTCCATCTAGCTCCCGACAGCTTAAGGACTTGGTGGGGCGGAGCAACCATCAGCTGATCGGTCACATGATCGGCATCAGCTGAGCGGTTAACCCTCGCCCACCAAAATCGATCGGCGGGTGGGTCACATGACCGCATCAGCTGAGCGGTGTAAATCTCCACCGCGATCGGTTTAGGCAGGCGGGAGATTTAAACCGATCAGCTGATCAGGTTGCTCTGCCCCGGCAGGTCCTTTTTCGGGACCGAGATGGAGGCATCGCGGGACACGACGAAGAGGCGAGATTTTTTTTCTATCTTTAACACTGCTTTTATTTAATTTCACTTACACAATGTATGTATATCTGTGGTGCCCCTCTGGCGGGACACCACAGGGAGGTATTGCATCCCAAACAAAAGGTGTAGTGCCTCTATAGTCACAGTTAGAAGGAGAAGCTACAGAGTCGGTAACTAAAACCACAAGATCCCAATCACAGCCACCCTAGCACAAGGGACTGTATATTCAGTAGGTCCTGGGGGGGTGGAGCTTAGCAGAGCGGGAGACGTGACGCAAGTGACAGTGGCAGTTTGACTCAAGTCAGTCAGACGGTGTGAGGAGAGCAGTAGAAAACGGACACAGGGGACTCTGCAGGCGTGACAGGAGGGCACCTCTAAACTGAGAGGTGACCCAGACAATGAAGGGGACACTCCAGGACTGGTCGGAGCCGTCTAGAGAGTCCAAGTCAATACTGGTAAACCGGAACCGAGGCGGTTTGTTAAGGTTCATCCCAAGCTGCTGACCGGCAGACTGTGAGCCTCAGTCCAACAATCTACCACCCGTTCAGGAGAAGTCAGCAACAGCAATACCAGCAGTTGTGGAGCCTGGAGAGGAGGAGGCCGAGGGACCGGGAGACCTGATCCGGTTCTCCGAGGAGCCCGACCTGATTGTGAAGGAATTCATGCAAGAAGGATCTAACCACCAGGCGAGTTCCGGGGAGGAGGACCAGGAGGAAGGAGCAGTCAGCGGCGCAGAGGCATCCGGGTCCCGAGAGCAATGGTGGGCCGATCACCAAGAAGAACGACCAGTTAGCGGCGCAAAGATGTCTGGTCCCCATGAGATATGGTGGGCTTATCGCTTGAACAGATGGAGTTTAGCGACAGTGCAGAGACGTACGGGCCCTGTGAGCTATGGAGGGCCGGTCATCCAGGACAACCACCAGGATGGGTTGGCGTAGACACGAGGCAACATGCAAGTCAGCCATCAACTCTAGCTTATGGTTCCTGGCAACCCGTCAGGAGGCTGTGGTTCATCCAGCCTGCACGGGATAATGAAGCGGAACGGCAGAGGTGGCGGGAAACATGTTGGGTCAATGAGATGGAGACTTGCCAGGCCCGTGCCTTTGCCTGAACCTAGCCGCCATTACCCATAGACCAGCGGAAAAAGGGGACAATCACCATGTTCAATCTGGTGACCGGGTATGGCTTTGCCTGGGAGAAAGGCCTCTATGCTGAGGTATTCGTAGGAAGGAGAGAGGTCGAACACCATCTACCACAAGGCCACCCAGACCGCGATTTATAAAGGCGATGTTATAACATATGAACACCATGCAGAATCCCGAGGCTGGTACGCGATCCAGGTCAGTAAATGTTAAGATGCAAAATAATCCTGGTATCGTATAAGTGTAAATAGTTATTTCTGAAAATTGTATATAGATGTGTATTATATATTTTTCCTGCAAAAACTTGAAAGGCTCACATGGACAATGATGTAAACTTTTAGCAAAGAGCCTGATTGGACTAAGTCAGAGACTCCATACCCGGCCCCGTTGGGCTAATGTAGATTAAGAATTGTTATTGGGTATTTTGCAATGTTCTAAGTAATAAGTGCCTCCTGCAAAGGAAGATAGTTTGCATATTGTTTGATGTTGATGTTTAAAAGTTACCCGGTTGTATGTAATAAAATTTAAGCCCAAACCGGTTTGGTTTCAACACTTGGACACTCGAGGACGAGTGTATTTATCCAAGGGGTGTGTGGCGCCCCTCTGGTGGGACACCACAGGGAGGTACTGCATCCCAAACAAAAGGTGTAGTGCCTCCATAGTCACAGGTAGAGGGGGGAGCTACAGAGTCTGTAACTAAATCCACAAGATCACAATCACAGCCACCTAGCACAAGGGACTGTATATTCTGTGGGTCTCGGGGAAGGGGGGAGCTTAGCAAAGCAGGAGACATAACATAAGTGACAGTGACAGTTTGACTCAAGTCAGTCAGACGGTGTGAGGAAAGCAGCAGAGACAGACGCAGTGACCCTGCAGGTGTGAAAGGAGGGCACCTCTAAACTGAGAGGTGACCCAAACAACGAAGGGGACACTCCAGGACTGGTTGGAGCCAGCTGGAGAATCCAGGTCAATACCGTAAACGGAACCGAGGCGGTTTGTTAAGGTTCATCCCAAACTGCTGACCGGCAGACTGTGGGCCTTATCAAGAAGGTGCCACAGCACCCATCAAAGTAGTCCAACCTCTGTCCCATAGCTGGGTTCAATATGCTGACAAGTATGAGAGACTTTAAGCAACAGACCCGGGGACCCGAAACCAGACTCGAGTGGGAGTGTAAGGAGCCAAAAGAGCCCATAAAGGAACAGGACCAAGAAAGTGTGGGAAAGGCACCTCTGACAGACTCTGTGGCAAACCTCAACGCCTGTGGCAACAAATCCCTGGCAAACTAGAACCCAGTGTCAAACTAGACCCCACTAGACACCACCCCACTGCCTGAGGTAAAGCTCCCCTGTGGGGAGCTGTACAATACAAAGCTGCATCACCACACCTCTATGGCCGGCTGCAGCGCTGGTAACCACATTACCAGGTACCACAGGTGGCGTCACGTATAATAATCCCCCACCCAAATAGTTTTCCCCTCAGCCATTGAGTGCCAAGGGCACAGGACCCTGTAAAATATAAAAGGGTGGGGGACAAGAGGCGCAATAGTGCCCTATCACTAGTGACACTAATCGTAATGGGGTGGTGCTGAGAAGCCACTCACCTGATGCAGTTGTGATCCCCACAACTGGTTTGAAGGCGTTTAGGAAATATTATTTCCAAGCTGCTGCAGGACCTCCACCGACCACTGAACAGTGGTTATAATCCAGAAAGATGATGGGAGTATAGGTGTATCACGGTCCGGCTGCTCCAGGGCTTAAAAAACTCCCCAAAGAGTCAGTCAGATTTCCATCCTTTATTCTCCTTCTCCTACGCGTTTCGGCGCCTAGCCTGGCACCTTCATCAGGGATGAAGGGCACAGGCGAGACCCGACCAGCCGTGATCCCCACTGAAGTAGCAACATGTCCCAATATCCAAGTACCCCTACCCTGTTGACTGACTCATATACATTGCGGAAGTGAAATTAGACAGTGAAGAGCAGTTTTAATGTACTGAGCATGCTCAGTACACTAAAATCTGGTCTGAGAAACATCAGCTGTTTTCTCGGACCCGTCCTCTATAGGCCCCATGTTATTTGCCACGGATCATGTCAGCTCCAATTCTGTCCAATTTGGCCCGCTGTACCCAAAATCGGAGCAGTCTCCGATTTTGGGTACAGCAAAAAATCGGACAGAATCGGATCTGACACAAATTGGATGGCAATATGGCCAAATCCGATTAGATCCTTCACCCATAGGCATACATGGGGGACAAATCTGATCTGTGTCTGTCTGTTTTACAACGGACAGCAACGGATGGCAGAAAATCGCAATGTGAAACATGATCATAATAGACAGGATTCACAAAAGTGAAAACCTATTCAGACTATACCTTGGAATCTGATTTTGCCTCCCTTTTGATTTAACAGCGCTCCTCCACTCTCGCCTTCCATCTTTACCTCCCACAATTAAATGTTTGATAATCTTTAGAGACACTATACCAATTTGGAAGTCAGTTGAGACCTATCTTACTGGAAGTACATCCTTATACCTTTTTTAAGTACTGGAGGGTACTCCAAAAGCCATCTTCCTGATTCCTGACCTCATCCATGGTTTGTGGTATTGCCCTGATTTTATGTTTTTTGGTGGGTCGGTATCAGATCATGTAAGCAGTCTATGGGACTCTTGACATACGTTTTCTCTTCAGATGCCCCTGCTACACTGTTGTAAAGCTTGCATGCAGGTGATACCTTCACAAAGGTCCTACAAAACGTCTCGCTAGCAGGGAGATGGAATTAGAAATAAAGACAAGAAGACAAATTTCTCTCCAAATGGAAACAATTTTTGTAAAATACTGTTCTATGGAGGAAACAAAATTGTAGGTCCCTCTGCCTCAACCACATGGTACATCCTAGAATACCTAAAGGATAACCGAGGGCAGCTCAAAATTAATAACGGAGAATTTAGATAAATTGACTGGGCTAGTGATTAGCAAATAATACAATCTATCCTTACATCTTAATTTTTTTTTATGATTGCTTTAAAATGGTATGTGATCTGTTGTAATAGTAATATTGATTGCTTTATTGTTTTTGTTCAATTAAATTGGGATTATTTCCCTTCTGCACAATGGTCTCCAATTAATATAATTAATTACTAATAACCTTTTATACCCAGTCTGCATACTAGAAGAGATATTTTTCTTGCTAAAAAGCTATTTTCGTTTTTGTTGCTTACAAAATTTTCAATAAAAAGACATAAAATACACAATGTCACTCAAGCTCCAGGAGGCCCAGTGCCGCATCGCTGGAACCCCACCAGAGCAGGAGGTGAGTATATGTTAATTCTATTTTACAAGGGGGAGTTCTCAATTTTAAAAGGAATGTTTTTTTTTCGTCATGATTACTATATGGTAAAACTGACATGACAGTATGATGCCTCGGTCGGTACGAGTTTGTAGATGCCAAACATGTATACTTTTACTGGTATGTAAGTGGTGAAAAAAAATTCAGAAGTTTGAAAAAAAATTGCATTTTTTGCACCATGTTCTGTGTGCGCCTATTTTGCTTAAGCTGACGTTTCTATTGATACCAATTTTGGGTGGACACAGTTGTGATTGCCCGTTATTGCATTTTATAGCAATGTGGCGGTGACCAAAAAGCATAATTTTGGCGTTGGGACCTTTTTCTCCATTACACAGTTTTCGGCTTCATTAATTGATTTTATATATTGATAGATCGAGCATTTCTGAACACAGCGATACCAAATATGTGTATTTTTGAAAAAATACTTTTATGGGGGAAAAGAGGGGTGTTTAAACTTTTGTGGGTTTATTTTTCATATTTTTTTTAAAACTTTACTTTTTAATTGATTTTATTTTTTTAGCGCCTGCAGGGTCGATCCCTTGTGCCATGTCCCGATGAGCTGCAGCACATAGGGACATGACACTTGGTTTAAACTTTCAGTCGTTGGCAGCATTTGATCTTATTGCGGGTTCTCTGATCTCGGTGGGGAATGGCGTGATCCCTGCCGCGGCGGTTTTGGATCCTGCTGTCAGTGAATGACAGCAGGATTCAAAGGTTAACAGCATCGATCGGATCACAGATCCTATCGGTGCTGGAAGCCCGACATCCCAGCTGATTAGATCACGTCCGCCGCACCGGAGCTCCAACCACTGGCACCCAACCCATGATGTCCCACTACGTCAAGGGTTTGGGAAGGGGCTTAATTAATTAGTATGGTAAATAACTGCTCAGGCATAGAGGGAACGGAGAGATGTTATGTCTACTCATTTATCTTCCAAATTAAACTATTTGGCTTTAGGTCATCATGAGTAAGGATTGTCATCCAAAACCTGTTGACTAATCTTGTTTTTCCATATTTGATTGTAATTGCTTTGCTGATTTTTGCTAGTGCTGCTGTTGTCTCTATATTTTATAGTATTGGTTTAATAAAGAACATTCTTATTTTGATGACTTTAGTGCTGGATCTCCTCTTTTTTTCTAAGCCCATAAATTGCCCACTCATGAGTCAAACATTAGCTCAGATTATTTCTTTTACGTTTTTGTGTACAGTTCCTCATTTTCCTTAGCAAGAATGTATTGTGGTTATATCCTGTGTGAGCTATGCTTTACCATATTGACTATTAACCTTATTTCCTGGTGACATTTGAAATTGACAGTTTTGTGATTTTTGTGACAAATCATCAGTATTTTACATGTGTGCTGCTAGGTAATGGAAACACATAGCTGATTGTGCAACCTTCTTGTTTTTCTGTTTAGTCTCAGATATAGATTTATATGTTACATACGTGCATTGTGTCCTTACTAGTAATATTTTAGCCATGCAGAGTCTACATATTTATATATACATGAAACATCATCTGATTGTGATCGTTTACTTTGTCTATGTCCGTGATGCCGAATATGTGAAGTGTCACAGATTTTTTAGGGTTGATAGCAATTAAAGACAAGCAGATGAGTAATATAACAAGACGACCTACTTATTTGAGCTTATGCAATCACATATATGTTTAATGTGGTGACAGAACAATTTGAAGCAAAGTTAATTAAAAGGCTGTACAATTTGCAGCTAGACCTCTCTGAAACTTATTTTTCCTAGTAAGGCTGGCTTCACACCACGGCACAATCGATCCGGGGCTGTATCCTATGTATCCTATGGGGCCGGATGGAGCCCAGATGGCAGCTCTCTGCCATCCGGTTTTCATGTGTCAGGGTGAATCCAGGAGGAATTGGGGTTTTCTTCCCGGACACAAAAATGCTGCTTGCAGCACTTTTGTAAAAATCTCCCCAAATCGGATCCTCCCGGATTACCCGGATCCTCCCGGATCCAGGGCAATCCGGCGCTCCCTAACATGGGAACCGGACCCTGCGGCTGCACTGCCGCTGTTATTTCAGGACCGCGGCAAGTGTGGAGCCCACTGGGACGGGGTACTCTGTACCAGACCGGGTATCGCTGGGGGTATCACGGCAGTCCTTGGTCCGGACCACACAAGTAATGGGGGATATTTACAGGGATGTTTGTCGTGACGCCACTCACGGGTTGTGGTCAGTGAGGGGACCACTGCTGCTGCTATTCCTGCCAGGAGGATGGATGGATGGTGCGCAGCTAGATGGATGAGCCGCCGTGGTCGTGGCTGCTCCTGACAGGGTGAAAAGATGTAATAAAGTTCTGTATGCAGGGAATCACACAAGGGAGACTTGAACAGGGTTCACTGGGTTTTACTTGCAAGTTCTTAATGCAGTTTAACCAGTTCAGGGTACAGTTCACAGTTTAGTCTTTCCACACAGTTAACTCCGGTTACTCTCTGAACCCTCTGCAGCCAGGTTCCCTCTCTGAGACCCTTCAATTTCTCTGTAACCTTTCCGGCCTTTTTCTCATCTGTTCTTCCCTGTGGGCTGTATGGCGGCAACTCGGTCCCTTTGTGTATCTTCCCCTGTGTGTGTGGGTGGCTAGCCTGGGTCCTATAGTGTTGCTGAGCCTCCAGCCCGTGTGTTAGGAACTCTGATCTGGAATCAGAGTCCCCCGTCAGTTTGTCTGGGATCCGGCGTATAGCTGCAGTCCCCCTCAGAGCGACACTCTGGTCCCAGCGTAGCCTTGGGTGTCCCTGTCTTGCAAAGGATCACTGGGCTCTCTCCGACCTGTGTGACTACCGGGTACGCCTGGGGAATCTCTCCTACCAGTCGTCTGTCAGCGCTGCCGTCTTCCTCGACCCAGTTGCACTGGTCCGGTCTCTGTCTTTCCCTTCCTTTAGGCTGCAGGCTATGGAGCGGGCTTTCTCTCCAGGGAACGGTGTCTCGCAGGATTCTGCACCTCCAGGGAGCTCTAACCTTCAGGAAAGTGTCACTCTGTCTCTGCTTCTGGTCTTTCCTTGTCTTTACAGCTCGGCACCCTCTGGCCTACTCTTGTCTTTGCTGTTCGGCACCCACTGGCCTACTAACTCTGCCTTGTGTTCCTCCTTTTGTACCTAGCTCGTCACCTGACCTACATTCCACCCACTTCCCTCTAAACCGTACCACCCCTTGCCCGCCTAGAGTCCCGGGCTCTGGGTTGGGTGTCGTGTCTGATGGGTGTGTGCTTTGAAGGTGTTTGGTGCGAAACCTGTCACTATCTTCCTGGCTGCAGTTCCCCTTGTGGCCACCCTGGTTGCAGGGCATGCTGCATTCCCCTGTGCGTGGTGAAAATCGCACTCCACGCAGCCCGCTGTGTGGCTGGTATCCATGATACACAGCGGGTTGCTAGGGGCCGCGTTCTCCGCTCTGCAGCCTTCGTGAAGGCTGCGGAGGGAGAAAAAAATTCTAAGTTCTCTGCAACAATGCAGGGGACTTAGAATTTGGCAAGTGTGACCCTAGCCTTACAAGGGTTTGTGAAGCTAAGATAAGGACTGTGGTCTTCCCAATCAAATGCAGTAGGTCTCCTTACTTCTCCAAAAATAACATGAAGGCAACAATTTGTTTACCATTTTGGTAAGCTCAGTTCAGAAAAAAACTTTGCAGAACCACTGCATTATGGATGTAAATTACAGGCAACCATCTTCATGGCAGGCATGAGAAAACAGCTCTTAGACTAAGGCCGAAATCAGATGTCCATGTATCACAGATGCCTATAGGGCTGTCAAGCTCAGGTCAAGACCATGCATTGCGGTCTGCACTGGGACCATGATACCCAGAAGTCTGAATTTAGCTTTAGGACCCTAGATGCCAGTTCCATTAAGTATTGTATGGCTAAGAGCTAATTCAGATGTCAGTTTTCTTGTACAAGTACTATCAATTTGTTTTTAACAGATAGAACTCGTACCTATTATAGTCTAAGGAGATGTTCACATATATGTTTATTTTTATAGACTAATTGGTCCACACAAAAATCATGGAGACATTTACGATTTTAATCTGAGTCTCCAATCAAACTACTGAATGTAATTCTATAAATCGGATAGTACTTGGATACCAAACTGTGATAACACCCTGATGAAAGTAAGGATGAAACCTGGACCATTTTTTTGATATGAGAAAAATGTCTGAATGAGCCCTAAATGAGCCTAAAAGTGCTTGACCTAACCCTACATAAAAAAAAGGTATTCATACTATTCAGAATACTTAAAAATAGCGTAACAATTCAGAATACTTAAAAATAAATAGTGGATACATTAAAAATCCAGCATTTTTTTCAATGCTGTCAAGCACCCACTGGAATCTTTGTGCCTGTTCCAGTTGGACACATATGTGACTTTACGATAAAGAGAAAGGAAGAAATATTGGGCACTCACCAGCATGTTAAATGTCCTTTAATGAAACTTCATAAAAGCAAATGTGTGGCCCACTGGGACGGGGTACTCGGTAGCGGACCGGGTTGCTGCTGGGGATGTCACGGAGGTCCTGGTCCGGACCGTGTCCCGGGTTCTCACAAGTAAAAGGGAATATTTACAAGGGATATAAAGTTTGTCGTGACACCACCCACGGGTTGTGGTCAATGATGGGACCACCGGTGCAGCGCTTCTCTGCCAGGAGGATGGATGGGCTGCAGCCAGATGGATGAGCCCGCCGCAGGTTGGGCTGCTCCTGACAGCATAAAAGGTCATTTTAAACAGTTCAGGGTACTTGGAATCAAACACGGACACACAGGCAGGGTTCACCGGGTTTACTTGTCAGCTCTTCCAAACCATTTACAGCAGTTCTTAGTACAATTCTCCAGCACGAGTTACAGTTCAGTTAACCCCGGGAATTCTCGAACCCTCTGCAGCCAGGTTGTCACCCTGAGACCCCTCACTCCTTCTAGTGTCCTTTCAGGCTGTTCTCTCTCTTTAAGTGTTTCTCCGGATTGTATGGCAGCAGCTCGGACCCTTTGAGCCCTTGTGGTTGCTCCTGTGCCTTTCACCCTTGTTGTGGGAACTCCAACTTGGAATTGGAGCTCCCCGTCGGTGAATCTGGGGATACCGGGTGAATCTTCGGTCCCCTACAGAGCCGACACTCTGCTGTCTGCCTAGCCTGCAATAGCCCTCTCCTGCAAGGCACTACCAGGCTCCTTCTAACCCGTGTGATTCCAGCTTCAATAGGGAAGACTACTCTGCCTGTAGTTGGTCGGTGCTGCCAAGTTCCTCGGACCCAGTACTGCTGGTCCGTCTCTTTCCTCACACTCCCCTGGGGTGCTGGCTATGGAAGAGCTTTCTCTCCATGGTTTCTCTGACTCTGTGGATTCTGCGTCTCCATCAGCCCAATCCCACCAGGACGTGTGTCACTTTCTTCTGGTCTGTACCTCTCAGCCTACTCCGGCCTACTAACCCCTTCCTCCTCCTCTTCCTCTATTTGTACCTTCTGTCACCTGACCTACATGCTTCCCACCCACTGTCCTCTAAACCCACCACCCCTTGCCCGCCTAGAGTTCCGGGCTCTGGGTTGGGTGCTGCCTCCTAGTGGTGTGTGGGATGTCCGTGAGTGTGTTTAATGGATAAGCTGTCTTTTCCTCCTACCTGGCTGCAGTTCCTTATGTGGCCACCCTGGTCGCAGGGGCGCCACACAAACCACATGGAGACCAGACGGCGGGAAACAGGGAGGATGCGGAGAACCTCTGGGCGATGAAGCGTATCAATGGGTCCAGGCTGTATAGTGCGAAACGGCCATTGTCTTATAAAAAGTCTGTACTTCTCATACATGGAAAATCGGATGTCTTAATGAGGCTTAATAGGTATTTGGAAAGTGGAAAGCAAATATCACACTTTCTTAATCTCATATTGATGACCTTTAATACAGACTACCCCTTGTGTGCATGCATATTACATTAAATAGCAGAACAATTTTCATTTTTCAATCCGATGCATATATATAATATATATATATATATATATAATATGACATATTTAAGCAAATGGCTAAAGCACAGCTCAGTACTTTAGATCAGTGTTTTGAGCAGAACATAACAGGTATTTAGAGACTTTGCTATTAAAATCAGATCTGTAAGGGCCACTTTACACACACCAACTTATCTGTCCAACTTCTGAACAACTTACTGGTTGCAGTGAAATCATGGACACATTGCTCCATTTTGTGGCTGTGTACAAATGGAACAATGTGTCCATGATTTCACTGCAACCAGTAAGTTGGTCAGAAGTTGGACGGATAAGTTGGTGTGTGTAAAGTGGCCTTTACATTTGCAACAAAACCGGATGCAGAACAGAATTCAAAATGTCCACCCATTTTTGCTCTGTTTGGCTAGGGTCAGACTTGCGTTATGCATTTGCTAAAATGCGCTATTTTCATGTGTAAATCTGCAAAAACGCATGCGTTAACACACCCATAGACTACAATGCAAAAAACGCAATGCAAAAAATGTGTTTTTGCAAGTGCACCAAAAAATCATGGTCTGCAGCGTTTTTTGGTGCTTTTGCAAAAACCCATGCTTTTAATTTAACATGGGAGTCTATGGGCAACGCATAATGGATGCGTTAACGCATGGTACATACATGTACCATGCATTAACGCATCAGTTAATTGAGCCAACAAGTATGCACACATGCCATGAAAATGGCAAGGGAAAAAGAAGGATCCTTTAATGCAGATCCTCAACACCAGTGCAAGCTCCCAAGTCCAGTTTCGTTATTACAGCAAATTTCAGTTGGTATCGCAATCCTCAATGGGTGATGCAACGTCAAATGCCAAGGTCACTGCATGCAGTTGGTGTGTTGAGACCTGGATTGGACACTCCTGCATTTATGCACTCCCAATCAGGATGCAAGTCCAAGTGAATGTGACGCATCAGCATGTAATGGGTATTTAACACACGGCTGGCTAAATTTGATAGGGCTTGTAGCAGGGTAACTTACGTTCGCGTATGAATATGACATGTTCCATTTGGTTCACACCATACAACGAGTAGAACTATCGGTTCCAACGATTCCCACTGCAACCTTGATAAGTGTACCTGTGATAAGCTACAATGTACCCGCATGACAGTACCTTAACGATATTTTATTATATAATGGATACAAATGGATGTCAATTGACCCGAGCCTCAGGGCCGCTTTACACACACCAACTTCTGTGTCCAACTTCTGAACAGATCTCTGGTTGCAGTGAAATCATGGACACATTGCTTCCATTGTGCACTGTGTACAAAATGGAGCAATGTGTCCATGATTTCACTGCAACCAGAGATCTGTTCAGAAGTTGGACACAGAAGTTGGTGTGTGTAAAGCGGCTCTTAGTTTACTGCAAAAGCATTTGTTTCTTCTTTCTGTACAATTCTCGTTTGCGCACCTTAGATATTACTGGGCCTTTACAGCTTTAAACATTACTATTTCTTTAAAGAATGTACAAATTCTACAAAAGCGCTGTTGTTTTTTTGTTCCTGGTAAGTGGCGGAATATAAGTAAACACTTGGAACACAACCAAGGAATTCCTGTGTGTGCCTGCAAACGCTTGGTTGGATAGCTGAAAAGAGAAAAACATTGTGTTCATAATGTCAGTGAGCAAGCGCTGGGCCGAGGGATGACTCACGCAGACAGATCTGCAAGAAGACTGGGCACAGGGAAAAATAGTATCTGAAGCCTGCTGCTGCCGATCATGATAATCCGCTCAGTTCTGGACAGTAACACACAGAATTACAAAATCAGGTTTACTTATGCCAGCTTCATTTATCTCTCTTTGATAGTATAACATGTCTATAAAGGTCCAGAGACGGTAATATATGGGAGGAAGGCGCTGCTTGGAAGCAGGAGGAAATGTAACCAATTTGGCAACCACCCTCTTTAGTTGCTACTGTGCTAAGTTCTCACTTAAAGAGAATCTGTCACTTGCCATAGATACGTTTTTGTATTTGGTCCCCTGTTCGGATTTTTCTCCTGACTTTTTGTTCCTGCAGCTCTCATTTCTAAACTATAGCCTCTACTTCCATGATTATCAATCTACTCTTGGATAAAAAGACTAGATTTATATAACAGAGGAAAACACAGCAACCAATGAATGGCACGGCCGATTTTTAGCAGGAAAATATTCAAATAAAGTTGTCTTGCTATTATCAACATTTATCATTCTTGGTTGCTTCTTTGTGTCCTGTAGATTTGTATAAAAAAAAACTCCTAAAGGTACCGT
This sequence comes from Allobates femoralis, assembly GCA_033576535.1. Taxonomy (NCBI): domain Eukaryota; kingdom Metazoa; phylum Chordata; class Amphibia; order Anura; family Aromobatidae; genus Allobates; species Allobates femoralis. The sequence continues at coordinate 194,984,576 of JARQOC010000001.1, forward strand.
TACACGCTGCAATGTTGAAACGAGATCGCCAAACGATGTCATGGGCGGTCGTTAGGACATCGTTTAGAGATCGTTGATAAGATGTCACACGGCTAGATATTGTGCACGACGCACCAACTATGCAGCGAGCAGTTATCGTTCACACAACCCAGCGAACGATACTTCTTGGTTGCTTAGAATAGGGGAAATCGTTAACACATCGTTATCGCGGTGTCAGACAGAACGATGCAGCAGGTTGGCTGATCGTTGACCCACTGATTTGAGAACATGTTCTCAAATCTGGATTCAGCATTCCAAGATTTATCGTATCCATATCTCAGAGTCAGAGTCACACACAATGATGTAGTAACGATGTCGCTTGAACGACTCCAAACCCGTGACGTTTACGCAATATAGTTAATGATCTTGTACTGTGTAATGGTACCTTTAGGGTGTGTGCACCCTATCAGGGTTAGCAGTGTTATGGATGCAGTGTGTTTGCTCTGCGTCCATAATGCTGTGTTGTGCAGTATAAGCACATTGGACGGGATTTATAAAAATCCTGTGCCCACTGTGCTTCTCCCCTCTGCATCATTATTTCAGCGCACTTCCACATCTCCATAGCATATTAATTTATAGCTGCAGAGACGGGAATGCAGGGAATAGCTGCCTGTCACCGAATGCACTCACCCTGCGTTTGCCCGTGGCTTCCCTCAGTTCCGGAGACACTGTTTCCAGGACACAGTGCCTTCAGATCATATGCACTTACCATTAGACCACAGCTATTTTCAGGAGGTGGAACAGGAATACATAGTCTATAAAATGCTGTCCTGGTGGAAGGTTTAATGTAAAGGTACCGTTACACGCTTCAATGTTGAAACTATATCACTATCTCATGAACACGCGGTCGTTAGAACATCATTTTGACATCATTGGTGAGCTGTCACACGTGTAGATATCGTGGACGATGCACCAACGATGTATCGAGCAGCTATCATTCGCACAACCCAACGAACGATACTTGTTCACGGATGTCAAAGGGCGAAGTTGTGAACGACATCGTTATCGCGGTGTCACGCACAACGAAGCTGCAGATTGGCTGATCGTGGATTGTTTGATTTGAGAACATGGTCTCAAATCTGCGATCAATGATCCAACGATTTATCGTAGTCGTATCTCGGTGTTACACGAAACGACGTCCTAACGATGTTGTTTCAACGATTCCAAGCCCATGACGTTTCAGCGATATCGTTCACAATATCGTACCGTGTAACAGGGCTTAAGATTGATTACAAAAAGACAAAACTACTAGATTAGGCATGTCAGCAGTCTAGTACTCTTCTAGCCTTAGGGTAGCTTTACACGTCGCAACATTGCATGCAATTTCACTTGCAACTTACTGGTTGCAGTGAAATCATGGACACATTGTTACATTTGTACACAGCAACAAGATAGAACAATGTGTCCATGATTTCACTGCAACCAGTAAGTTGCTAGTGAAATTGCATGCAATGTTGCGACGTGTAAAGGTACCCTTACCTTCAGACAACCTTATGGAATACTTATTTTATCACTCTTAAGTCCCAGTCACACATAACGACGCACGAGCGATCCTGATAATGATGTGCAGAGATCGCTGGTGCATCGTTTTTCACATCGCTGGTAAGATGTCAAACAGGTATCTCAGCAGCGATGTAAAAATGACGCACCAACGATCCAGAACTATACCGAGGTCGTTGGGAATTGTCACTCCATAGCGTAGCATTGAGATCGTTGGTCATTGTCCCTGTCAAACACAACAATGTAGCGCTCCAGCGGGAGCACAAAGACGTGGAAATGATCCAGAGCAGTGTGTAACGATCAACAATCTCACAGCAGGGGCCAGATCATTGGTGCGTGTCACACAGAACGACATCGTTAACGGGATCGCTGTTGTGTCACAAAATCTGTGACGTTACAGCGATCTCGTTAGTGATCTCGTTATGTGTGACAGGGCCTTTACATGTTGTTAATTGTTACACCCATTTGTTCCCCACATATACTTTAGTACATAGGTACACATCCCAACCAAGAAAGGTCATGTAGAGATGTGTAGAATGATCATGATGGAGTGTTTGATCAGATTTTTTTTTTTTTTAACATATAATTTTTTTATTCGTTTTTTAAAATTGTTATACATCATGACATAATAATTAACTGTCCACTTTGTAATAACCGTCAATCATGCACAAATATTAGACACCAAGAAATTAAGATCTTGTCGATATAACAGCATAATGTAACTAGTTCCCCCTTACCCCCCTCCCTCCCCTCCCCCTCTGCCATTGCAACCTGTGAATCTACTGGGTTGAGCCACTTTAGTGGCTAGGATTCCACTAAATGAACCTCTATGTGATTTAGGGCACTAATTAACTGGCTAGTGTTGTTAGTATATCTGTAAAGGGGTGCTAGGGCACTTTGGCGTCCCTACTCGGAGTCTCCTCGATCCCTCTCCCCCTCTATCTCACAGTTTTAGCTTGCCCAATGTGCCCTTCAATTCCTACATATTATACCAGGAAGATTGTGAGAATGAAGACATGATCTGTCTGATTTCTTCTGGGGACAACTGGGTAGATATAAATTTTCTCCATCTTCTAAAGAATCTGGAGATAATCTGTCCACGTCTCTCTGGGCTTCCATTTTCTCCCATGTTAACAATGTTTTCAACGTAGTTACTATGTCTTGTGGCACAGGTAAAGAATCTGTAATCCATCTCCCCAGAATTAGACGTTTGGTCGCCATTGCCACCATGTGGAATATACCCAACTCCTCCTTTCCCAGACCCGTACCCCTTGCATCATGGAAAATCCATTTCACCAAATCTAGAGGGACAGTTATGTCTGTTATATCCTTCACCAGTTGTTTAGTTGTCTCCCAGAGTCTCAAGGTGTTCGTGCAATACCAAAGACCGTGAATCATATCTGTGCTTTGCGCTCCGCATTTGGGGCAGTGCGTAAGTCTGTTTGGTCTGTCTTTCGTGACCCGAAGGTTGAAACCCATTATAGCCCTGTGGAGGATGCGGAAAAAAAGAGTCCCTCCACCTCTCGTCTACAATATGTTCTCTCAACTGTTTCCATCCTGATAAAATTTTTGATTTTATGTCTGGGTCATGAAGTTGTTCCGTCCATCTGTGAAATAACTTGTCTCCAGCTGTGGGGAGCAGTCTGTCTCTTATGGCGGCATATAGGGAAGAGATATTAGTGGTGGATGGCTCTAATGATAGTAAAGTGTCCCACTCATTGTTAATGTATTCCGCACCAATGGATTTCAGGGCAGTCATGATATGATTACGGATCTGTAAATATTGTAGAGTATGTGACCCTGACAACCCAAATTTGTACTGTAGTTCCTCCCATGTTGCCCACCTCGGTTCAGTAGCATGGAATAGATCTTTTATTCTCATCACTCCCCTGTCCTCCCACACCCTGAACAGTTTATTCTCCCTTCCCTGAGGGAAGGCCGGGTAGGTCCACAGTTCTATGTGTTTGGAGGTTCTCCATGATAGGCCAAATTTTTTTCGGACTGCCTTCCAAGAGGCTATGGTATCCCTGAAAACTAAGGCTGTCTTCATAAGGGGCGGTTGTGTCGGGCTCGGGGCATGAAGTGATGACACCAAACTCCAGGGGCTGCACACTTCACTCTCTAAAGGGAAGTCTGAGTATCTACTGGTCCCCTCATCCAATCCAGAATATGTCTGATCAAACACGTTAGATTATAGCCCCGAATATTGGGGAAGTTGAGGCCCCTTTCCCCACTGGTAACATAAGTGTGCTCAATCTAATCCTCGGCTTCCTTCCCCTCCAAATAAACCTGGTGAAGAGAGTGTTGAGTCTCCTGATATCAAGATGTTTCAGTAGTAGAGGAAGGGTTTGGAGGGGGTACAGCAATCTAGCAAAAGGGATCATTTTGACCAGGTGGCACCGTCCAAGTAGAGACAATGGGAGTCCCTCCCATCTTTTTAGTTCGGTTTCAATTTTGGTTATTAAGGGGTTGTAGTTAAGTTGGTAAGTGGTACCTCCGATCTAGCTATTTTGATCCCTAGGTACTTCACGTATGTTTTAGCTATTGGGATGCCGTGAAGCGTCCGGGGAGAATCCGATCCTCGGTGTTGCGGGCACCATCTCCTTCCCGTAGAAATAAGATCTCAGATTTGGACTTATTTAATCTAAACCTGAGAAATTGCCGAATTCCTCCAGACATCTCAGGACGTCCGGTAGGTCTCTCTGGACATTACCAAAATATAGCGCTATGTCATCCGCAAATAAGCTTATTCGCAACATCTTGCGCCCCATCCTGACGCCCTCAAAAAACGTATCTGAAATTAACTTTCTTGCCAAAGGTTCTAATGCCAGGTTAAAGAGCAGTGGGGATAGCGGGCATCCCTGACGGGTGCCCTTGCCCAATGGAAAGACATCGACAAAAAACCCGGAGTGCTGATCCTCGCTCTGGGATTGGTATAGAGGCATCTCAAAAATGTTCGCGTCGGTCCAGTCAGACCAATGTAGTCTAAGACCAGATCCAGCCATGGCCACCTGACATTGTCAAAAGCTTTTTCAGCATCTAGGGTGACCATGGCCGGACCCGACCTCCCCCCTCTCCACCCCTCCGGCGACGTCCACCGCTAACAATGCCTTTCTAACATTGCTAGTTGCTGAACGGCCCTTAATAAAGCCTGACTGGTGTTCCCCTATGATACCTGTCAGGATCCTGGCCAAGCGATTCGCTAAAATTTTGGAGGCAATTTTCAAATCAGTATTAATGAGAGATATCGGTTTATAGTTAGACGGATTTTCCATATTCTTATCCCCTTTCGGCAATAATATTTTGTGGGCCAGGTTCATTTGTTCCGCCATTGGGGTACCATCTCTCACTCCATTAAAGACTCCCATCAGACACGGTGCCACCTGGTCCTTTAGAGCCCTGTAGAAGCCACCGCTGAAGCCGTCTGGGCCTGGTGCTTTGTTGGGGTTTAGGGTTTTGATGGTATCTAACACCTCGTTAATTTCGAATTTTGCATTCAACATTTCCAAGTCTCCGTCCGAGATCTTAGGCATATTTGTCTCATTTAACCATTGTCGCCCATCCCCCCCCTCCTCCCCCGGGGCCTTGTATAAGTTTGCATAGAATTTTCGGAGGATATCTGTTATTTTTTTGGGGTCCGAAGTCAGCGTCCCATCGGTGTCTGACAGAGTGGCTATGTTCGTCTTAGAACGCTAGCCCTGGCCAGATTTGCCAGTATTTTCCCCGCCTTGTCTCCATGACGATATAATTTGGATTCCCATTCTGTTCTGTACATGTCATCTTTCATCTTTGTCCATTTGTCAAAATTGTTTTTAGTTTGGGTCCAATGTGATCTGTTGGTCTGAGTCGGTTGTTCTTTAAACGCTAAGTAAGCCTCTCTCACTTCATCACTGTATTTTGTGTACATGTTAGATATTTTCTTTTTCAAGGTGGTGGTGTATGCTAGTATCCTCCCCCTCAACACCGCCTTGGCAGTCTCCCAGAATAGTACTGCGTCCTCTTTGTGGGCCGTGTTATCTGAGGCGTAGACTGACCACCATTCACCTAGAAGTTTGTTAAAGTCTGAATCCTTCTGTAAAAAGGTGGGGAACCGCCACAGATAGTCTGTGCCTCTAGGGTACCTGTCGAGGAGTTCCAAACTAACCGGGCTATGATCTGAGATCACCAAATTTTCGACATTAACGTGTTTCGTCTTATGAATGATCCCTCACCCACCAAGAATAGGTCTATTCTGGACCAGGTCCCATGAGGATGAGAGAAGTGCGTAAACTCCCTCTCCAGAGGGTTTCTGAGTCTCCAGACGTCTCTCAGCCCCGTGGCCTAGCGAAGGTCTGTAAGGTGAAGTCGTCCGGTCTCTCCCTTCCCCTCGTCGCTACCGGAGGAGTCCCGATTTGTACCGATGATCTATCCTCCCTCCTGGTCATGGTGGTGTTAAAGTCTCCCCCCAAGATGAGAGAACGGTGGTCATGCGCGAGTAGTTTCTACTGTATAGCCAAAAAGAACGGTTTCCTGTCAGTGTTTGGGGCATATATGTTATGGATGTGAAAAGTTGTGCCTGAGATGTCTAATGTCACACTGGCGTGTCTACCCTCTTCATCGTGATCGTTGGAAATCAGTCTGTACGATAGGGATTTGTGTAATAAGATGATCACTCCCGCCTTTCGGCCCCTGGCGCCAGAGCCAAACACCGCCCCCACCCACATTTTGTGCATACGGTGTAATTCATTTTGGCTAAGATGCGTTTCCTGTAATAGTACGATGTCTCCCTTCAGCTTCTTGAGATGTCGCAGGACCCTATTCCTTTTGCTCGGTGACCTTAGACCCTTCACATTCCATGTTAGAATGTTAACCATTGTTTGTGTATCTTGTTTTGTAAGTGACCTAACCCATATTCAGCAAATGCAAATAGATAAATGGCATCAATGGCAAAAATTTTTTCCCCTAACATAACATTCCAACAGTTGTAAAAACAATTATCAATTTTCCCTGTCTCCTCCCCCACCCCCAATAATTTCAGATGGATTTTACATTGGTCCTCTGTTTGGGGTCCAACAAAGGGGACTTGGTCTCCCTCATCAACAAGTGTAGGCAGTGTACTTCCTTTTTTCCGGTGCTTCTCCACCCTCCTTTGCCTCCACCCACGGCCTGATGTAAACATTGTGAAGGCGTCGTCTGGCCGGTGGTTTTGAACCTAAAACTAGAACTGGGGGAAAACCAAACCGAACCAACCGAATCTGTGTAGTAGAAAGCTTTAAGAGTCTCCACACGGCCTGATGTAAACATTGTGAAGGCGTCATCTGACCGGTGATTTTGAACCTAGATCCAGAACCGGGGGAAAACCAAACCGAACCAACCGAATCTGTGTAGTAGAAAGCTTTAAGAGTCTCCAATTTTCTGTATCGCTGGTCCTCTCCTTTCTCGTGGTGGGCTCTGGTCTATGTTCTGGTTCGGATCGGTTCCAGTGTCCCTTCTCGGGGAACCTCTAGTAGAAGCAGGGGAACGAGACGCCGCCACATCCGAACGTGCAGGTGAGGATGTTCCATGCGAGTCTCTGGAGCTCGTGGTGAATTTTCTCAAAGCCTCCTGTGCATCCCGGAAGTAAACCGGAGGACCTTTTCCGTCTGTGACTTTCAGCGTGGCAGGATATATCAGTTGGAATGGGACGTTTCTTTTGTATAGAATGCTGCAAACTGGGTTGAAGAGTTTTCGCTTTCTAGAGACTTCAGGGGAGAAGTCATTGAAAATGACAATTTTGTGGCCTCTTATAAGCAATGGTGATCTTTTTTTCCGAAAGGCCTGTAGGATTTGTTCCTTTTCTTTAAAGTCTAAGTAACGCGCAATAGATTGACGTGGCTTGAAGGAATCCTGAGATCCCATGTTGTTCCCGTTATTGGAGCCTGGTTGCTGTGATGAGCCTGGAGGGGCGCCCAATCTGTGAGCTCTTTCAACCTTACACATTAGGGCTATACCAGGGCCTCAGGTATTTCTCGTTCAAAGATATCGTGTAGATGGGCGTAAGAGATGCTCTCAGGCAGGCCGACCACCCGCAGATTGTTCCGACGCGACCTGTTCTCCAAGTCGTCCATCTTTTCCCTCATCCACCGTGAGACCTTGGCCGCCTCCAATAGCTCAAATTCAAGTCTCTCAATCCTATCCTCTGCGTCAGACAGGCGCTGCTCTGTCTCAGAGAGCCTGGTAGTATGTTGATTGACTTCTTCTTTTAAGTCTGCTATAGCTGAAGTTATTGCTTCCTTTACTGCCACCTGGAGGCTGTCTGTTAGGTGTTTTCTGAGATCTGCCGCCATGTCTGCAAAAGCCTTTCCCAGTTCTCTTTGTCCCAGAGATCCTCCCTCTTTTGTTCCAGGGCTTCCCTTGTCCCCCTGCTTTGTGATGGGGTCTGAGATTCTCCAGAGGACCCTGGCTTCCCCTGTTAGGCGCAGCTGGCCCTGTTGTAGGGCTGGTTTGTCTCTTCTTTTGCCCACACCTGCCATTGTTGTAGTGTTGGAATTGTCTGATGCTGGAATTTGTTGTGAATTGTGGCTTCTCAGCCAGCGGTACATTGAAGTCTTTCAGCCCTCTTCTACATTACTCACTTTAGTTATGTGTGCGTCCTGTAATCAGGGCTGGATCTCAAGAGTGTCCACACAGTTTAGCCTGGCTATCACCCCAGCAAAAGAAATGTCCCGATATTTGTTACTTGCCTTGCGCTGGAGTAATGGCGACAGATCATGCACGCTCTCTCTTCCTGACTGCTCCCTTGGCTTTCCAGTGGCTCCGGAGTTCGGGACTCGGGACCAGGGACTAGTACCAGAGGTTTGCGGTTGTTTTTCCCGTCGTCCACCGTCCTCCAGGGTCTCCGGACCGCCTGTGTTGTAACTGCCCAGTCGTAGGTCCCCCCGGCAGTGCGTAGTTGGCCAGCTCGGGTCCCCGCTCCCCGCTTGTGAGATGGCGGCGCTAGGGCCCTGCCTGTGTAGGGGGTCACCGTCACCTTAACAGGACATCCAGGCTGTACGGTTCCCGGGCGGGTGCAGTGTCGACAACGGGCCTTATAGTGCGTACGGTCACCCGCTCTCCGGCTCTCCGGCTCCACCTGGCATCCGCCGATGACTAGGCTGTGCCGCTTCTCCAGCCTCGGCAGCCTCCCTCGTGGCGGGTCTGCGGACGTCTTCACGCCACCTGTGCACACTCACTGTCCGGACTCTCAATCTCTCGCAGTCGGTGCCGGTGGGCTCCGTGAGCGTTCCCCACGACTCCTGCCGTGTCGACGCCGACTTTTTGCGGTTTGTTGCGGGTTTTTTGGCCGCGGGGTGACGGAGCTGTTCATTCTCGTGGCATCCGCACCGGGGCCGGAACCGGAAGTTGATCAGATTTTTATAAGAGACTATAGGGTCTTGGTAAACAGGATGAATATGATGAATATTTGTGAAAATGTAAGTGAGAAGGTAAAATTTAATAGCACAAAATGTTTGCTGAGCAGGTTTCCATTGTGACTATAATATAAGTGGGAGTGGGAAACTGCAAAATGTTATGCATATTCTCATCTTCTCGTTAAGTGTTCCTCACATCTTGTAAATTGTTGTTATACAAAGTAATGAGATGTAAAAAATCTAATTTTTACTCAAAACAGCTGCTTTTACTGCACAATATCAAGGATTATTATGACTAGATACAGTTTGCGCACAATGTGACTACAAGACTTTTTCAAGATTGCTATAAACTAGATGTCACCTGCAGAAATAAATGTGAGAATTATTATGAAAAATTTGTAATGTTGCTGAATAATACACTACCGTTTTAAATGTTTGGGGTCATTTAGAAATTTTCTAATTTTGAAAGAAAATCACATTTTTTTTCAATGAGGCTAACATCAAATGAATCAGAAATACACCCTTATACATTGTTATTGTGGTAAATGACTATTCTAGCTGCAAACGTCTGGTTTTTAATGCACTATATATAGTACATAGGTGTATAGAGGCCCATTTCCAACAACCACCACTCCAGTGTTTTAATGGTAAATTGTGTTTGCTAACTGTATAAGGAGGCTAATGGATGTTAGGTAAACCCTAGAAAACCCTTGCACAAGTATGTTAGCACAGCTGAAAAAGGTTTGGCTGATTAGAGAAGCTATAAAATTGACCTTCCTTTGAGCTAGTTGAGAATCTGGAGCATTACATTTGTTTGTTCTATGAAACACTCAAAATGGCCAGAAAAAGAGAACTTTCATGTGAAACTCGACAGTCTATTCTTGCTCTCAGAAATGTGTTCAAAGAACACTGTGTTCATCAGTTTGTACCCCTGATGAAGGAGCTGGGACAGCACCGAAACGCATAAGGAATAAAACACCATTGCATCCAGACCTCGTGTGGCCCCCTTTTTTCCTGAAACAGCAGCGCGGATCGTAGGAGCACTATTATTTGGGTTTCTGTATATACACCACTCAGCATGTAAAAGTGCGGATCCAGCAGCAGCTGTATGAACGCAGACACCAGTTGTGGGTTTACACAACTGTCCCAGGTGAGCACATACAATCTTAAGGGTATTAAGTTTCCCATACGATAAGACTCATTGCGCTCTGTTTTGTCTATCACTTAGGGTACCTTTACACACGGCTACATTTGTAGCTTGTCACCAGGTAACTTACTGGTTGCAGTGAAATCATGGATACATGGTTCTATCTTGTTGCTGTGTACAAATGGAATAATGTATCCATGATTTCACTGCAACCAGTAAGTTACCTGTAGCCACCCTAGAAATGTAGCCGTGTGTAAAGGGGCCCTTACAGATATTTGGAGCTATTAAAGGTGACATGCTTCTTAAGCAAAGTGCGCGCTGCTCTGAAGTCAGCCAGTTCTGCACAGTGCTCCTGCACCGACTCCACAAGTCAGAAAGCCAGGGCACAGTGGAGCAGTGCAGTTTTGAAGACAACACAATAAAGTGTTTTTAAGTTCATACATTGAAGCCTGTTTCTGGTTTTCTAGACTCCCCATGACATCTTCTTTGTGCTGAGACTCAGATCTAAAAGATATTTGAGCAAAAAAGAAGAAAAAAAAAACGGCACTCACTGGTTTGTAGTTGCTCTGTTTTAATTCCTTTTCAGGTTACATCAAAGGTGTGGGGAGGGAGTGATGGGGCAGATGACAGCACCATTTCGCGGTAGATTTCGCTTCCACGGGTCCCTAAACAGATTAATTAAAACAAAGCAACTACAAACTGGTGAGTGACATCTTTTTTTTTTGCACAAGTTTATCAGCAAAATCTTAATGACTGTGCAACTCCGGTGGTCAGGTGGCAAACTTAAGGTGCTTTAGGTAGGACCGAACCGGTCCATGTAACAGGTAGAAATCACACAATAGTGCCAAGCAATCTTTTTCACCAAGTGGACATAAAAGATATTTGATCATCAGGCATAAGATGGGCAGGCAGAAAACAAGTGGCCATATTATAAAGAAGCCTTTTAAAACTATACTTATCCTCTTTCACTTCTATTGCACAATTAGGAAATGTGGGTCTCTAGTGGTTTTAAACATATTAGAACCTTATGGCCACTTTACACGTCCCAACATCGTTTCGATATTGTATACAACGGCATGGGAGCGCGCACTTTTCTGTCTGAAATCCAAGATCGCATAGGAGATGTTACACAGGGCGATATCGGCAGGCAACACAACTGCCATGTCTACGCCCCCTTGTACGAGTGACCCAGGAACGACCATTGAACATGGGAGTGAATAGGGGAAGTTGCTCTCCAAGTCAGTGTTGGGCTGTCAAACAGCACGATCCTGCCAGATCGTCCATCCAATATCGGGCAGTTGGAGAGCCTGCACAATCTTCCCCGATATCGTTTTGGCATCGTTCTTGCGTCGCATTGCACATTTACACCACACAACGCACGAATGATATCGGCGGCAACGGGCGAACCACGTGACTTTTTATCGAAGTTGGATGACGATATCGGGACGTGTAAAGTGGCCATCAGAAACTAGTTAGTGTGATGTGAGTTAATATAGACAAGTTCTGGGTTGGTGAAGGAATGGAAGGAATGGAGAAACAAGCATCACGAAATCCTGAAGAAGGGTCCTTCATCATAAAGACACTGATTTCATTAAAAGAACAGCAGTAGAAGCACTTTTCTATTGGCCTAAGGAAGCAGTTATAGAAAATCAAGGGTTCAGTAGTTGTTTCCTACTTCTCCGCCCCTCGATTAGACTATTCTTCTTGTTCCAGTGTAATGAAGGACAATCACTGCAGGTAAAGCTATAACAGATGGAGTGTGCTAACCAAACTGTAGTAACAGTATTGGCAATAACTAAAAGGGAAGATGAGTTACGCAGAAAAATGTCTGAGACATTAGAGTAAGCACAGAATATAACTCTGCGGTTGTTTTTAAAAGGGCAAAACTATTCCATGTATTCTAAACTAGATTACGATATAAATAATCCATTAGGCAAACAATTCCAAAAGCTTGGCAGAGAAGTAACAGGATGGGTCCCTTTAATAGAAGAATATTGTGGGATGACTCCTGGAACAATCTGTTCCTGAAGAGTCTAATACTTTGTAGAAGGAATGCAGGGGGCCCTCATGGGTTATGGTTTTGAAATAGATGTAGAAAATATCTTGGCAGGCAGAAGCAGATCCCAGCGAAGAAAAATCAAAGAGGAGGGGGTAATCAAGACTGAACAACGAGAGCCTAAAAACAAGTGTCTAATGTGTTACAATATATGTAACCTGTCAATAATATATGTACTACATGATGAAAAGTGTGTTATTATGTACAGTATGTACTGTAATCAGTAGCTGAACGTGTAAGTGCCATAATGAAGTGTCAGGCCCACATGAAATGTCATGATATATAGGTAAGGGGTATTGACATACCTGAAGAAACAAAGCAAGCAGCCTATAGAAATCTACAAAATACCACGGTGATGTTGTAAGGAGATGGACTGTGAACTGATTCCTCCCTGAAGACACCACCTACACTGATGTATTATAATGTTAATAATGTCATGCATTTGCATATATATATATATATATATATATATATGAATATATAATATATATATATATATATATATATATATATATATAATGCATTGTGTGAATTTTAATGTAATGTAATGATGATATGTATTAATATTTCTTGATAGGTATAATGCATATTAATAAGATGCAGGGTATAGCATTGTATTAGACATAAGATAAGGTGTAATATAGAATAGGTGCTAATTTATAATGTATAAGAATGTTATATAGGATGTCTAGTAAGGGAGTTCAACAACTGACCGGAGGGCAAGTGACAGTTAAATGCTAGGATTAGTCCGCAAGGGGAGGAGATAGCCTTTAGAGTAAAGTGCCTGTTTTGCTGTACAACATTAAACAGGGCATTACTAAACACTAATACAGGTGTGTAAATCAACATAGGTCATCAAGGCTGCGCATAGTACAACTGTAACCTAGAGACCAAAGTGCGATAGCGTGATCCTTGGAAGTGAAAGAAGCATCAGACGGGAAGATCTGGAGGGCTAGAGACCTACCCCCAGATGAACGGCTCTATACTGAAGGAGACAGAGTATGGACAAATCGCCATCAAGATATGGGATTATCATCACTGGTGTGTGATGGCTTTCGACTTTCCCAGGCGGGACCCTTTCTGGTAACTGCAAGCCTAAGATTCTTGGCAGGCACTAAGGCAAATCCCCTAACTCCCTCTCCTACAGGGAGAAGAGATCTTCACCTGTAAGCATCTGGGGGCCTCCTATTCCATTCCTGCCTTATTTAGTGTTCAAATCCCCTGGAAACCCTGCTATGTGAAGGAAGAGACAAGGACCTGCTGAATGGGAAGGTGACCTTCAGAGATTGTGCAGTATTATTGTGCTGGAGCTCACAGGTCCAGAAAGATTGGTAACAATCCAGTAGGTACCTGAAATGAGACTGATGTTAAATTGTGAAATTAGAACTGTGCTTAAGATGTGTGCCTGCTATCTCAAATACAAAGTTGTGCCTAATGAACGGTAAAACTATTTAGTAAAACACTGTTGTTTCATAAAAACTGTTGGTCTCCATGTCAGTTTACATTGCTGTTTGGTCTTGACCTGCCAAAAACAATGGCGACATGTGGCCTACTAAGTGGAAACACCTTCAGCACACATGTCTATGCACTCAACCAGGACCACAGTTTTCTTGTAGCATGCCGGGGCGGTTGGTGTCATTTCCTGGCCTGCGACTATCGCCCCTCGCTACCTTACTATGTACATAGATTTATTAACAAAATTGTGGCTGAAACATGAGTCAACCCACAATTTCAAGAGATCCTGTCACCCCCTTTGGCCATTCTAATCCCTGCCCACCACCTAATACATGATGTATTTGGGGTTCCTGTGACCCCTCTATATGCCCAGCGGTCCCCATGCATACCTCACAAATGAACTTTTAATATCACCCGCACAGTATGGAAATAAGCTGAAAATGGTCTGGGAGGATCTGCTCAATCAGTCCTTGCCGCCCCGCTGATTGAAATGCCTGCCTCACTCCTGTGAAAAGGCCGCCCCTCCTGTGTATGTCAGGATGCTCTCACGCCTGCACAGTGGCACAGGTCTCCTTGCTCAATTCAAGGGCAACTGTGACTGAAGCCTCACGAGATTCGGTTACCCCCTAAAGGAGTCCGTATACCTTCTGCGATTTTGGTAAGCGTAAATGCCAATACTTTTAGTGATTCTTTGTACATCCGTTTTCAACATATGGGTCCTTCCCTTACTCCTTTTTGATGTATATCTCTTAATAATTAGACATTGGTATCATATATTATAACAATACAATTGGGCTGTGATACAGCCAACGTGCTCCTTTGTTGTCAGTTATTTTGATACTTTACCCCGTGTGGGTTTTTGTCTTTACTTTGGTTGCTTGCATACTCTGCGATGCTTTGCATAAAAGAGAATGTGTCCTTATATTGTGTTCTTTATTTTATTTTCACTTATGTACCATGTGTTATCATACAACCATCTTGTTGATTGTTCATACAAATATTTTTTGTTATTTCATTGTCCAGAATATAAGCGTTCTTGATGAAGGCAATGTAAAAGCCGAAACGTTAACGTCGACGCATTGTGAATTCTAACATGGACTGTTGAAAAATAAAATTTAATAGAGCACGCAACAAAGACATTGTTTCAAGGTTTTTTCTTGTATACTGGGTTTCGCCATTCATCTTTATGTGTGCCGAGGTCTCTTCTATTATACCGATTATTTTTTCCTCAGGCACCTTGTGAAACAGTGTGCCAGGCCTTCTTTATATATTAATGGAAGAGTGGCCAGAGAAAAAGCCTTTACTTACAGCTAAGGCCCTGTGCACACATTCAGTATTTGCTGAGTTTTTTACCTCAGGATTTGTAGACAAAACCAGGACTGGAGCAACCAGAGGAAAAGTCTAATAGAAACACGTCACCACTTCTGTATTTAATCATCCACTGCTGGTTTTGGCTACAAATCCTGAGGTAAAAAACTCATCAAATTCTCAACGTGTGCACGTGGCCTAATAGAAACACGTCACCACTTCTGTATTTAATCATCCACTCCTGGTTTTGGCTACAAATCCTGAGGTAAAAAAATCATCAAATACTCAACGTGTGCACGTGGCCTACAAATTGAAACGCTCGTTTTGATTTTGCCAAATGTCATGTGGAAGACTACATAAATATATGGAGGAAGGTGCTGTGGTCAGATGAGACCAAAATTAAATATTTTGGCCACCAAGGTAAATGCTATGTCTGGTGCCAAACCATCACAGCTCATCACCCCAAGCACATCATCTCCACAGTGAAGCATGGTGATGGCAGCATCATGTTGTGGGGAAGTTTTTCGGCAGCAGGAACAGGGAAAATTGTCGAAGGGAACAGGGTGTGGTTGTGCGGTCGAAGCCACCAGGGACTCTCCAGTTGGGTTAGTCCTCGGCCACCTATTAAATGTATGTTTTCTCTGAAATGTGGCAACATTTCAGAGTAAAAAATACCTGGCTGAAATGACAGAGCCGGTGCCCATGATTTGGGCAGCATGGATCAGTTGTCAGATTCACTTAAAGGTAACACTGGTGGGATACTGTTCAGGTCATGGGTCAGAATTATAGATCAGAAGGATTTTCAACGAATACATCTGATGTATGACTCCAAGATAAATACTGTATAGCTATACGTGGCATGTCTTATTTCCATAAGGAGTTTCCTAGTAGACTTCAGTCACAGACCATAATTTAGACAAAGGCCTAGCAGAGAACCTTGAAGGGAAACTTTATATAAACAAGAGGACGTTGGAACATGCATCTGACATCTGGTTGTGAGCTAAATTGAGAAGGGGAAATGTTTAAAAGTTGGTAATATGCATAGAGCCAGGATGTGTTAGGTTGGTAAAATGTTAATGAACTGTTGGAAACCAGAAATTATATTTTTTTGTTTTTAGAGTTGTTCAGTACCCATGAAATGCCACCAGAGTGCACTGTTCCACATCACATTGGTGTCTGCTGCCAAAATGCTGTTTGTCTGATTTGTGCTTGCAGCTTTGAGGGAATGAACACATATTCTGCATGTTTGAGCTCACTAGACAGTACAGGTCTAGAAATAGCATTTGGAACCCGACAAACAGGTTTCTCTAGAAATCTGGGCTAGAGGATTAAAAATACCTATGCAGAATGCCCCTCCTCTCCCTTTTTGGAAGGTGCTGATTTGTAATACAATACCAAGAATGGGTTAACTAATCCCCCATGCAAGGAGATGACTGCTGTGAGCCTCATAATAAATGATATTTTATGTCTGCACATCTTAGACAGCTGGTTGCTTATCATCCATAATCTGCCAGGTTTTCTGTTCTCTGCTGGCTGTGCATTAATGCTCCGCTACCTTATATGACATGCTGACCTACTTCTGTAGAGATCAGAACAGCTCATCCAACTTAAAGAAAGCCGCAGGGGGCCCAGATCGTACAGTATGTGAGAGGTGAAACGAGGTAACTGGGATTCTGCTGCAAAACAATTCTCCCAAGAGTTACTGCCAACATAATAACTTCTATAGGAAGCTACTAAACCTGTGAGCGGGAACATGTTTTCTCACTTAAAGTTATTTCTAGTAAGAGCCACAATGTGCCAAAATGTAAGAAATCTGACAAAAACAATCATTTTATGGAGTATAAACAGCCTAGAAATGGCATCTATTGAGCTTGATATGAAAAGGTAAGTCTCAGCTGCTGCATCCAAGTATAAGAAGCTAAAAATGTGTGTCACTCAATAGAAAGAGTAATAATGATATCATGGTGTGGCTTGGGAAGTATTTCAGAGGTGGCAGATAGGGCAGTCATAACTAACACCTCACGTAATTTGTTGCACAGTTTATACATTTCTGCAGTGTGTATTGGGGCCTATACTCTAAAAACATCACAAATATTTAGGGTAACGCTATATGCGTTTCGAGGATAGGACCCCTTAATCTTTAGCACCTTAATATTTGTGATGTTTTTAGAGTGACAATAAAGGATTGAAGAAACGGCAGAGTGGCACCAGTGTTTCTCTTTAAAACTCATTTTCAAGATGGAGCCAACCATCACATCGGTCTGCCTGGGAGCTCAGTGAACTATATGGATTATGACCTAAATGGATTGTGCCCTAAATGGACTGTGCCCTAAATGGATTGTGCTCTACATAGACTGTTCCCTAAATGGTTGTGCCCTAAATAGACTGAGCCCTAAATGGGTTGTGCCCTAAATAGACTGAGCCCTAAATGGACTTGGCCCCATTATCTTGATGGCCTGTGACCCATTTTATTGGACTCTGCCTATCCTTGTGAGATTTGTTGAGTGTTATTTATGATTGTGTAAAAAGGGGAAAAATCAGAGGAGCCGATGTGCTAGCTGGGTCATTTGTTTACAACGTTCAAGAACTTTGCCAAGGGGAAGGACTGACTCATATGCTGATACACCCTGTGTTGTGCTAATGCCCAATCAGAGAATGGACTCCAATGCCTATGCGAGCCTCTATGAATTTTGTGATCCTGTTGGCCTATTGGCCTATTTTATGAAGAAATGCACTTGGACTTTATTGTTCTGGGGTCGGAATGGCCCAAAGAAACAAGGACACAATGTTTTATCGGTGTTTTATGTGCTATTGTCTGCATGACGTCTTCCAGGTTTGCCAATGCACCAAGGCAGTGGAGAGCCTCAGCGAAGTGACTGGACTGGAGCATGTAATGGAAGCGCTAGTCCTGAGGTGCCTGCGGCCTGCTATTTTTAGGCTGGGGAGCGTGAATAACCATGACCACTCCTACCCTAAGAATAATATACCTGAGCTATGGGCTTTCCTTTCACTGGTTTTCCAAAATAGGGGGACCCTACGCTGTTTTTTTTTTTCTTCAAATTATTTATTTATGAATAAATAATGTGAAAAAATATTATGTGGTGACCACTGTCTGTTTTTTTATTACCAGCCAAGGTAAATCCAATGCCGGAGTCTGGTATTCTCAGGGTGGGAAATGCCATGGTTATTGTACCTCTCCAGGCTGAAAAATAAAAATAGCAGGCGCTTGCCGCCACAGGACTGGAGCATATCCATTACATGTACCAATCATGACTCTTTGCAGTGGCTCTTCCCACTGCTCTGGTGCATTGGCAAATGGGGTAATAGAAGGGTTCAATGACAGCTGTCAATGCTCAATTGCCACTGCACCAGGGCATCAGGGAGAGCCGGGCAAAGCACCAGGATTTTCTGCTTCTAATGAATGCTACAAATCTGGGATGACTGAAGGCTGCTGGGGGCAATAGCTATGTGCATCCATGGGGTGAGAATACCAGCCCCGGCTGTGCATTTTATCTTGGCTGGTATTAAAATTGGAGGTTAACCTACGCAATTTTGTTAACTATTTAATTATTTTTACACTGCACTTCGGTACCCAGACAGCTACTATTTACAGCAAACAATAACAGATGCCAGCAGAGAGGATGGTTGGGGCAAAGTCTGACTTTAACCATGTAAAGTTGGACTTTGCATTGAACTAATGTACTCAATTTATTATATATTTAGGAGTCAGAGTTAAACTATTTTATACCGACTCCATCAAAATGGGTCTGACTCCAAACCCTGCTTAGTGAACAGATAGTTTTAGTGCAGAACTGCAGATCACTGGAATAGTCCCCCAGAAATGCCCATAACTTTTCCTCTCTCTAGTCACTTCACTGGGATGTCCGAAGACCAATTCCTGAAAGGAGCACAATTAAAGCAGCACGATACCACCTTCTGTAAAGTCACTTTTCCATCAGTACTGCCAGGAACCAGCACTCACTGTCCGCATATCAGTGTCCCCAGAGTCGCACTAAGGGAAGGTAACACCTAGTGGTGGCAATAAATACTTCACCATTAAAACATATAAAACAAACATGTTAAAATTGTAGACATTTGTATAATGATACTGGTGTTTTTAGGAGGGCTAAACACTTCATGTACACGCCTGTATACCTTCCCTCTTTACCCATGGCCATCCCTGGCCACAATGGAGACCTGAAAGACATCATGCATAAAATAACACATAAAATACAGATTAAATTATACAAACATTTTTATTTTCTGGAGTGCAGCAACTCGCCAACGTCTTCTACTTGGGATTGTCCCGACCATGGTCTCACTAGCCTGAGACCCCAGAATCAAGGAGTCCAAGTCCAATTTTTTTTAAAACAACAGGCCAAATAACCAACAGGACCCCACAGTCTACAGTGGCTCACAAAAAGCGCAACGCAGGGGGCATCAAAAGGTGAGTCCTTACCCCAGGCACAATTCTTAGAACAAATGGGCCAGAAAATGGATTTAAAGGTGCAAAAATAGAGATCTTTATTAACAAAACCTTGTGCTGTGGAAGATGATTACATGGACCCAAGTACACTACCAATCAAACTCAGAACACATGGGCCCACCACCATTGCCGGGCTAGTGCCTCTGCCTGTCTTTTCTCTTCTAACAGGTTGCCTCTGCCTGTCTTTTCTCCTCTAACAGGTATAGGCCTCAGTTTGGCGGTGACCTATAAGGTTCTGGGCTGAAAGGAGGTAGGAATTCCTAGTCTGCTCTCTCCCGGTCAAACTCCTTAGGTTGGGGCACTTCAAGAATGGTGACCACTATCGGACTCCAACACCTCCAGGGCTTACCTCCTACTCTACTTCCATGTCCATTAACTCCAGGTATGGAGAGGCTAGGCAAGCCACTACTACGTACTGCACTCTTTCTCTGGGAACGCCTGACAGTATTGGAATGGGCTCACTTCCTGTGCCACCTATGCCTGAGCATCACCCAGGGCCAGAGACCAGCACTGGATGCATATCTCTTCACATACCAAGCCAAACTTAGGGAGAGCAGTGGTGCCCCAGGACACTGTGGAGTACTGCCGCTTAAGGGCTCGGTATGATCCGGAGAATGAGGAGTTGCCTGCAACCCCTGAAGTCACTAGGGTGATATTTTCTTCCAAGGGAGACATCCAGCTGAACTGATCCGTTTTCTGCTGTGTCATGGAGTGCAGCTGCATGCTCTGACACTGAAGCAAAGATGTCGCCCGCTGGCACTGGGATGCATGTTTTCTTCTTTCAAGACTCTGCCTCTTACTATGCCCAGGTGCAACTGTCTCATTTGTCTGTTCCCAAAGGCACTCCTCCATCCATCCGTCAGTCACATATGAGGCACGAGTTGAGGGGGTGGGAAATGTCATGGGGGCACTGGTTATCCCCTACATCCAATCACGGGGAGGGGAGCATTGCATTTGTATGAGGTTCATGACCGGTCCCGATCTGGAAGCAGGGTGACAGCGGCACTGAAGATTGGTAAGTATGATAGTCTAGGAAGCTAATGGCCTTGCCAAAACAGTGAGGCTCCACTGTAGAAAGGTTTGAGCTGTGCTTGGCAGCTTTTGGGCCCCCTAAAGGTGTTTTCTATGCCTTTGATTTTGCCCCACATTGAATCAATGGGGTCTTGGAGTTTCGGCAAACTGCTTGCCGAACAACATAGATTAGAGAAACCTGGACTGAATCAATTTCGAGGTGTTCGCTCATCTCATTAGAGATTGGTCATTGCAACTTAAATGGCTCATGCCACTATTAGAAACAGATGCCGGGTTTGTAATATTGCTGGCATCAGCCACATGTGGAGTGATCTCAGTTCCTGAACCCCCATGTCACATACACACATCCTAATGCAGAAAAGGGTTAGTTTAGAACCTAACTACAAACATAATTTATACACAAATCTTTAGCTCTATTACCACAATGAGCATTTGATGAGATTTTGATGGTACAGATTTTCTGCAGCATTTCTGCACCTATTAAGTAAATTAGATTACTTACATGTTTTTAATTCATCTTTAGTGCATTTTTTAAAATATATGTTCTATCAACGTTTTCTGATTGTTGCCTATTTTTAGTATATCATGCTTAGTAATAGACATTTTGGGAATTTCTAAATCATGCCACAAATCAGTATACACAGCATAAAATAAAAGCACAATGGGCATGACATCTCTGTAAATCCATCTACTTGTTGGAATTGTAAGTCACTGTATTTTTTGTGGACTAAAAATATGCAGCATTAAAAACTCATTGTGGGAACATAATATTAGGGTACATTTCCACATTCTAATGCTTCAAGTGCCCGAAACCACACCCATATTCAGTAGGTGGTTTTATCAAATAGAGTAAGCTAATTGAGAATGGGTAGGGATCCCTGATGGATTCCTCCAGGGTTTTTAACTTCTCTGCTTCTTAGGCTGCTTTCACATCAGCGGTTTTTGCCGATCGCGGCAGATGCGGTGAAAAAAACCGCATCTGCCGCGATTACCGTATAACCGCTGCACTTGCGGCACAGTTGCGGCAAGCCCCATACAATGTCTATGCCGCAGGTGCGGCAGCAAAAAACGCGGCTGACTGCGTTTTTTTCGCGGCTGCACCTGCGTAAAGTGCCGAAACCCACTTGCCGCACCTGCCGCACACTTACCGCAAGCCCCATAGACATTGAATGGGGCTTGCCGCAACTGTGCCGCAAGTGCAGCGGTTATGCGTTAATCACGGCAGATGTGTTTTTTTCACCGCATCTGCCGCAATCGGCAAAAACCGCTGATGTGAAAGTACCCTTAACCAATAATTAATTGCATCAATTTTAGTGAAGCATCAGTGAGGATGGTTTGCCATTTGGTAGTAAAAGATTCACTGTATGTTGTAGTGGCAATCTTTTTTAGTCGCAGGCCTCGTGGGATAATCGGTGGTCTATATATTTCTCCAGTGTAACAGAGTCACACCAAGTTTTAACATGTAGGGTCATCGATTTCTCCAAGCCACTGAAAAGAGCTATCATATCATTCATATCCACATTTGAATTTGCACCAGGATCTTTGGAGAACAAATTGGAAGCCTTTCTTCGTCTTTGCTCACATGCAGAAGCAAAATTGCCGTCCCAGCTTCCATGCTAACAGAAATAATGTGGCTCTAGGAGCACAGTTGAAGACACTTTAGCTGATTGAGAATGGGTAGGGAAAAGAGGAATGGAATTGCCTGAAGCCGTAGGTGCACGGACTTGAATAACTGTAATCCAACAAGAAGTATAGATATTGGAAAAATCCAGCACCGGACTCAGTTCTTCATTTTTCATTGCTTTATTTGTGCTTCATCAGAATAAAATAATAGTGCAGAGGGAACGCAGTCCCACATCGCTGGACGCATTTCGGATAGCATCCTTTTTCTACAGCATGTACTCTCAAGTCCCCCCTCCCCCATTATATACAAGTTAAAAACACGCCTTCCAAGCACACATGCGTGCAATAATTAACATGCAATCATGAGTGTATTACAAGGCGAAGACAACCTCAAAAAAAAAATACATACAGTCCCTGACAGAAGTTATGATGATTATTGATGTTATGTAAATAAAAGCTTATAACCCGACCTTAAACTCATGCATTGGTTGTATAACTTACTCTTTTCAAAGCTGAAACCCTCCCCAATTTAGTTTAGGTTAAAAAAATAAATTGGCATCAATGCTGAAATATTGATCATTTAATAAACACAGAATAGTCAGATTTTGGCAAGACAAAAGTTTTGTCGCCCACAGAAAGTAATGCGATACTCAAACAAATAATTAACTTAAAATACAAATATATGTTGCATAACATTGGTGAATGAAGTTGTGGTTCTATTAGAGTCATATTTAATATTTTGTGTGACTTCCATGACCTTGAAGGACTGCATCCATGCGGTTCAACAATGATTCATACAATGTACTAATGAAGTCATCAGGAATATCAAAGAATGCAGTCTTACATGCCTCCCAGAGTTCATCTAGATTCTTTGGTTTTGTCTTCCAAGCTTCCTCTTTCATCCTACCCAAACCATGCTCAATGATGTTCATGTTTGGTGACTGGGCTGGCCAGTCCTTGAGCACCTTGATCTTTTTTGCCTGGAGGAACTTTGTTGTAGAAAAGGATGTATGAGATGGAGCACCATCCTGTTGCAGAATTTGACCACTTTTATGATTTGGAATGTAAGAGGTAGCTAATACTTCTTTATATTTTAGGCTATTGATATTGCCTTCCACCTTGCAAATGTTTTGCACACCCTCATACTGAATGTAACCCCAGGTCATAATCTTTCCACCACCAAATTTAACTGTTTTCTGGGTGTATTTTGGATCCATATCGGTCCAGTAGGTTTCCTGCAGTATTTGCGGTGGCTGTGGTGTAATTCTACTGAAGATTCATCAGAGAAATCCACCTTCTGCCACTTTCTCAGAGTTTAGCAGGCTGTGGGACTTTGCAAATGCCACCCGGCTTTTTATTTGCCTTTTGTTTAGTGCTGGCTTCTGGGCACTGATTCGACCATGGAGGACATTTCGAGACAGAATCCTACACTGTTCTAGTTGACACAGGAACTTGAGGTGACCAGGCTTGTTGGAGCTCTGCTGCAGTTGAAGAGGGGTTTGCTTTGGATTTTATAACCAACAAATGTTCCTCCTGAGCCATTGTCTTGCAGAGTCTGCCAGACCCTGGGCTTGTCAAACACATCTTCCGTCTCTTCAAATCTTTTTTTAATTCTTTGTACTTGACGCTGAGACATATTAAAGGTGCCATCCACCTCTGCAGTGGATCTGGTCTTCAGCCTCTTGATAATCAAGGCTTTGGTCGCAGGGTGGATTTTTGGCATGTTGTCAGAGCTCAAGTTGCAGTTCAAGTGAAGGTCTGGAGTGCTGGGTTTCTTTTTATACACACCCACTAATTAACCGATCATTTACTGAGCACAGGTGAGGATGTAAACTAGGATTAGGTGCATTATATGACCAGGCGACAAAACTTTTGTCTTGCCAAAATCTGACCATTCTGTGTTCATTAAATGATCAATATTTCAGCATTGATGCCAATTTATTTTCTTAACCTAAACCACATTTGGGAGCGTTTCAGCTTTCAAAAGAGTAATTTATAAAACCAATGGATGAATTTAAAGTCAGGTTATAAGCTTTTATTTACATAAGATGGATAAGTGACATAACTTTTGTCAGGAACTGTATATGTTATGAGCTGCTCAACTAGTTATCCAATAGAGTGACACAATATTTCCATAATTCACAAACAGTTGTCAATGAGGATATACATTATTTATGAAATCACATACAAATTTGCCAAAGATCAGATGCCTATAGACAACAGTTTAGGGGTTAATAAAAATATAAAAGGTCTGTATGAAAATTCAAGCCCTCCAGTGATCTTAAGGCCCAGTCACACATAACGATATCGTTACCAAGGTCGTTGTAACTGTGACGTTACAATGATCTCTCCAGCGATCTCGTTATGTGTGACACTTAGCAGCTATCAGGCCTCTGCTGTGAGGTCGCTGATCGCTGCAAAGAGCTCTGGGTCATTTTTTGATAGTTGGTTTCCCGTTGGTCAGCATGCATCGCTGCGTGTGACAGCGAGAAACCAGCGATCAGTGACCTCACTGGCTGGTAACCATGGTAAACACTGGGTATCCAGGCAACGCAAGCTGCCTGGATACCCGGTGTTTATCATAGTTACCAGCGTCCTCCCTGCTTAGCACTGCCTGTAAGCAGGGAGGACGTTGGTAACTATGATAAACACCGGGTATCTAGGCAGCGCGCGCTGCCTATATACCCGGTGTTTATCATAGTTACCAGCATCCTCCCTGCTTACAGGCAGCGCTAAGCAGGGAGGACGCTGGTAACATCGCCTTCAGCGATGTGGGTGGTGGCTCCCAGGTCCATGATTGCTGGGGAGATCTGCCTGTTGACAGTTCCCCAGCGACCAGGTAATGATGCTCCAGCGATCCCGGCAGGTCGTTATTGCTGGAGCGTCATTGTGTGTGGCAGGGCCTTTAGATTAAGGGCAAGTATCCATTGTTATTTGGGGGATATGGCTGCTCTCTCCCAGTCTCCACCACGATTAGATCTAAAAACCCTTTCTATACCTTTAACCAATAAAGTATGCATATTCCCTCCGTGTACCTCTCAAAATGTCGGGACAAACCCGACAAACTTCTATGGAGTACATTGGAGTTAGGATATGCTGCGGAAATATGCTCACTTAACCGCTTTTTTAATGTTCTAGATGTTCTGGCACCTCTGGCACTCCACACTCGATGCCAAATACACTACTTGTGTGGTGTTAAGGTGGCTTCACACCTGGCGACGTCACTAGCGACATCGCCGAAAAAGTGACGTATCAGCGATGTCGCTAGTGACGTCGTGCTGTGTAAACACGCGGCGCGACCGCGTTTTATCGCCGGTCGCAGGTTGACAGGTTTACGGGAAGAACCGTAAACCTGTCAAACTGCGACCTGCGATAAGGCTGGATCGCGCCGTGTGACATCGCCAGAGCGATGTCGGCGGCGATCCAGCCTATACCGCAGCGTTGCTGCGGATCGCTCGCTGGGCTAAGCCCAGCCCAGCGAGCGATGTCACCGCCCGCATCGCTGCGGTGTCGCCGGCCACAGCGATGCCGTGTGACAGCTGGCCAGCGATGTCGGAACCGAGCGGGCACCCGCGCATCGCTTCCGACATCGCTGGCCAGGTTGTGCCGTGTGACCGGACCATTACAATTAATGTATGCACGAATGTCATATGTACGATTGATTATTCTGTTGGTAAAGGTTTTCCTTACATCAATAAACTGACAGAGATTACACTGGTTACCACAACATCTAAAACTACCCTTAGTGGAAAACCATGTAGGAACTGTTTTTATTTTTATGAACTGGGATGGTGCTAACAAATTGCCCAAATTTACAGCTCTCCTAGGTACGCATCTGTATCCACCATCTAAGATTTTAGATAATGTGGGATCCTGACATAGGATTGGTATAAATTTGTGAACCAATCCTACTATGTTGTTGAAGTCATGACTGTACCTGGTGGAAAAAATTGAAATGTTATCCCGTGGGTTCGCATCAGTCAGTGTATTCAGTGGATTTATTGTGTTCGGACGACTTCTGTCAGTGCTAACAAACTCCTGGCTTTGTAGTTGTCTAGGGCATTCCATTAGCAATGAATGATGCGTCCTGGAATTGATCCGGTGAAGAGCTCTGTTTAGACAATGTGATTTATAGCCACGGATTTTCAAGCGGCTATTAATACGGACCGCTTCTTCATCAAATGATTCCCCCTGTGAGCAGACTTGTTTAGCCCTAACCAGCTCCCCAAGGGGAAGATTCCATACCACATGACACGAATGACAACTACCGGCATGTAGCATGGAATTACCGCTGATGGATTTACGGTGCAGTTTGGAGTGAATAGCTCCTGATTGTAAGTCTCCACAGAGCTCTACATCCAGATAGGGTGCTGTGTTGTGATGGACTAAGTGATCTGATGTTAAATGGATTATCATTGATGTATTTTATGAAATTTGAAAAAGTGGTTGATGAAAGAGGAGACACATGGGCGACATCAGCCCAAATGATGATGATGTCATTGATGTACCTCCCCCACCACTTCACCTGTCCCAAAAATGGATTGCTTGTGCATTGTTCCTAATGCATCATGTACAGGTTAGCCAACGATGGGGAAAAATTAGCCCCCATCGGGCAACCGCACAACTGCACATAATACTGTACATCAAATTGAAATAATTAGTTTTCAAAAGATGTTTAGTGCATGAGACCATAAAGGTCTTTACCTCAGCAGAGTATACCCCAGTACTTGATAGTATAGTCTTAAAGGGAACCAACCACCTCAGATCACCCTAATACACAGTTAGTACATGTCCCTGCACCCTAAGGATACGTTTCCAGCACTGTTTTTGTGTAAAATCTTGCATTAGTATAACTGATATAAAGAGTTTATAAACTTACTAGCCTGGAGACATCTGGGCGTATCCCTCCTTCTGTTATACTTCAGGGCTGTGCATTCATTGCATGGCTGTGCTCCCCTCCCTCTGTGCAGAGGAGATAACGATCACGCCCATCAGGGCAGGGCAGCAGGCACAGAGGGAGGGGGAGCACAGCCATGCAATGCACAGCCCTGAAGTATAACAGAATGTCAAGCCATTCTGATAGTCTCTAATTAACCCCACCAATGTCAGCATATAGGGTGCAATGGTAGTGGAAACCACATTTTGTGAGTTGTAGGCAAGGCATGAGAAATGGGACTAATGGGCTTCTCAACATAAAGATACTCCATAATTCTCTTCGAAATAACCCCTAATGAGAATCCCTCATTTAATAGACCTTTTAATTCTGTTTGCACATATGAAGTAGGATCTACGGACACAGGGCGGTAGGATGACTCATCCGATACCATAGTCATTACCTCCCTAATAATATAGATCGCTGTCAAGGGGACAACCGAACCGCCCTTGTCCGCAGGACGTACCACAATATATGGGTTTAATTTAAGATGGTATAGGGCTTGTTTTTCAGATCTATTTAGATTCTCATGAATGCACACATCAGAATCCAATAGAATCTTGATCTCTCTCTCAAGTGTGTGTTGAAATTGATCCATTGCTGGCACACGAGACATCAATTGATATTACTGTGGGTTGGGAATCCTGTCATCTAAGTCGGTTGGGTTTGAGGGCAAATCAGACCCATAGTTTAACCCACTAAGAATAGAGGTTGTTATTTGATCCTTTAAATTCATAGACAATGGAATCTGATTAGCCTCGTAATGGCCGACCGATGGAATAAGATTAACAGTAGATTATTGATTCTCACTAAAGAAATGTCTTTTGACAGTGAGGGATCTTATGAATGTATTAACATCTCTTAATGTATCAATCAATTTTCCCCTACAAGATGGAACAAAATTTAAACCTTTACGCAATAAATCAAATTCAGTCTCTGAGAGCATAGTAGCAGAAAGGTTAATCACTGAGAAATCATAATCGTCCTCAGATAAACAGGTCACCTCCGATTGCGTAGCTGGTATTGGTGTCCCCCGGTCTGCATCCTTCCTCCCCTCTTCTTCCTCTGTTTTTTGAGGGGTGACGTGGAGGATGATTGGATTCAACAGAGGACAGGCCAGACCGTGACGAGGCCGGTGAGGTGAAAGCTAGACCTCTGTATTCAGGTGTGGAGAAACTCGGGTGGATCTTGTTGAAGAGTTCTTATTCCTCAAAATTGAACAGGGTTTTTTAGGAGTATTCCTTTTCCACACGTAAACCGTATTTTCTTTGTAATCTTTACAGTCACGTATGAATTTCTTCTTTTTTATTTCAGTGATAGTCATCTCCACATCAGTGATTTTTTTATGTAATTGCTGGTTAATTCCATCAAACTCAGGATGTTTATTAAATTGTGACAGGGAAGCTTCCATTTCCCTGGTGGATTCCTCCAGGGTTTTTAACTTCTCTGCTTCTTCACCAATAATTAGTTGCATTAATTTTAGAGAAGCAAAAGGGTGTATGGTTTGCCATTTGGTAGTGAAAGATTCATTTTATGTTGTAGTGGCAATCTTTTTTGATTGCAGACTTCGTGAAATCATCTGGTGGTCTATATATTTCTCCAGTGTAACAAAGTCCCACCAAGTTTTAACAAGTAGGGCATATGTGCTTGGGAGGCATGTTTTTAACTTGTATATAAGGGGGGACGGGGATCTTGAGAGTACATGCTGTAGAAAAAGGATGGTACCTGAAATGCATCCAGTGGTGTGGGACTGCGTTCCCCCTACACTATGATTGTATGCTGATGAAGCACAAATAAAGCATTGAAAAATGAAGAACTGAGTCCGGTGATGGATTTTTCCGATATCTATCAAATAGAGTAAACCATGCTTAACACAAGTCATGGGTTTCAGCTGCATGTGATATCGCAATGTAGAACTGGTCATAGTTTTACATCCGACGGATGGAAGTTGCAGGCGTGAGCGGCTCGGGGACGACATGGTTTGCCATCGGTGGATGTGGCTCAGCGGCTCTCCCAAAAACCAAACGAGAGTTTATTTTTAAGTCCTCGTGGTCATGGAGGTGATCATTTTAGAAGCGGGGATCTGGAGTAAGACCCCGAGGCGATAGGATTGCAGGGGGGCCAAGCCCCACCACATCTACTGAATAAACTGGTCACGCCCATTTTAAATATGACCCTCACTTCTAATATAATCACTTCCACGACCACATGGACTTAAAAATAAACACTCGTTCAGTTTTTGGAAGAACCGCTGAGCCACGCCCACCGAAAGCAATCCATGCCTACCACCTGAGCCACTCACTTCCAGCTGTCGGTTGTAAAAGTATGCCTAGAAGTGTACCCTTACACTATCAACTTTCTTTGTCAATCAGTTGATGTCACAGTTGATCAAATGAATATATTATCCCTTTACACTCCTTCAGCTCTCTCTCCAAAGGAAGTTGGGCACCAGCTGTGATAAAAAGAAAACTAATATACTTTTCATTTTGGTAGTGAATCCTCAGTTTACATAATCCAGAGATTTCCCAAGTGAAAATTAAAAATAGGGTGAGAAATGTGTCATCCCTTTTAAGACAGCTTTCTGCTACCAAATAGTTACAACATTTGTGGTAATTAGTACTTGGAAAAAAATGTAGTGTTATTTTGCTTAGTCAAGTTGACTCTAGCACTTTTCTAAAAAGTTGTCAGGGATGTGGTCTGTGGGATGTAGTCTGTGAGCCAATTTACTGTATTGTATTCCAGTATACTGGTAGACATTGTTGGTTTAAAAAATGGTAGATATTGTGGTCCAGAACAATGGCAGACATTGTGGCCATGCAAAATTGGTAGACATTATGACCCAGACAACTGGTAGACAATGTAGCTAAAATCAGATGGCTAGCATAGATTTACTTTTCTGCAATGACAGCTCAAAAAGATGCACCAAATGTATTGAAAGGAGCTAAGGCTGGAATCACACTGTCCATGTGATATGCGAGTATCTCGGACGAGTTAAGATCAGTCACCTGGAACTGCCTCTCCTGTCAGGATGGGAGTGTCAGCTGCTTGTATTTCTATGCAGCTCCACACTCCCCGTCCAGAGAATGGGAGGCTGTTCAGGGTTAATGATCTGGCACTCATCCGAGAGACTTGCATAGCACATGGACAGTGTGATTCCACCCGAATGTGTCTTGTCACCCAAGACAAAGGTTCAAAATAGCTTATAAAATGCCAGTTTTGATAAATTCTCCCCAAAGATTAAAAAAAAAAAGAGCTTTCCTTGTACTTAGATTTCTGCCAGTTGCTCCTTGGTGACAGACAGCAAACAGCCGCTCTCGTAGTAACAGTACATGCATACCAAGTTGCAGTTTTTTGGTCATGATCATTTTAGTTATTTGGCAAACATCAGCAAAAGGAAACTTTTCCTTTAATAAACAGCTACCAGTAGATCTTGGTGTTAAATGTGGAGGAAACCAAATCCCCTAGAGTTTGCATTGAATGATTGGTATTTCCAGTATAAACATAGTTAAAGTATTAACTAGTGTAATTCTTGCTATAGACAGTACATGTACAGTATGTGTAACAACTGACACAGTGGATTACAGCTGGGTTCCTGACACCTGCAAACTACACAAATCTGTTTTCCCAGTAAACCAGCAGATTTCCTCTCATCAGGAACCTTGGTATATAAATGCACATTTTACCAGCTGCGTGACTGTTTGTTCTAATAACCAGGTGGCATTGCTGTGCCCTACACGGATCAGTCTATTTTTACCACTTCCTATGCTTACTCTCGTAACTTTCGGCACACAGCAGTTCTGCACGTCATCCACAAAACATCATGACTGTGATGCCTTATTTTATCAATTTAATTTTGAAAAATATATTTTGCAATAAAACTGAAATATTATTAGATATGAAAATTGATAACACATAGTATAAGACAGTGAATGTCAATCAATGTTATATCCAACTTCCAACTTGGGTTGAGCATAGGAGCAGACACATAGATGTTGATTCATCAGAAAAGTGGAGTAAAAAGCATTGAAAAGTTGCAAGATTTTTGAGCTACGTGAGATTGCACAAATATTTTGCAACTTTTAGAGATTTTACACCATTTTTGCTAGTCTCTGACAATATGGACGACAGAGCTGGGGCGGAACGGGATGTGGCAACCTCTGCTCATCAAATTCACAACCAAACAGCGGTGATCCTTATGTCACAATGTATAGTCCAGTCAATGACAGGAGTAAGATTTGTGGTGATATGCACCAGGAAGCATACACCTCTTCACACACCACTATGCCCTTCATCAAGACTGGCATAAAAAAAACAGGTTATAATGAGTCAGGGCCAAAGTAGAAAAAATAAAAGAGAAATCACACCCTAGGTGTACATGCGAAGAAATATGGACATGTTCACTCTGAAATTCTTGATATGGCTGTTGGCCCAGACATTTCATCTATATCTAAAGAAACTGCTTTAATATACTGGCACAATCTTTCCATTTAATTTACTGAGAATATGCTACCACCATGCACTTGTGTATTTTTTCATATTTTTTAACACTTGTATAAAAAAAGTGGATTATAAATTGTTTGGTGGGTTTTAAATGCAAAAATTGTGGGGTTTTGTATGGGTTATAGCAAGGTTTATGCAGCATAAATGTGCCAAATACAATACTATATTTTTATTTTCTATATTAAAATTATCAATAAAAAAACCATGCAGAAATACATGACAAAAATACATATCAAAACAGCGTCATTAAATGCATATCTCTATAAATTCACACCAACAACATTAATCCTGACTAAATCCTCAACTACAAACTTGCAAGGAGCCTCCACCATGCTTCCCGTTTGGCTGCAGACACTCATTATTGTACCACTCTCCAACCATTTGGCAAACAAAGCTGCCTTCTGTTATATGCAAATATTTCACATATTGACTCAGTCTAGAACAACTATGGCATTTTTGGCACCTTAAGGCCTTGTGCCCACGGTGCATTGTTTGATGCTTTTTTATGCTGATTTTGAGTATCTGCATCAAAATTTGAATGTCTATACTGAGGCCAGCAAAGTTTATGACAATTTAGAAGTGCTGTGCCCAGGGCTGGCATCTGCAATCGGTGCACCTGTGCAAGGGCTTGGGGCCCTGAATAGGTGAGAGGGCACACTCCCTGTCTGTGAGCTGAAGCAAAGAGGAGACCCATTTACAGACAGCTACCTCTCTCTCTCTCTCTCCTGCTCTGCACTGATCTATGTGATCGGTACAGAGCAGAAGAATAAGCTCACCAAGAACTCAATGAAGGCTGAAGGACCTTCAGTCATGTGACTGATCACATGACTGAAATTGAAGATCCTGGAAGATCCTGCAGCTGCTAAAGTTCAACAACCTCTGTGCAGCTCCTAGTGCCTCCTCTTTCCTGCTCTGTAGTGTAGAAATGTCAAAGCAGTGTGTTGGTATGTGCATGTATTGTGCATGTAGCAGAGCTGTGTGTATCTGTAAGAGTAGTGTGTTTGTATGTGCATTTATTGTGCATGTATCAGAGCTGTGTGTATTTATATGTGCATGTATTGTGCATGTAGCAGAGGTGTGTGTATCTGTTATGTGCATATATTGTGCATGTAGCAGAGCTGTGTATATCTGTATTTGCATGTATTGTGTATGATTCTGTATGTATGTGCATGTAGCAGAGTTTGTATGTATGTATGTGCATGTAGTCTACATGTAGAAGAGCTGTGTGTGTAGTGTCCATGTAGCAGAGCAGTGTTTCTTTATGCGCATGTAGTGTGCATATAGCAGAGCTGTGCATGGTGTGCATGTGGTAGAGCTGTATGTGTCTACATGTGCATATTTCAGAGCCATGAATGTCTATTGGCATAAAGCAAAGCTGTGTGTGTCTAATACATAATTTGCAGAAAGACACTAATAATAGATTTATTGCCTCCATGTTCTACCCTAGTACATTAAAATTAGTGCTAATGACCCATCCCTTTTTCACCACCAGGGAAGTGTTTATTATTAGGAAGAATGTTTTTCCTATTTTCAGCTGTCTAAACCTTGGGTGCAGCAGCAAGAAGGGACGAGGACAGAGTGTGAAATGGGTCCGCTGAGACTATTTTACCCAGGGCCCACAAGAGTCTGGAGCTGGCCCTGACTGTGCCCATGCTGCTTTTTTTTTCCTTGCACATTTGGTGCAGATTTCTTTTTTTTGCTCTTAAATCTGCTAGAAAAAAAAACAACATGGCACAACATTTCTGACCTGTCATAGACTTTGCTGTCTTCAGGATAGATATGCAGATTTTGGTGCAGGTTCTCAAAATCAGTGTCAAAAAAGCAACAAACTGTACACATGTAGACTGCCTTGCAATCCATTAGTGTTGCTCCTGTGTTTAAACTGTTTTTTTTGTCCCCAGTCTATGCTTGTGCTGCAGCTGTAATTCAGAAGAGTGACTCATAGCATTTGGGTGGAAGTGGAGGGGTGTGTCTTACTAATCAATTCCCACTCCATTCCCTTACTCCACTCAGTTAGAGCTCATTTTCTACCTGAACTTTGTGGTGTGCAGTAGTGCTGTGCTGTGTCATTGTTGCCATTTACTTCCATTGAAGCTGCTGGGTTTCCTGGTCCGTGGGTGGAGGTAAGGGCCCTTAGTCTAGGGCAGATCAGGAGCAAAGGGCTAGGGTGGCGACCCGAACCTCCACACCTTCAGAGGTACCTTCAAGGACAGGGGAGTCAGGGACCCCAAGACCAGGGCCAGACTAGCCCCCCTGAACACCTTTGCCCATCTTACCATCTTGCCTCCCTATCCGTTATAGCACCCCGTGACACAAATGCATGTTATCTTAGGCACAGGACCTAATTCCTATATTTTTATATATACTTGAATCATTTGGTCTTCTATCCATGTATGGTATGTTTTTTTGGCCAAAGTTCTCTAATGAATCCTTTCTCTGATCAACTTCTCTAAATGATTTTGCACTATGACAACGACCCCAAACATACAATTAAGGACTCTTGGAAGTTATGACACAGCTACACAGAGCCATGGTCTCAACATGATCCAGTTTGCAATTACATGAAGGGTCAAAAGGATTTGTGGAATCCCAAAATTCACAGATCTGTGGTTTGTTCTCCAAAATGTTTAGAACAACCTTGTTTCTCAGTTTCTTTAAAAACCTTGAGCATAAGTACCTAGAAGTACCTGATACTGTTGTAAAGGCAAAGTTCGCTTCACACCAAATATAGATTTAATTTACATTCTTCTATTGTTCATTCACTTTGCATTTTGTTAATTGATAACACAGGTCTACAAAAAATATTTTTTGTAATCATCACAGGTGACTTTAGTACTTTTCTGAATCATCTTTTTGTCCTGATTTCAAAACTGTATATAGCTTTTTGTAGCATGTATAGTTTCCATGGACCAACATGATTATTATAAGGTATAAGAAAAACTGGTGACATTAAGAAATCAGTAATCTACGTATCAGAAAAAATTGCTTCACTTTACCGAACAGTATTGGCCTGTCTCCTTTCAGAGTCTTACATACCAGTCTTTGCTGCCATCACCATCCTTTTCTCACTAACTCAAATCTTACCACCTCATAACAGTTAGCTCCTCCCCATAACATGTGACTTTCCGAGAAGCCGTCATTGGTTGACTGCACTGTACTCCTTCCCATAAAACTCCACTAAAACCTTTACTGATGTTTATCCCTGTAAGAAAATTCACAATTAAGTAAGGAGCCGTTCACATCAGCGTTTTTGCTGATGTGCGGCAGATCCTGGAGAATTTACCGGATTTATTGGATTTGCTGCATCTGCCACCTAACGGCCGCACTTGCTGCCCGAATACGGCAAGCCCCATGCACTGTCTATGGGGGTTGTGGTCCGGTGTGGCAAGTGCTGTTACGCCGGATCGGTAGGATCTGGTAGATGCGGCCGCGAAAAAAAAAGCTGCAAGCAGCATCCGGCAGAACCCCACTTGCCGCAACTGACCGCAAGCCCCATAGACAATACATGGGGCTTGCCAGATCTGGGCCGCAAGTCGGCCGTTAGGCAAGCCGATCCGGCAGATGGGTGCAACCTATCGGATCTGCTGCAAGCATCAGCAAAACGCTGATGTGAAAGGGGCCTGAGACAAGCAAAGAAATGGAAATAACATAGGAAAAATTCCATACATTGAAAATGCAGAAATAACTTAATGCTAAAATTACTTCTATCTCAGAAACTTTATGTGACAGAGCAAAATTAGGCTTATTTATGGAATCAGCACATCAAACTCCATAAAACAGACATATTACTTTTGCTGATGATTTTTTGTGGTGACTTGTGTAATAATAAAATATTAATACTTCTATTTTTGAAAAATCCTTCTTTGCTTTGCTTCAATTTTTCTAAACCTGCCAAAATCTTTTACATAGTATTATATTTTTGATAAAATCACTGCTACCCCTTTTAATGTTTAAACAGAATAAAACAATGTAGTGATCTCTTTTATCAGAATGAAGGCTTTAATTACACTGACAAGATAAGCATAAACTCAGCCATGTAACAAAATTATGCAGCACGCTATGAAGCTGAACCTGAATACTCATACGTTCTAATATATCCTCCATTAAATAGAGCTGCCAAAAACATCTACAGTGTACATTAATGCCATATGCCATACCTAAAGCCACATCTGTGTCAGCTAGTGTACGGACAAACCTAATAAGAAAATAACTAAATAAAAATAATTTATTAAACCCAACTTTTTCAACTACAAATATAATAATTTGATAAATTATTATCTATTATATAATCACGAATGGGATTTTTGCCCCTTTTGAGTCCGCGCGCGCTGCGAGTCAATGTCGTCATGTGGATACGACCGAAGCATTGGCCGCGCAGCGGCCATTGCGAGCAGTTCTAAGGCGACTCGCTATGCCCGCACAGCGGACATGGCGAGTCGCCTTAGCAGCGCGAAGCATTGGCCGCGAAGCGGCCATTGCGAGTCAGAGACTCGCTCTGCTAGAATCCCGATGCATCTGCATCGGGCACCCAGCTAGTTATTAAATATTTATATACAGTGCCTACAAGTAGTATTCAACCCCCTGCAGATTTAGGTGGTTTGATAAGATGCAAATAAGTTAGAGCCTTCAAACTGCAAATGAGAGTAGGATTTATTAACAGAAGCATAAATCTTACAAACCAAAAAGTTATGTTGCTCAGTTGAATTTTAATAAATTTTAAACATAAAAGTGTGGGTCAATTATTATTCAACACCTCAAACCACCAGCATTCTGTTTGGTCCCCCTAAAGTATTAAGAAGTAGTTCAGGCACAAAGAACAATGAGCTTCACATATGTGGATTAATTATCTCTTTTGCCAGCCTTTTCTGACTATTTAAGACCCTCCCCAAACTTGTGAACAGCACTCATACATGGTCAACATGGGAAAGACAAAGGAGCATTCCAAGGCCATCAGAGACAAGATAGTGGATGGTCACAAGGCTGGCAAGGGGTACAAAACCCTTTCCAAGGAGTTGGGCCTACCTGTCTCCACTGTTGGGAGCATCATCCAGAAGTGGAAGGCTTATGCAACTACGGTTAGCCTTCCATGGCCTGGACAGCCTTTGAAAGTTTCCTCCCGTGCCGAGGCCAGGCTTGTCCGAAGAGTCAAGGCTGACCCAAGGACAACAAGGAAGGAGCTCCGGGAAGATCGCATGGCAGTGGGGACATTGGTTTCAGTCAATACCATAAGTAACGTACTCCACCGCAATGGTCTCCGTTCCAGATGAGCCCGTAAGGTACCTTTACTTTCAAAGCGTCATGTCAAGGTTCGTCTACAGTTTGCTCATGATCACTTGGAGGACTCTGAGACAGACTGGTTCAAGGTTCTATGGTCTGATGAGACCAAGATCGAGATCTTTGGTGACAACCACACACGTGACGTTTGGAGACTGGATGGCACTGCATACGACCCCAAGAATACCATCCCTACAGTCAAACATGGTGGTGTCAGCATCATGCTGTGGGGCTGTTTCTCAGCCAAGGGGCCTGGCCATCTGGTCCGCATCCA
Source organism: Allobates femoralis (assembly GCA_033576535.1). NCBI lineage: Eukaryota > Metazoa > Chordata > Amphibia > Anura > Aromobatidae > Allobates > Allobates femoralis. Next base: position 195,021,570 of record JARQOC010000001.1, read on the forward strand.
TGGGAAGATGGATAGCATGGCCTACCTGGAGATTTTGGCCAAGAACCTCCGCTCCTCCATCAAGGATCTTAACATGGGTCGTAATTTCATCTTCCAATAAGACAACGACCCAAAGCACACAGCCAAGAAAACCAAGGCCTGGTTCAAGAGGGAAAAAATCAAGGTGATGGAGTGGCCTAGTCAGTCTCCTGACCTTAACCCAATTGAAAACTTGTGGAAGGAGCTCAAGATTAAAGTCCACATGAGACACCCAAAGAACCTAGATAACTTGGAGAAGATCTGCATGGAGGAGTGGGCCAAGATAACTCCAGAGACCTGTGCCGGCCTGATCAGGTCTTATAAAAGACGATTATTAGCTGTAATTGCAAACAAGGGTTATTCCACAAAATATTAAACCTAGGGGTTGAATAATAATTGACCCACACTTTTATGTTTAAAATGTATTAAAATTCAACTGAGCAACATAACTTTTTGGTTTGTAAGATTTATGCTTCTGTTAATAAATCCTACTCTCGTTTGCAGTTTGAAGGCTCTAACCTATTTGCATCTTATCAAGCCAGCTAAATCTGCAGGGGGTTGAATACTACTTGTAGGCACTGTAGCACCATTGGATTCCATGGTGCTTTACATATGAAGAGGGGAGAACACAGACAAGTACAGTGAATTTGAACAGACAAGTTTACAGATACAGGAGGGGAGGGGACCCTGTCCACAAAGGCTCACAGTCTGCAGGGGTGGGTGAAGATACAGTAGTAGGGGGGAGCGATGATTGTGTGACGGTGGGGCGGCCGGGTCTCAGTGTAGCCCATAAGCCTGTCGGAAAAGATGGTCTTCAGGATTCTCTTGAAGGTTCCCAGGGTAGGCGAGTGTCTGATATGATGAGGGAGAGAGTTCTAGAGTATATCAGATGCACAGGAGAAGTCTTGAATATGGTTGTGAGAGGATGAAATAAGGGAGGAGTAGAGAGGGAGCTCTTGGGAGGATTATAGGTTGCGTGTGGGCTGGTAGCGGGAGACCATGTCGGAGATGTATGGGGGGGAACAGGTGATAGGGGAGCCAGTGAAGGGCTTAGCAGAGTGGGCAGACAAGGGAGTAGCGAGGAGACAGGTGAATTAGACGTGCAGCGGAGTTTAGGATAGATTGGAGGGGCACAAGGGAAATAGCAGGGAGACCGGTGAGCAGGAGTTTGCAATACATAGATGAGAAGGTGAAAACCGGGGCACAAGCTCCAACCAGGCGAATCAGCTCCTCTGTGATGACTACAGCAGGTACACTCTAGTGTTACTCTGGTGACTGTCGTCCGACTCTGCACCTCTCTTCCCTCCCTGCACATGTAACCCAGTTAAGGATTAAAACAAAATTTCAAAGAAACCGGTGAGTGCCGCCTGAATTCTTTTATGCATGCTTAGGAGTTTGCAATAGTCGAGGCGAGAGTTAATGAGAGCAAGAACAAGGATCTTAGCCGTGTCGTGGTCGAGGAAAGAGCAGATCCGGAAAATGTTCTTGACCTGAAGTCGGCAGGAGGTGGCGAGGGCTTGGATGTGTGGCTTGAAAGAAAGGGAAGAGTTGAAAGTAACCCCAAAGCACTTGGCGTGTGGGACCGGGGAGAAAGAGCAGCACTTGACAGTGATGGATAGGTCAGGTAGAGGGGGAGAGTGACTTGGGGGGAAGACAATGAACTTTATTTTGTCCATGTTCAGCTTGAGGAAGCGATCGGAGAAGAAGGATAAGATGGCGGAGAGGCATTGTGGAATTTTGTATAGTAGGGAGGTGATGTCGTGTCCAGAGAGATAGATCTGGGTGTAGTCGGTGTAGAGATGGTACTGTAGGCTGTGGGACTCAATGAGTTGTCCAACAGATGTACGACAGATAGGAGGTAAGGCGAGGAGGAGGTGTGGGAGTGGGTGACGCTGAAAGTGTGGTCAGTTACGATGAGATCTAGGAGGGGGCTAGGTCAGTGAGCCCGAGAGATTTCAGGATCTGGAGTAGGAGGGAGTGGTCAACAGTGTCGAAGACGGCAGATAGGTTGAAGAGGAGGAGGATGAAGTAATGTCGCTTGCTCTTTGCGGTCAGAAGGTCGGTGACTTTGGTTAGGGCTGTTTCGGTGAAGTGATGAGGACAGAAACTAGATTGTAGGTGGTCGAAGAAGGAGCAGGAGGAGAGGTGGGAGGACAGTTCGGAGTGGACGTGTTGTTCAAGCAGTTTTGATACGAAGGGGAGAAGAGATATGGGGCGATAGTTGGGAGCAGATGATGGATCGAGAAAGGGTTTTTTGAGGATGGGTGTGATCAGGGCACGTTTGAAGGATGAGGGGAAGACGCCGGAGGTGAGAGATAGGTTGAAGAGGTGGGTTAGGGCAGGGATGAGGACTGTGGTGAGGTTTTGGATGAGGTGGGAGGGAAGCGGGTCGAGGGCATAGGTGGTGAGGTGGGATCGTGACAAAGGGGTGGTGAGTTGATCTTCTGTCATGATGGCAAAGCATCCTGTGGATGAAGTGGGGTGGAGGGTGATGGGGGGCCTGTGGGGACAGTGGGTCAAAGCTTTCTCTGATTTTGTCGATCTTCTGCTTGAAAAAGGCAGCAAAGTCGTCAGCAGAGATGACTGGGGAGGGGGAAGGTGCAGGGGGATGGAGTAGGGAGTTAAACGTTTTGAATAATTGTTTGGGTTTGCGGGACAGTGCACTAATTAGAGAACAGAAGTAGGTTTGTTTTGCAGTGACGAATGCATTCTTGAAGTTGGAAAGGGATTGTTTGTACGTGGCGAAGTGCTCCGTGGCGTGGGATTTCTTTCATTTCAGTTTGGCCACTCTAGATTCTTGATGTAGTTCATTGGTGAGGGTGGTGAGACAGGGTTGTCTGTGTGCGTGGATTTTGGTATGTGTGAGGGGGGCGGCCTGATCGAGTGCTGTAGATAGTGTGGTGTTATAGAGGGTGGTGGCATCGTCAACGTCAATTGACAACCTCCACTCCTGAAGTTTATATCTGTCTTATGCATTATGAGATAATATTCCAATCGTAATAATGTATTGATTACAAAAGGTCCGACCGCTAGGGCTGACGAAAAGTCTGAGAGCTTCATGTGAACAGAGCAGACGTCGAGCATAAACAACTATAAATCGCTTCTCCATTAATTGCTTACAGAACTGCGGAAGAAAGACACATAGAGCATAGAGATGGGCAAATCTACTCGTTACTACTCGGTACTCGTCGAGTAGTAAGGGATTCGCCCGACTCGTTACTGTGCGAGTAATCGCAGGGATTACTCGCACAGTAACGAGTCCGCCCCCCTCTCCCCCCTCCCCGGTCCTAAGTTAGGACTGGGCTGGGGGAAGCGAGCAGGGAGCGAAGGGAGGGGGGAGAAATTCTCCTTACCTCTCTTCCGTCTTCCGGCTGTGTGCTCTGTGCTGGGCTCGGATCCTGCAGGCTGCTGGCAGCTCCAGGGTTCTAGAGCCGCCTGCTCTCCCTGTGTACAGACATCTATGTCTGTACACAGAGATGTAGTAGAGTTGAGATTGTTCTCAGTCTGCTCACTCCCTGTGCATAGACATATATCTATGCACAGTGATGTAGCAGAGTGGACATCGCGTTTTGGACTACGTCGGACGGAAGAGGATTTTTTTAATTAAAGGGATCCTGTCACCCCCAAAACACCTCTAAAGCTATTAAAAGCTGTCCCTAAAGCATAGTAACACTTACCCTACACTCCTTTTAGCTCCTAAATGCACCAAGTGAAATTGAAGATAAATGTTATTACAGTACCTCATTAGGGATGATAATGAGTGACTATGCTATTCATAGTCACCCTGGCAGGCTCTCCCACTTCATGATATCACGCCTCCATAGGCGTGATCTTCTAATCAGATTAAAATGCGCGCCTCCCCGCCGCTCTGTGCGGTCTCGGCCGGCCTGTAGTGGGGCTGGGTGACGCGAACCGTGTCATTTCCGGCGCCGGGTGACGTATGTACACCCGCGCCGCTGTTAGCTTCAAGACCCGCACTGCGCATGTGCGCATGTGATATCATGAAGTGGGAGAGCCTGCCAGGGTGACTATGAATAGCATAGTCACTCATTATCATCCCTAATGAGGTACTGTAATAACATTTATCTTCAATTTCACTTGGTGCATTTAGGAGCTAAAAGGAGTGTAGGGTAAGTGTTACTATGCTCAAGGGACAGCTTTTAATAGCTTTAGAGGTGTTTTGGGGGTGACAGGATCCCTTTAAAGATGGAGTCCCTAATGGCTTTTTTTTTTATTTCTAATAAAAAAAATTTTCTCTGTGTTGTGTTTTTTTTAAAACAATTTAATAGAAATTCATGGCGGTCATGTCTAATATTGGCGTGACCGCCATAAATTTCGGGCTTAGGGCCAGCTGATAATACAAAGCTGGCCGTAACCTCTTTATTACCCAGTGAGCCAACGCACCAGGGCCACTGGAAGAGCGGGGTTCAGCGCCAGAGGATGGCGCTTCAATGAACGCGCCATCTTCTGGGGCGGCTGCGGGCTGCAATTTGCAGCGGGGGGTGCCCAGAAAGCTTGGGCCTCCCTGCGCTGCGGATTCCAGCCCCCAGCTGCCTAGCTGTACCTGGCTGGACATAGAAATTGCGCGGAGCCCCACGCATTTTTTTTTTATTATTTCATGAAATTCATGAAATATTTAAAAAAAAAGGGCTCCTCTATATTCTTGTGTCTGGCCAGGTACAAATAGGCACCTGGGGGTTGGGGGCAGCCCGTCGCTGCCTGCTGGATCCGGCTGGTTCCAGAAATACGGCGAAGCCCACGTCATTTTTTTCTGAAAAATCAATAAAACAATCCTAAAAAAGGGACTCGCCCATGGTCCAGGGGTTAATAAAGATGCAGTCCCTTTTATTTATATTGTTTTATGGATTTGTCAGAAAAAAATTTGACGTGGGCTTCGCCGTATTTTTGTAACCAGCCGAATCCAGCAGGCAGCGACCTGTTCTGTGTAGCTGACATTCTGACTAATCATAGGTGAGTGACTGAACCAGTAGGGACAGATGTAGCACCTTATGGACCATTGTGGCTTATGCATTGGAAGTTCCTATACTTATACCTGTAACTGTGAATAATCTTATGTATACCCATTGGTCCACAAATCATAATGTCCCTGTTTGGTTCTCACTATATTTCATAGTTTTTTGTTGGTAATGGAGACTGGCTGCACAGTCCTGTCTGCTCTTTGTAACTTTATATACACTTTCTGGTCTCTTTTTACTTTGTTCAACCAGTGTTTAATAAATTGTTTATGCTCTTGTAAATCTGGTGGGACTCCGTACTTTAGGGACCAGTATTAAGTATGCTTGGGCTTCAATTCTCTTGTATTCATAACCGTCAAAAGCCTTATGACTAAGAACCTATTGAATCCTGGGATTTCAGTTTTTTTTATGTGCCACCATAATTGTAATCAGGGTTAGTGGGTTAGGGGCCCACTCAGAGGTTTGGCCTCCCTTGAGTTGAACCCTTAGCTAGGCCTCTACAAAGAGCTGATAGGGAACTTGAATCTACCAAATCAAAAGCAATTATTTCTACCTTAATAAACAGTAAATCAATAGGGATAAATATCAGAAAGCTTGTCAATTGCCTTTCAAAGTATAGGATCTCAGTGTTTTTAATTTATGGCATGGATCTGGTCTGGGGGCTATCATGGCTGGTTCCAGACCTAGACATTAGGAGACAATATAAGACAAGACATACACGCTGTGTACTATGACTGTCCCTCCCGGTATATGTCTGATTTACAGTATGAAATAATATAACTTCAGAGACATCAGTTAGTGGCTGCTGGAAGGGACAGTCCTATTGTATTATAGAACATGCTATCACAGTGGACTGAAACCCTAGACTGGTCACACTAAATAGGCCAAATAGGTTAATCTAATGTGTCTTACATGTCAGTTTTGATTCAGTTAACTGTAACGCTTGCATGATTCACAGTCATCTTTGGTATCTGGAAAAGCCTTGGGGGCCTCACCCACAGCAGACACTATATTTGAAAGCATTGCTAATTTTGGAAAATTCCTTAAATATTTCCTTCTTTCTTCTTTTCCCAAGTTTCATACTGTACATCGTAATCATATTATTTATATAGTAACAGCAGAGCAATGTTAAAATCTAGTGCTATTCAGCTACTATTTTATTAGGATTGGTAAAATTCAGTTTCCTGTGCATGGTATATCGATAGACAATGATATCACTGTTCACTGTCAAAGAGGTCACATGGAGTTGTTGGGATTAACCCAAAAAAACCTGTGGCACTACCCACCTCCATTTTGCCACCAGCAATTGCAAACTGGAAACTGATTTACATTTACTGCATATACTGTACCTTTTCTTAAAAACCACCTTTATTTGCTTATGTCTGTAATATCTGTATTCAATTGTATACATTGCTGTTATCTAGTGAGCCTTATGGTGATTAAATATAAAATTTCATCCTTGGTTGCTCATTTATCTCGATCCATGAACCTACCTGCATCTGTGTCCTCGGTTAATATTACATTACTATACCTACGGGGTTGGTTTCTGCCCCAGTATGACCTGTAATAGACCAGGCTTATACCTAATGAGGAACAGGTGGTCAACTGTGTATAGAAAATTGTCTGTTAGCTTTGACTGCAAGTATGTCATTAGTAATTTTGGTCAGGGCAGTTTCGGTGGCATGGTAAGGCCGGAAGCCAGATTGTAGGTTGTCATAGGAAGTTACATCAGAGATGGGAGGAAAATTGACCATGGATATAATGCTCAAGGAGTTTGGAAGCAAATAGGAGCAGCAATATGGACCGATATCTGGACATAACAGTCAGGTTACGGTTTGGCTTCTTGAGGACAGGCGTGATCGGGGCAGTAGTTAAAATCCTTTGTTAGAAGTAAAACACATAGAAAAATTTTTGTTTTGAAATAAAGCACACAGACAACCCTCATTGCCCCATTTATTAGCTCCCAAACATACTCTCCTACAGTAATATACAGCCAGCACCATGTCTCTCAGCAGACTCTTTCACTTTTCTACATCATGATGAGTGGTTAGACCGTTCAGCGTGAGTAGCACTCTCACAATGACAGATCCGCAGATGTGAGATAGCTCATCTGAGGTCACAGTTGTGACCTCAGATGAACTGTCTGATGTCACCGCTCTCACAGCCACCGAAGGTGTAAGATCCGTCACCATGATATCGCTGCTTGCCATTAGTCACTGAAATATTACGCTCATCCAGAGTGCAATGGGTGGGGGCACAACAGCCAATCACAGATGCTGTCAGAGAGAATTTGTAACACAAGAATATTAGAAAATAGCTTAGATTGTAGTATCAAAAGATAGGGATGTAAAATGAAACTTATTTTTGCTTTCGGACCTTTATGTCTTATCTAGCAATCAATCACTCCTTTTAGTTTAAATGAGTAAAGTGAAAAAGGAAATGCATTATGCTTCTAAATATATATTACCATTTTCTAAGTTTCTAAGCTGACCCATGTGTTTCCATGGTTACAGACTACTTGCCTTAAAAAATAACATCATTTTAGATGCATTGGGCCAAGTGCCAGTGGGTTGCAAAGGTGTGCCAGCAAGGGCTGCCTACATTACCATGATCTCCATAAAACTATCTATTTTAATATTTGGACATCAAAGACAAGCAGAAAACATAGTATTTAGATAATTGTTCAGCTACTACTGTAGTTTGTCCTTCACATTTGATAAGCAATAAAGAAACAGTAAAAATCACTAAACAAAATCTATTGTTAGCAAAAGCAACAGAGAATAATAGCAGCAGATTCTTCTCTAAGTGTTCTAGTTTTTTTCTCCATAACCTTTGCACCAATTTTCTCATGTTTTGTTCATTTCTTCTCATAAATTGCTCATACAGTTTTATCTTCTGGGACAAATACTACTACCATATGCTTTGTTTGAAGCCAGAGTATAACTCGTTTTTGTATGACAAAGTATTGCAATGAGTAGAGATGGGACATGTTGGCTCCATTCAAAGTAATCCATTCACTCGTGTAACAAGTTACGTGGATGCAACAGTGCAGAGAAGGATGACTCAGTGGTAACTGAAACAATAGATGCTTATTTTACACAGCGAGATGGTGCCTTCATTTGGATCAGGGAATAGTACAGGTGATGGCAAATAACAAATTAAAGTACAATAAAATGTTCAGCAATCCAGATATACAAAGCATAAACTCAATGTTATTGACACATTGTTACCAGTTTCACTAAATAACAAGCACTAACAACGTTATCTTAACCCATATTCCCTGTATCGGGGAAGTGCCAGTTTCACTGCTCTTAACAATACAATAACAATTAATGACACAAAATAGCACACTGGCTCTAATGGAGTTATGTAACAAATCGCTAGCCACAAGTCCAATTTAGTAGGTATCTTCCCTTATTTAGCACGCCGATCAGCTTCATTCTCTGGAGCATGCCCCAGTCCCTGCTTAGTACCGTACGTTTGAACAGTAAACAACGGCTCACAAAGATAGTCCTCCTTTATGGCTGGATCGTATCTTGGGTCTGGTCAGGCATCTTCCTCTGAAACTGGTCATGGTCTTCCTCTTGAACTGGTCATGGTCTTCTCTGGAAGTGATCATGGTTTTCCCCTGGAACTAGTATTTAGGGGGTTTTCTCCTATATCTGGTATTTTGGGGGTCTTCTACTAGATCTGATATCACCAGGGTCTCCTCCTGGCTCCATGGTCATAAGCCACAATTGCTTCCCACATGACCTTCTTACATCAAGTTCTGGCACCAACTCTGCCCCCTCTCTACTGTTCTGGACTTTTATCATTTGCAACTGTGCCACAACTGTCACCTGGCTTGAAGTCTCTACTAATCTGTTCCCTCGAGGAAACACTCAATTCATATTTTAGTTCCTCCTTTCCTAAAGCTGTCATCAGAGTAAAAAGGGTGCATTTTGAAAAATGTAAGGTTTAACAAATATTCTTTTGTTTCAAATGGTTTTCTTTACTTGCTGCCATATGTTTTCTTTTCGATTTGCTGCCATCAGTCTTGATCTACAATGTGCACATTCCAATTAGAACCAGGAAATCCACAACATGAACAGGTGTGTCCAAACTTTTGTTCTATATTACAGCCCTGTTTACAAGAAATTACCGTATATACTCGCGTATAAGCCGAGTTTTTCAGCCCAAAAATTGGGCTGAAAAGTACCCCCCTCGGCTTATACGCGAGTCAGTGCGGGGGCTGCTGTATACAGCGGTATACAGCAGCCCCCGCATCCCCAGTAATGCAGGGCCCCCCCAGCCTTGCTCCGGTCACCTGTAAAGCAAATTATACTTATCACTGTCCCGCTGTCCGCGCCCGCTCGCCGCTGCCGTCCGCGATCCTCCATCTTCATGCGTCTTCTTCCTGTTTCCTGTGTTCGTCGCTGGCAATGACGTCATTACCGGCGCCGAACACAGGAAACAGGAAGAAGACGCATGACGATGGAGGATCGCGGACGGCAGCGGCGAGCGGGCGCGGACAGCGGGACAGTGATAAGTATAATTTGCTTTACAGGTGACCGGAGCAAGGCTGGGGGGGCCCTGCATTACTGGGGATGCTGTATACTACCGCTGGGGCTGCTATACACTACCACTGGGGCTGCTATATACTACCACTGGGGCTGTATATACCTCTGGGGCCCTGTATACTACCACTGGGGCTGTATATACCACTGGGGCTGTATATACTACCACTGGGGCTGTATATACCACTGGGGCTGTATATACTGCTGGGGCCCTGTATACTACCACTGGGGCTGTATATACCACTGGGGCTGTATATACTACTAGGGCTGCGTCTATACTACCACTGGGGCTGTATATACCACTGGGGCTGTATATACTACTGGGGCTGCCTGTATACTACCACTGGGGCTGTATATACTGCTGGGGCCCTGTATACTACCACTGGGGCTGTATATACCACTGGGGCTGTATATACTACTGGGGCTGCCTGTATACTACCACTGGGGCTGTATATACCACTGGGGCTGTATATACTACTGGGGCTGCCTGTATACTACCACTGGGGCTGTATATACTGCTGGGGCCCTGTATACTACCACTGGGGCTGTATATACCACTGGGGCTGTATATACTACTGGGGCTGCCTGTATACTACCACTGGGGCTGTATACACTACTGGGGCTGTATATACTACTGGGGCTGCCTGTATACTACCACTGGGGCTGTATATACTGCTGGGGCTGTATATACTACTAGGGCTGCGTCTATACTACCACTGGGGCTGTATATACCACTGGGGCTGTATATACTACTGGGGCTGTGTGTATACTACCACTAGGGCTGTATATACCACTGGGGCTGCGTGTATACTACCACTGGGGCTGCTGTATATACCTCTGGAACTGCTGTATACCACACTGCTGGGGGCTGTATACTTGTGCTAGGGTCCACTCTCGGCTTATACACGAGTCAATAGATTTTCCCAGGTTTTGGGGGCAAAAGTAGGGGGGTCGGCTTATACACGGGTCGGCTTATACACGAGTATATACGGTAACTGTCTTTAGTGACAGAAGTCACTAGCACAACGGATCTGGTTTTCCCAATACCCAGCAGCTCTTCGATGCTTACTTGATTGCTAGGTTGTACAGAAGCATCAGCTTTACTGATGTCAATTTTCTGTACATAGTGCTCATGGAGAGCTCACGAGGACTATGTAGATGGCCAAAGAGATGACATGAGCAATGATAAATCCACCCAATTCGACTTTTCTTCAGGCTGCCTTCCTGCCTCTCTATAGAACTCTGTAATTTTCTTTCTACCTTCTTTTATTTGGGTCATTTTAGAGACTTTTTGAAAATGTATATAAGCATCTAGTCAGAGACCCCAATGCAACCTTTGTCTCCCCATCACAATATTTTTTAATGTGTTCTAGCAAAATTAACTTTGAGATTTTACAAAGTATAACAATTTGTTTATCTATTAGCGAAAAAATGAAATAAAAGGTATTTTTGGTTGCCATTTGATCTATTGCCCACATAATAACAAAGAACTGCCAGAGCACAGGCAAAGAAGTGTTGTCTTGGGAACACATGAATAGCTCTGTTAGATATATTTTTCTTGTTTTTCTAGCAAATAACACAATTTCTGGCAGTTACAATTAAAAAATAAGATTTTTTGTAAAAGTGAGTGCAACTAGGGATGAGCGAGTCCGAAAAGACTCGGAATCGCAAGACCCCAACGAGTCCGAGTCAAGGACTCGGGACTCGTTGCGAGTCCAGCGAGTCCAATGTTAATGAATAGGGACCCGAGTAATAGCGAATAATGACATTTACAACTCGCTGATGTGTCTCTGAAAGTGTGCGAGTCCAAACTCGCTGGTTTTTCTCTTATTTTGAGGCTTGTAGCCGATGATGCGAGGGAAGGGATTCTCCAGCACACACCATGCTTTAAGGAAACAGGAAGCGAGTCGCGCTGACAGGCGCACACACAGAGCGATCCATTCATCAGTGCAATCATGGCAGCAGGACGTGGCACGGTGAACACACTGCGTCTTATTGCACTTGTGGAGGCTCGTCCATTTCTATGGCTCCCTACAGATCCTGAGTATGGGGATACGACCCTAATTAATACAGCCTGGAGAGAGATCGCCCAAGAGATGTTCCCTGCGTTCCATTGGAGTGACCATGAGGAACAGAGCAAGTAAGTTAAATGAGTTCACACGTTATATATTGCATTTACTGTATATATACTCGTGTATAAGCCGACCCGTGTATAAGCCGACCCCCCTATTTTTGCCCCGAAAAACGATGAAAACATATTCACCGCCATCCTGTTATACAGCGGCTATCACTGGTAGACAGCCCCCCAGCAGAGTATACACCTCCCCCTGCAGAGTATACAGGCCCCCAGCTGGGTATACATGCCCCCATATTGTGGTATACAGGCAGGGGCGGACTGGCCCAGGTGCCACGGGTCATGCGGCTGCAGGAGCATGAATAATCCGCATGTCCCTGAAGCAGCAGGCGGAAACGGAAGCTCCTGGCCGCGCGATGACGTCATCAGCACGCGGCTGCGTCCGGGAGTGAGCGTCTGTGAGTGGCATGCGGCTGCGACTGTTAGCGAGCGGCTGTGAGGAGCGCGAGGCTGCGGCTGGGAGCGAGCCATAGGATAATGCGGGAGCTGCGGTGACTGTGAGGCGGCCGCCAGTCATCACCCCCCCCCCACCCCCCGTCCTCACCTGTGTCGGGCCAGTGAGGGAGGGTTGCGACCCAAACTGTAGGGTGCCAGTCAGTCCCTGTATACAGGGCCCTCAGTGTGTGTACAGGCCCCCCCAGCAGTGGGTATACAGGGCCCCCAGCAGTGGGTAGACAGTGGCCCAGTGGGTTTACAGGGCCCCCAGCAGTGGGAATACAGGGCCCCCATAGCAGGGTATACAGGACCCTGAATGTGTTATCATGCTCCACCGCATAGTTGCCTATATTTGGATGGGGTCACAACAGTACAATGAGTTTAATGTCTGATCCTCCTGGCTCTTTTGGCCAAGGGGTTGGGTGTATATAAATACCACTAATGACCAGAGTCTGGTGCCCGCACTATTACATTCTCTATGCGTTGACATGTGTCCTGCCTCATTTGTGATTGTGGCCACGTGAGCTCAATGACCGTAATGCTGTTGATGATGTTCCACACTGTCGTGTCACTGTGCCTTGTATACACATTACACACACAAAATGAATAAAATGTTATTGTTGATTTGTACACATACTTTTGTTGTTTCAAATATTACACATCTCTAAAGCCGGTTTCAAATCATTTCACAGTTGACCATCTTAAAAAACGGTGGAGGAGCTGCCGGGACCAGCATAAGAAGCAGTACCGGCAGTACTCAGAGAGACAACCCGGGAGCCGCTCCATTGCTCAACCACTACCACTTTTATGACCGGCTGTCCTTCCTTCACCCGGTGGCCCGTATGCCAAGGTATGTGTCTGCAGCACTGTTGTGTACATTTAGTATTATTTATTAATATATACATTAGGTTCCATTTCGGCTCTGTGGGTAGCAGAGTATACACGTGGCTCTGTGGGTAGCAGAGTATACAGGCGGGTCTGTGGGTAGCAGAGTATAAAGACGGCTCTGTGGGTAGCAGAGTATACAGGCGGGTCTGTGGGTAGCAGAGTATACAGGCGGGTCTGTGGGTAGCAGAGTATAAAGACGGCTCTGTGGGTAGCAGAGTATACAGGCGGGTCTGTGGGTAGCAGAGTATACAGGCGGGTCTGAGGTAGCAGAGTATAAAGACGGCTCTGTGGGTAGCAGAGTATACAGGCGGGTCTGTGGGTAGCAGAGTATACAGGCGGGTCTGTGGGTAGCAGAGTATACAGGCGGGTCTGTGGGTAGCAGAGTATACAGGCGGGTCTGAGGTAGCAGAGTATACAGGCGGGTCTGAGGTAGCAGAGTATACAGGCGTCTCTGTGGGTAGCAGAGTATACAGGCGGGTCTGAGGTAGCAGAGTATACAGGCGGGTCTGTGGGTAGCAGAGTATACAGGCGGGTCTGATGTAGCAGAGTATACAGGCGGGTCTGTGGGTAGCAGAGTATACAGGCGGGTCTGAGGTAGCAGAGTATACAGGCGGGTCTGAGGTAGCAGAGTATACAGGTGTCTCTGTGGGTAGCAGAGTATACAGGCGGGTCTGAGGTAGCAGAGTATACAGGCGGGTCTGTGGGTAGCAGAGTATACAGGCGGGTCTGTGGGTAGCAGAGTATACAGGCGGGTCTGAGGTAGCAGAGTATACAGGCGGGTCTGAGGTAGCAGAGTATACAGGCGTCTCTGTGGGTAGCAGAGTATACAGGCGGGTCTGAGGTAGCAGAGTATACAGGCGGGTCTGTGGGTAGCAGAGTATACAGGCGGGTCTGAGGTAGCAGAGTATACAGGCGGGTCTGTGGGTAGCAGAGTATACAGGCGGGTCTGAGGTAGCAGAGTATACAGGCGGGTCTGAGGTAGCAGAGTATACAGGCGTCTCTGTGGGTAGCAGAGTATACAGGCGGGTCTGAGGTAGCAGAGTATACAGGCGGGTCTGTGGGTAGCAGAGTATACAGGCGGGTCTGTGGGTAGCAGAGTATACAGGCGGGTCTGAGGTAGCAGAGTATACAGGCGGGTCTGAGGTAGCAGAGTATACAGGCGTCTCTGTGGGTAGCAGAGTATACAGGCGGGTCTGAGGTAGCAGAGTATACAGGCGGGTCTGAGGTAGCAGAGTATGAAGACGGCTCTGTGGGTAGCAGAGTATATAGGTGATGAGAATAGGGTTAATAGATGGTGCTACAGTGTTGGGGCGTGCTAGAGGGAGCAGAGATCCGATTACTGCCATAATTTCTGACCTTATTAAAGATAGCGGCCGCAGCTAAATGACATCATGGCAAAGGTAAACATGGGGTGTGGTTAGCTGCAGGAGGTTAGTGAGAGGTGTGGGTTGTTTGGCAGAGGGCGTGGTGTGGGCGTGGTGAGCGCTGCTCCAGCGTCAGATACGCTGCGAGCGCGGAACCGCGGCACATCTCCAGGAGCAGAGGACGTGTCCGGTACGTCCGTAGCCCCCGGCCTCCCCGTTGTCCGCACACACAGCCCCTCTGTGACCTCTGCAGTGTCACAGGCCCCGGCGGGCGTCTGTCATCTCCTCCTGACACTGACCTCCTCCTGATTTGATTGTCTGTGTTGTCCCCCCCGCTGTCAGCATCAGTGATCTGCTAAGACCTGTGGGTGCACAGACGGGGGAAGTACAAATGCCAGCATGCCGGGGCGGATTGGGCGCTGTGAGGGGCGCAGGTCTTGCTGTGAGCGGAGGGCGCGAGGCCGCTCGAGAAAACGCTATAGCGGCTGTGTGAGTTAAGCGTCTGCGGCTCGCGAAGGCGCATACGCGTCTCCGCTCGCAGTGACGCTAAGGAGTTTGGGATTAGGCTACAGTGCCGGAATTTCAAACTCCCGATTATATAAATAGATTATATATATATATATTGTATACCTTTCAACCCCTTCCCTGCTTTATATAGATGATATAAGCTAAAAGTTTTGTGAATTAAGTATGTCAAGTAAAAAGTGAAGTCAGGGGGACTTTTTTTTTTCATGTGAACCATTGGTGTTATTGATCGTCTAGATTAGATGGGATGGGGGGGGGTGGGTGTTAATCAGGGGGTGAAAAATTATGTATTAGTATGGAATTAGCAAAGAAAGTCACGTATTCCTTTATGTTATGTACAGTTGGTTATTCTTTCATAATAATAACAAATATTGATTAATAATACACAGATACACAGAGTCTAAAAAGCGTGCAACTTAATGTTTGACCTATGTTTTTGTTTCCAAATGCAATGCATTCACCAAATTTTTTTTTACTTTACCCACAGAGAAGCTTACTACAGAGGGCGGCGTGCTGTGAACCCTCCACCGCCAAACAGAAGGCGGCGTGGAGAACACCCACCACCACCACCACGGCCGGCGCCACCACCACCGCCGTCGCCGCCGCCACCACCACCACCACCAGCATCGCCGCCAGCAGGGCAAGGGCCAGCACCACCACCGCCGCCACCAGCGGCCGGGCCAGCACCACCACCGCCGCCACCAGCGGCAGGCCCATCAACACCACCACCGCCGTCCCCGCCACCACCACCACCACCGCCACCAGCGGCAGGGTCCGCACCACCACCGCCCCCACCAGCGGCAGGGCCAGCACCACCACCGCCACCACCAGCGGCAGGGCCAGCACCACCACCGCCACCACCAGCGGCAGGGCCAGCACCACCACCGACGCCACCAGCGGCAGGCCCAGCTTATGGTACCATCCCCGGGTCTGCACAATTAAGTGTGCAACAGAGTAATGCTGACTTTGCCCGCAGTATTATACCATTCATGGATAATATTCCATTTGACAGGCTACTGCGGGCAAGGTCAGCATTACAGATAGTGCTGGAAGCCTGTCAGCCAGGAAACGACCCCGGTGATGTGTTCCAATATTTGGATGGGTGGAAAATAAACTGTAACAGGCTGGGCAGGCCCACAACACGGGACAGCCAAGTCCCACCCCACAGGGCTTTGCCTCACTGCCAGTGGCCAGCTAACAGGGACCTACCACCGTTCCCTACACCTGTTCAGATGATCCACCCTGAAGGGTTCGGCCAGGCCATCCGTGGGGCCCTTGACCTTTTGCAGGACGGACAGCCCACCTACCAGGACCTGTAGGGCTCCATTTGTTGGGTAATACCTAAATTGTAAAAAGTATTATTTTTGGGAATGTCCAAACAGTTCTGCCATTTTTTTTTTAAACACAGTTTTAAAAACCAGCTTTGTGTCTGTCTTTTTTCAAGGAATGAATGTGGAGTTTTTTTTTTGGTTGGGCTTCAAGTCATCATAATTATTATAATTATTTATTTATATAGCGGCCATAGGTTCCATGGCGCTTTACATGAGGAAAAGGTAGAGAAGGACAAGTACAATAAACATAGACAATAAGGTCATACAGGTACAATAGTAGAGGACCCTGTACGCGTGGGCTCACATTCTACGAGGGGTGGGTGGGGATACAATAGGGTGGGGAAGGTGTCGGTCGTGGGGCGTGTAGCGGGGTCTCATGGCAGGTTGTAGGCCTGTCGGAAGAGGTGAGTCTTTATAAGTATCTTTAAGGTTCAGAGGGTAGGCGACTGACTGATGAGGTGGGGCAGGGAGTTCCATAGCATGGCGGATGACCGGGAGAAATCCTGTATGCGGTTGTGGGAAGAGGAGATGAGGGTGGACTGTAGGACAAGTTCTTGGGATGAACGCAGGTTGCGTGAGGGATGGTATCGGGAGATCATGTCGGAGATGTATGGTGAGGATAGGTTGTGTAAGGCTTTGAATGTCATGGTCAGTGTTTTAAAGTGAGCTCTCTGTGGGCCGGAGGGGCCAGTGAACGGCTTGGCAGAGGGGGTAGGCAGGGGAGTAGCGTGAGGACAGATGGATTAGCCGGGCAGCAGAGTTTAGTATAGATTGGAGAGTTGCAAGAGAGTTGGCAGGGAGACCTATGCGAAGGAGGTTGCAGTAGTCAAGGCGGGAGATGATGAGGGCATTTATGAGTGTTTCAGCAGTGTCAGGATTGAGGAACGACCGAATTGGTTAAATATTTTTGAGTTGGAGTCACAGGGACTTGGTTAGGGACTACAGGTGGGGCTTGAAGGAGAGGGAGGAGTCAAGGATTACCCCGAGACAGTTGGCGTGGGGGACAGGGGAGAGAGCATCATTAGCAAGTACTTTACGGCCCGCATGGCGCATGAAGTCACCTTGGTTACTAAGTGTCAAATCATGACTCCACATACAACTGTTGCTGACAAACAGTGCCTGTGTTTGGGGGGTTACTTTATGCCTCGCTATGGCAACAAGACTATGAACACACATGTGAGAGGCTGGGACGTCTACATGCTACACATCGCGTCTACGCGTTTTGTATGGAGCGTACAGTGGGACCCTTCAACAGGCTCCAGCAGGATGATAGTCCAAGCAACGCCCACGATGCAGGCATAGGATTGGTGCCTGGAAAAATTAGCCCAAGTGGCTGTTTCCCATTTTTGGTATAAATGTAGGCCTAAGGGCCATAAAAAGCTTGTTAGCCAGGGTGTCTCCCAAACCATGATAAGCTTGTTAGCCTGTGTGGCTCAAAAAATTAGCCCAAGGGGCTGTTTACCATTTTTGGTATAAATGTAGGTCTAAGGGCCATACAAAGCTTGTTAGCCAGGGTGTCTCCCAAACCATGATAAGCTTGTTAGCCTGTGTGGCTCAAAAAATTAGCCCAAGGGGCTGTTTGGCATTTTGAGTGTAAATGCAGGCCTAAGGGCCATGATAAGCCTCTTAGGCTGGGTGTCTCCAAAAATTAGCCGAAGGGGCTGTTTTGCATTTTGGTTATAAATGCAGGCCTAAGGGCCATGATCAGCTTGTTAGCCAGGGTGGCTCAAAAAATTAGCCCAAGGGGCTGTTTGGCAATTTGGGTATAAGTGCAGGCCTAAGGGCCATGATAAGCCTCTTAGGCTGGGTGTTTCCAAAAATTAGCCCAAGGGGCTGTTTGGCATTTTGAGTGTAAATGCAGGCCTAAGGGCCATGATAAGCCTCTTAGGCTGGGTGTCTCCAAAAATTAGCCCAAGGGGCTGTTTTGCATTTTGGTTATAAATGCAGGCCTAAGGGCCATGATCAGCTTGTTAGCCAGGGTGGCTCAAGAAATTAGCCCAAGGGGCTGTTTGGCAATTTGGGTATAAGTGCAGGCCTAAGGGCCATGATAAGCCTCTTAGGCTGGGTGTTTCCAAAAATTAGCCCAAGGGGCTGTTTTGCATTTTGGTTATAAATGCAGACCTAAGGGCCATGATCAGCTTGTTAGCCAGGGTGGCTCAAGAAATTAGCCCAAGGGGCTGTTTGGCAATTTGGGTATAAGTGCAGGCCTAAGGGCCATGATAAGCCTCTTAGGCTGGGTGTTTCCAAAATTAGCCCAAGGGGCTGTTTGGCATTTTGAGTGTAAAATGCAGGCCTAAGGGCCATGATAAGCCTCTTAGGCTGGGTGTCTCCAAAAATTAGCCCAAGGGGCTGTTTTGCATTTTGGGTATAAATGCAGGCCTAAGGGCCATGATCAGCTTGTTAGCCATGGTGTCTCCAAAAATTAGCCCAAGGGGCTGTTTGGCAATTTGGGTATAAGTGCAGGCCTAAGGGCCATGATAAGCCTCTTAGGCTGGGTGTTTCCAAAAATTAGCCCAAGGGGCTGTTTTGCATTTTGGGTATAAATGCAGGCCTAAGGGCCATGATCAGCTTGTTAGCCAGGGTGGCTCAAAAAATTAGCCCAAGGGGCTTTTAAATGTTTGCTAACAGAAAATAAAGGTTGATTCCTTGTGAAAAGGTGTTGTGATGGTTAATGAAACCGAAGTTAAGGTGTAGTGTTGGTTTAAGATGAAGCAGCCTCATTACCAGGTTGCAGGAACATGGTTACGCAAATCGTTACTGGTCTTGTACATACTGCTTGTACCAAAAAGACACAATATAATACAATGATTAATTATATCATATTGATGTTGAACGTGGCACTTCAGCTCTGAGTACTGTCGTCTTCAGGGCTCGAGAAGTCTTGTGAAATCCAGTTCCTATTAAACTTAATTAGAGTAAGCCTGTCTGCATTCTCTGGAGTAAGACGTGTCCTGGTATCAGTTATGATACCCCCAGCGGCACTGAAAACCCGCTCTGATGTCACACTAGCTGCAGGGCATGCCAGCACCTCCAAGGCATACAACGAGAGCTCTGTCCAAGTGTGGAGCTTGGAGACCCAGTAATTAAACGGGACTGCGGCATCAGTCAGGAAGCAGGTACTGTCACTTAAGTATTCTTGTACCATGTTGGTAAGTTTCTGTCTCCGAGAGATGGTTACTGGAGCAACATGGCGCTGCAGGTTCGATGGCTTATTGAACATAGCCCACTTTGCGGACATCTTTCCAGCATCTCTTCTGGACAGCGTGGATGATTGTGCCTCGACCAAAGGCTGCTGTTGCACAGAGTTGCTAACTATGGGCAGAGTGTTGTCTGACGGTGATATTCGAAGCATATTATCCACAAGAACCCTCTTGAAATAGTCAATTGTCAAGCCACGTGGTGACTGAAACAGCAGCGAGGTGAATTTATCTTTATAACGTGGGTCCAGAAAGGTGGCCAACCAGTAGAGGTCGTTGTGCAATATGTTAATCACTCGTGGGTCTTCTAGCAGACAAGTCAACATGAAGTCAGCCATGTGTCCTAAGCTGCATAGAGCATGTCTTCAGTGTCCTCAGAACGATGTTCAATACCCATTGTATCCGCAAAGTCTGTCTCCGCCTCCTCCTCTCCAGGCCACCCATGGTGGACAGACACAAAGCTGGGGTTGTGAGTACCATCTGGGTTGACATCGGCACCAACAAAAAATAAATCCTCTTCATCGTCTTGCTCCTGTTCCTCCTCAGGAGCCATAGTTGCCTGGTCATACTGGCTTTGCTGGCTAGGTACTGCGCTGTTTAAATCTGGCTCCATAGCCATCTGCTGGGCTCTCAATGCTTCATTTTTCTGATTAATGAGGGATTCTTTCAGCAGACACAGCATGGGTATAGTGACACTGATGATGGACTGATCACCGCTCACCAGTTTTGTGCAGTAGTCAAAATTATCAAGAACCTCACATGTGTCAGCGATCCACACCCACTCCATTGTACTAATATGTCGTGGCTGACTGCCGGTCTGACGGGCATGTTGCAACTGATACTCGGATATTGCCCTCTGCTGCTCATTGATCCTCGATAACATATGGAATGTAGAGTTCCATCGTGTCGGCATGTCACAAATGAGTCTGTGGTTGGGCAAATTCAATTGCTTTTGAAGCAATGAAAGTTTTCCAACCGCTGTTGACGAATGACGAAAATGTGCACAAACTCGACGCACCTTCTCCAGTAGGTCACATAGCTCTGGGTATGTACGCAGGAATTTCTGCACTACTAGATTCAGCACGTGAGCCATGCAAGGCACGTGCACAAGGTTTCCGAGCTTTAGTGCAGCCACTAGGTTACGACCATTGTCGCTCACCACGAGACCGGTCTGGAGTTGTAGTGGGGATAGCCACTCATCTGTCTGTTCCTTCAGACCTTTCAACAGCTCTACTGCAGTGTGCGGTGTGTGACCTAAACAGATCAGCTTCAGCAGAGCCTGTTGGCGTCTTGCTGAAGCACTGCAGCAAACCTCCCAACTTGGCCGTGATGTTGAGGGCAATTGAGGATTGGTCGAGGAAGCGGAAGATGGGGTAGTGGACATATAGGATGATGCAGAGACCCTGAATGAGGTTGTGCCAGCTATCCGTGGCGTGGGTAGGATGTTTGATGTTACACTAACATCGTTTGGCACACTCTCCACAACGTTGATCCAATGCGCGGTGAGCGAGATGTACCGGCCCTGTCCTGAACTGCTTGTCCACGTGTCCGTAGTAAGGTGTACTTTCCCGGTTACAGCGTTGGTGAGGGCACGCTTGAGGTTGTTAATGACATGCTCATGTAACGCGGGGACGGCACAACGTGAAAAGTAGTGGCGGCTTGGAACCGAGTAGCGTGGTGCTGCCACAGCCAAAAGCTCACGGAAAGAGTCTGTACCCACAAGCCTAAACGGCAACATCTCGACTGCTAACAACTTAGCTATCTGGGCATTTATTTTTTTGGCTAATGGGTGGGAAGAGTGGTATTTCTGCTTCCTTTCGTACAGCTGTGTCACTGATAACTGTAAGGATGTTGCTGACCGAGAACTGTCTGCACTCGTGTTCAGTCTCTCTGCAACCGCTGCTTGTGATGAGTACATATGAGCTGGACCAGCTTCAGCAACACTTGATTGTGACGGACGTATCTGAGTTGCCGTCGCAGTCTTTGGGTCAGATGACACTGTTGTGGAAGGCTGCACTTTTGACCACTGAATAGGGTGCTGACCAGCCATGTGCTTCCGCATACTGCTGGTGCTCTGGTTTCCTTTCCCGTGGCCTCTACTTAGCCTTGCATGGCAGATGGTACAGATGACCACATTTTCTTGAGAAGGCCCATCTTTAAAAAATTTCCACACAGTGGCTGACCGACCTCTAGGCTTGACTGTACTCCCTGAGGGATTACTGAGGCCCACATTTGAGACATTTTGTCCAACAGTTGACAAATTTTGAGCCACAGTGGACACATTTTGGGCAACAGTGGTGACTCTTTCAGTTCTGGTGGGAGGAGTCGGCCTTGGTGCCTTTGTTGGTGGGACATACACACTGACTTCCTCCGTGCTGCTCTGCTGGCTCTGCATCGCAACATTCCACGTGGGATCAGTTGTCTCATCATCAACCCCTTCCTCTTCTAAATCTTCCCGATAACAAGATAGATTTTGCTCCCCAGATGACAAGTGTGTCACTGTCTCATCATCATCATCCTCCAACTCCTGAGACGGTCTAAGACTTTGCTGAAAGACACGTTCATGTGGCCGGGGTGTCTCTAAAACTTGTCCATGATTGGACAATTCTTCATCAAGTATCTCATCTACTACGGAGTCTGGCAAACCGGATTCATGTAAAGGATTATATGTACCAAATAAGTCATCTGAGTGACCCATGTGTGTGTCAACATTTTCATGGGGCTGCTGTTGGTCTGAGGAACTGTGAAGAGGTTGTGGATTAGATGACCCAGCATGGTATGTACCAACAGTAGACACAGTGCTCAAGGAACCTTGAGTGCTGCAAGAACCTGTTGTTGAGGTCTTGTCTGCCAGCCAAGACGTTAGATGCTGTTCGTCTTCCGGCCTCAATACTCGTTTACTTTCCTGACGGGGAAAGTTAGACAGGAGGAACGATCGATCAATCCTCGTCTGTCTGCCCGAACTGGTGGATAGTTGGCCACGACTACCAATGCCTGTACCTCGTCCCTGTCCCTTAGCAAGACTTTTTTTGGGATTTGGTTTTTTGTGTGACATTTTATAATTTCTGGTGGCTTTCTGGGGGCTTGTAAAACAAGTAGCAGGTACTATTTCCAGAAAGGTACACACTAGAGGCTAAGATATTTTAAGAGAGATGGAAGGTACCGTGCGAGCTGCAGGCAGGACACCGTACAGCAACGCACTGGCACAGGAAAAAATTGTTTAGTACGCAGAACCAGGCACTGTTAGGCTGCGGTGCTGGCTGCGTGCAATGTTACAAGTACCGTGCGAGCTGCAGGCAGGACACCGTACAGCAACGCACTGGCACAGGGAAAAATTGTTTAGTACGCAGAACCAGACACTGTTAGGCTGCGGTGCTGGCTGCGTGCAAGTTTTCAAGTACCGTGCGAGCTGCAGGCAGGACACCGTACAGCAACGCACTGGCACAGGGAAAAATTGTTTAGTACGCAGAACCAGGCACTGTTAGGCTGCGGTGCTGGCTGCGTGCAATGTTACAAGTACCGTGCGAGCTGCAGGCAGGACACCGTACAGCAACGCACTGGCACAGGGAAAAATTGTTTAGTACGCAGAACCAGGCACTGTTAGGCTGCGGTGCTGGCTGCGTGCAATGTTACAAGTACCGTGCGAGCTGCAGGCAGGACACCGTACAGCAACGCACTGGCACAGGGAAAAATTGTTTAGTACGCAGAACCAGGCACTGTTAGGCTGCGGTGCTGGCTGCGTGCAAGTTTACAAGTACCGTGCGAGCTGCAGGCAGGACACCGTACAGCAACGCACTGGCACAGGGAAAAATTGTTTAGTACGCAGAACCAGGCACTGTTAGGCTGCGGTGCTGGCTGCGTGCAAGTTTACAAGTACCGTGCGAGCTGCAGGCAGGACACCGTACAGCAACGCACTGGCACAGGGAAAAATTGTTTAGTACGCAGAACCAGGCACTGTTAGGCTGCGGTGCTGGCTGCGTGCAAGTTTACAAGTACCGTGCGAGCTGCAGGCAGGACACCATACAGCAACGCACTGGCACAGGGAAAAATTGTTTAGTACGCAGAACCAGGCACTGTTAGGCTGCGGTGCTGGCTGCGTGCAAGTTTACAAGTACCGTGCGAGCTGCAGGCAGGACACCGTACAGCAACGCACTGGCACAGGGAAAAATTGTTTAGTACGCAGAACCAGGCACTGTTAGGCTGCGGTGCTGGCTGCGTGCAAGTTTACAAGTACCGTGCGAGCTGCAGGCAGGACACCGTACAGCAACGCACTGGCACAGGAAATTTTTTGTGGAAAAATGGCACCAAAATTATCTGGTAGACTAGTGCCAAAAATAAGAAAAAGCTTAGGATTACAGCTCTGCGGAAAGCTGGGTGAACTAAGCTCTGAGGATGGTGCTGGATTCACTGTAAGGCTGCTCCTATCTCCCCTTCCTTACAGTCCTGTACAGCAATCCTCCGTCCTGGTAGTTCTGAAAAGAACTTTTGGGTTATGTGTGAGGAATCTTGACTCCTACACTCCGTCCTGTTAGTTCTGAAAAGAACTTTTGGGTTATATGTGACTCCTACACTGCCTAACTGTCCCTAGATCTGCTCCAAGTCTCCCTGCACTAGGTCAGCTCTTCTCAGGAATGTGCCCAAAATGGCGGGGGCAAGCCTTATATACTGCCTTGCCTGTCATAGATGACATAGGCATCACGATGGACAGCAGCCAATCATAGTCCTGACACAACCAAAGCTGCTATGGCATTACTGACTATGATTGGCTGTCTTCACAAGTTTTCTGACCTAACACGCAATGCTGACTAGTAACATAAAAGATTCTGGATTCGCGAGTCCCGAATAGAGAATACAGGACTCGGAATCGCAGACTCGCTAGGATTCGGACTCGTAGACTCGCTCAGACTCGCTGCTGTTTGGGGAGATTCAAGCTATATAGCGATGTGATAGAGCGAGTCTAGCGAGTCTAGCGAGTGAGATAAAATAAACTCTGACAAAACATTGACTTGCATTGGACTCGTTACTGAGCGAGTATTCGCTAAAAGACTCGCCGATTACCGAGTCCAGCGAGTCCCTTAAGAATCGCCGAGTAACGAGTCCTAGCGAGTAGACTCGCTCATCCCTAAGTGCAACACCTTTGTACTGAGTTTCCGCTTATTGAAGTATGTTGGGGTCATTGTCTTGCTAGAAGATCCATGATATAGGAGGCAATCCCATCTTTTTGCTTAATGAAAAGCCGAGATCTCATCTGTGCACGCGTTGCCTCCAGCCTATTGATCTCCCAGCAATGGACTTAAGGAAAATAGCGCCTGGAAGTGGCGCATGTGCATATGAGATCTCAGCTCATCATTGAGCCAAAAGCTTAATCTGTGCACGCATCTCCTCTGGGCACTACTCCTTTGAAGCCCGCACCTCTGACATTTTCTTACATTCAATCACCAGGGATGGCTTCTGTCTCACAATGTCCTCTGCTTCGCTGAGTTGTCACCTGCATCGCTGGGACACCCGCCACACTGCCAGCTTCTGTCTCACAATGCCCGCTGCATCACTTGGCTAAGTCCTGCCTCACAGCACCACAGCATAGCCGGATTACTCGCCACAGCGCCCTCAGCATTGCCTCACTCCACCTCCACCCCTGCCTCCTGGCGAGCCTGCTCCACCACCACTGCTATCCCGCTGGTAAAATATAACCTGGTTAGAAGATGGACTCGCATTTTCACAAAAAGATTTTATTTCACTTTTTTCTTTCTCTAAATTTGGGATGAATCTTATAATCTGGTAACTTTCTCTCACCTTTCTACAAGACATGTTCCCAGAAAAATTTTGATTTACACACTAGCATTTTGGTAAACAGCAGTTTAGCTTTTTTTTATGTTTCTGTGTCAGCACTGGGAACCTTCTGGGTTTCATGTTCAAATGTTGACTCATAGTTTGCACTGACATTGAGGCTAGGTTTACATCACGTTTAGTATTGCGTTTGGACGCATGCATTTTACAGCTGCATTAACGCTATGAAACGCTAGCGTTAATGCAGCTAAACACAGCCATAGACTTTTTATTGTTCCCTTTTTACATGATTTCAAGTGTGATTTCCCTATTGCCTACAACTGTTACTTGCCTGAGGTCAGTTTAAACAGGTAAGGCATGCTTGAAACAAAGTTATACCTACAATTTAGGAAGGGTGCAAACAATTTTATCTGGCTCATTTTGGGGCTTTTGTGTGAAATTATGTCCAATCTGCCTTTTTTTCTTTATATTGTTATATTATTGCAATACAGACAAAGGAAAAAATATGTGTATGGCAAAATGTGAATTTGCAAGGATTCTAATAATTACTTGACTGTAATTACAAAATAGCTGTCAGGTTACCAGTAATTTGTTACCAGTAATTAAGCCTGGTGGACGGCTTTTTCTCCCTCTTTCTAACTTAGGCCTGTTGACTTGACTTGATTACGTGATATAACTAGAGTTTCTTGTATCTTCCTGATTTAAATGTTTTCGCTTTATGACGATGATTATACTAGCTTAGGCTGCTTTTACATCAGCGTTTTTTTTAAATCGCGGCAGATGCGGTGAAAAAACCACATCTGCCGCGATTACCGCATACCAGCAGCACTTGCGGCACGGTTGCGGCACAGTTGTGGCAAGCCCCATACAATGTATATGCGGGCTTGCGGCAGGTGCGGCTTTGGCACTTTCGGCAGGTGCGGCCGCGAAAAAAAACGTGGTCAGCCGCAATTTAAAAAAAACGCTAGTGTGAAAGTACCCTTAGAGGTATAAAGATACTTGCTCCCCTAACTACTTTATAGATGTATTTTGTTTTTTTTTGTAACCTCAACTATATTTGTGTTTATAACTTGTTCATCTTGAATGTTTGTAAATGTATGTATTTCCCCCCCCCCTATCCTTTTCTGTACCCTTCCCCCCTCCCCCCCACCTTTAAAAAAAAAAAAAAAAACTTAATAAACATATTTGGATCACCAGTAATTTGTAAAAAATATATACATCATATATATACACTAACCCTTTACTGACATATAAAGGACTGGTATGTCATATGCCAATTCCCTGACTGTGATATACAGCCATCAATTGTCTCTAACAGCAGGGAGCAGAACTCCGCCTTTGGCCGTTAACCTGTTATATGCCGCTGTCAATTTGTGACAGCAGCATTTTTAGTGCACAAGCAGGGGGCGCATAATTTTATGCAACCATGGTCGTGTGTGTGTCTGTTGGGTTGCCATGATGGCTGTGGTCTGCTGAAGACCCCCGTACCAGCTATGATGTCACTTCTTTGAAAGTCAGTCCATGGCTCACCTTCATAGGAGACCATGATTTTTACGCAAATCAGAATGACAAAAGTGCATTTTTTCAACACTATTTAAATAAAACAAAAACTATGCACATTTGGTGTCACCATAATCATACCTACCTGGTGAATCATAATGCCAGGTCATTTTACTGTAAAATGAACGCTGTAAATAAAAAAATGAAAATAAAAAACTTTTGCAGAAAAGCACTTTTCTCTATTTTGCCACAATTGCAATTTTTTTTCCTGATTCCAGTACATCAGACAATATAATGGATGGTGTCGCTCAAAAGTACAACTTGTCCCATAAAAAATAACACTAAAATAAAAAAGTTATGGCTCTTGGAAAAAGGGTAGGAAAAAACGAAAGCTCTAAACCAGAAAATCGCCCAGCCTGGAAGGGGTTAAAATAAAGGTATTTGACAGGTATTGCTGTATTTTGTATTTGTTAGAGCAAACAGCAGCTTCAGGCTTGTGTTGCGGAGGAGACAATCCTCCATGTTGTGATTATACAGATAGTTACTGCATATCCCAAATTCCCAAAGAAAAACTATTTAATTGCTCTCAGTGTCCGACTGCTGAATAATTATGGCGAGGGATTAAATCTGCAACAAAATCACCTCCATAAACATTTACACAGTAATTCAACTTTGTATTTCATTGTAATTTATGGTCCCTTAGAATGGTTTAGATATTGAGGCAATAGTAGAAGAAACAAAACGTCTTCCTGATGTAGATTTAATGCTCCAGTAGAACATTGTATAGACAAATCCCTGTATGCACAGAACAGCTGGGATATGTGTAGTTAGATTTTATGCTAGACTTAAGGTAAAATACAGTGCCTTGTGAAAGTATTTGGCCCCCTTGAACTTTTCAAACTTTTGCAACATTTCAGGCTTCAAGCATAAAGATATAAATTCTAATTTTTTTGTGAAGAATCAACAACAAGCGGGACACAATTGTGAAGTGGAACAAAATTTATTGCATATTTTAAATTTTTTTAACAAATAAAAAACTGAAACGTGGGGTGCAATATTATTCGGCCCCTTTACTTTCAGTGCAGCAAATTCACTCCAGAGGTTCAGTGAGGATCTCTGAATGATCCAATGTTGTCCTAAATGACTGGTACTGATAAATAGGATCCACCTGTGTGTAATCAAGTCTCCATATAAATGCACTTGCTCTGTGATAGTCTCAGGGCCGCTTTACACACACCAACTTATCTGTCCAACTTCTGAACAGATCTCTGGTTGCAGTGAAATCATGGACAGATTGCTCCATGTTGTACACAGCCACAAAATGGAACTATGTGTCCATGATTTCACTGCAACCAGAGATTGGTTCAGATATTGGATACAATGATTGGTGTGTGTAAACCCACCATCAGGGTTCTGTTTCAAGTGCAAAGAGCATGATGAAGACCAAGGAACACACCAGGCAGGTCCGAGATACTGTTGTGGTGAAATTTAAAGCCCAATTTGGATACAAAAAGATTTCCCAAGTTTTAAACATCTCAAGGAGCACTGTGCAAGCCATCATATTGAAATGGAAGGAGTATCAGACCACTGCAAATCTACCAAGATCCGGCTTTTCCTCTAAACTTTCATCTTGAACAAGGAGAAGACTAATCAGAGATGCAGCCAAAAGGCCCATGATCACTCTGGATGAACTGCAGAGATGTACAGCTGAGGTGAGAAGAAAGCCATTTCTCAATGATATCCATGAAAAGTCTTATTTGAAGTTTGCCACAAGCCACCTGGTAGACACACCAAACATGTGTAATAAGGTGCTCTGGCCAGATGAAACCAAAATTTAACTTTTTGGCCACAATGTAAAATGATATGTTTGGCGTAAAAGCAACACAGCTAATCACCCTCAAAACACCATCCCCACTGTCAAACATGGTGGTGGCAGCATCATGGTTTGGCCCTGCTTTTCTTCAGCATGGACAGGGAAGATGGTTAAAATTGATGGAAAGATGGACGGGGCCAAATACAGGACCATTCTGAAAAAAAACCTGTTGGAGTCTGCAAAATACCTGAGACTGGGATGGAGATTTATCTTCCAACAACACAATGATCCCAAACATAAAGCAAAATCTACAATGGAATGGTTCAAAATAAATGTATCCAGGTGTTAGAATGGACAAGTCAAAGTCCAGACCTGAATCCAATCGAGAATCTGTCGAAAGAGCTGAAAACTGCTGTTCACAAATGTTCTCCATCCAACCTCACTGAGCTCCAGCTGTTTTGCAAGGAAGAATGGGCAAGAATTTCAGTCTCTCGATGTGCAAAACTGATAGAGACATATCCCACGTGACTTGCAGCTGTAATCGCAGCAAAAGAAGGCGCTGCAAAGTATTAACTCCCTCAAGGGGGTTGAATAATATTACACACCCCACTTTACAGATTTTTATCTGTTAAAAACGTTTAAAATATCCAATAAATTTTGTTCCACTTCACGATTGTGTCCCACTTGTTGTTGATTCTTCACAAAAAAATTAGAATTCATATATTTATGTTTGAAGCCTGAAATGTGGCAAAAGGTTGAAATTTTCAAGGGGGCCAAATACTTTCACATGGCACTGTATATGTTTGTTCCATGTTAACCAGTTGATTGAAAAATATTAAAATCTGAGAGTCCCCAGTGGTTGATACCTTTTAGTGGCTAACTGAAAAGATGGTAATAAATTGCAAGCTTTTGAGACTACTCAGGTCTCTTCATTATGCTCATAATAACATAAAATCTGAAGAATTTTAAAATCTGAGAGTCCTCAGTGGTTGATACCTTTTAATGGCTAACTGAAAAGATGCTAAGCATATCAAGCTTTTGAGACTTTATGGCCACTTCATCAAGCTTAATAATGACACAACTTCTGAACACACACATATATACACATATACAAGGTTGGATAATGCAGTAAACAAGACAGGTGACGTGAAGCAGAATATAGTGGTCTGTCTTCGGAAGTGGAAAGGGAGCTGGGAAAGTAAAAATCAGGGTTCAGAGATAAGAGGCACAGATAGTTTTATTATTGCTTGATTAGAGGTTGGTCCGAGACTTGAAAATTCCTCAATGAATGTAGAAAGACAAAAAAACAAGTGAGACATTCATTCCTGCTTTGAATGTGTCAAAGATCATCATCAGTTTATATTCCCACACTCTCCTGATTTTTTGTGTTCTGAAGTTACCTTTCAGAACCAGTATTTTCATGTTCATGATGGTGTGATCAGGGCTACAGAAGTGTTTAGGCACAGGTAGATCCATTCTTTTTTCTTTCATTGTGTGCCGATGAGAGTTCATCCTAGTTCTGAGTTGTTGCCTCATCTCCCCTACAAACAGGTCCCCACTCACAAATTTTTTACATGTAATTATGCACACCACATTGGCTGTGGTGCAGCTGAAGTTACCTGGGATCTTGTAGTCCTGATGAGAGTTGAGAATCTTTATCTTATCCATTGTCATTATAAATGGACATGATTTGCACCTGTTCTGGTTGCAGGTAAATGTTCCTGTTGCTGTTGGAGAGGACAGGAAGCTTCTGACAGCGATGTTTTTTAGATTTGGGGGCTGCCTAAAACACAGAAGTGGGGGGTCTGGAAATATATGTTTAAGTCGGCATCTTTTTGTAGGAGTGGTTGTAGTTTCTGTGCAGCTCCTCTTAACACCTCCAGATTTGGATTGTAGGTGACTACAACAGGGACTCGGTTGTTTTCTTATCTAGTTTTGTAATGTAGGTGATTTCTTGATATTCTAGTGGCTCTTGTAATTTGGTTTTCAATTGCTCTTGGATGGTAGCCTTAATTCAAAAAGGTCTCAAGGTCATTTTCAGGATGGAACATATCCAATTGTATCTGATGGCCTGAATGTACACAATAGAGTTTTTTATGTGTTTTGGATGAAAACTGTCCCATTGAAGATATGCTGGATGGTCAATTGGCTTCCAGTACAGGGATGTCTCTATTTCATTGTTCTGTAGCTTTATGATGGTGTCCAGAAAGCTGATTTCAGTGCAGGAGTAATTAAGTGTTAAGTTGATGGTGGAATGAAACTGATTAAAGTGTTCAGGGAAAGTCTTCAGCTGTTGCTCAGACTCCATCCATCAATGTACCGGTAATAGACTAGAGCAGTGATGGCGAACCTATGACACGCGTGTCAACACTGACACGCGTAGCCATTTTCAGTGACACGCGGCCGCCGGAGAAACTACAAGTAGGACTGGGTACTCTGCGAGTTTCCCAGCGATTACTCGCACAGTAACGAGTCCAATGCAAGTCAATGGCAATCCTAGTTTTGTCAGAGTTTACTTTTTCTCACTCGCTAGACTCGCTATTTGGATAAAAACCACAGACACGGACAAAGCAGCAAAAAACTGTTGCGAGTGGGGTTTCCAAAACGGCAATGCGAGCGCTTTCCGAGACATCTGCGATTTGTAAATCGCACATTACTCGCTATTACTCGCTTCCCCATTCATTAACATTGGACTCGCTAAAGTCAAGCGATTCCGAGTAATTTAGGACTCGCCCATCACTAACTACAGGGCCAGGTGCAGTAGCTGAGGAAAAAAAAATGTGCTGGAAGTCTGTAGGCCAGAACAGCAGAGCTCCGGCACAGAGCGTCTAGTCCTGGGACTTCCGGTAGGCGGAACGTCTGGCTGGCGCAGCAGGGAGCAGTGGAATGCTGTGGGGGACGCATATCTGAGGCCCTGTGATCGCTGTCTGGAGGTCCAGTGATTACTACAGCAACCATCCTCCAGTGAAAGGTTCTGGGCAGAATCTGGGGTGTCATGAATGTGTCATTGGCCATTACTGAGATAAGTTAGGGGGAGGCTGGAAGAGGCCTGTGCTATGGGTGCCGTTTCCCGCCATTAATTTACATAAGGAACGCCATCTTGCAGCATAGTACAGACTCCATTTCACCACTATTATTGTTGCGCACCCTATTAATCCCTATTTCTGCTTATTAACTCTGCCCTTTCCTAAAAGACAGTTAACCCCTAATTGCCTGCAGAGCTATCTATAAATCTTCTGTCACTGCCCCTCTGATGGAGAAGCCAAAGGTTAACCAAGGTTAAGTAAAGGAAGTGGTAGTAGCAGTAGCCGACCCTTTCAAGAGACATGGACTGAGATGTATGGCATTATAGTAAAAAATGGCAGATCATTTTGCGTTCTATGTAGTGAAACGGTAGTAAGCAGAACGTGGAATATAAATAGACATTTTGACAGATAACCTTAGTAGCGCTTGCTTGGCCTTGAAGTGTACAAAATACCAACCTTCAATTGAAGATTTATTTTAGCCAATGAAATTCAGCAACAAAAAAGTCACTAAATCAGTGATGGCGAACCTGTGGCAGTCCAGCTGTTGCTGGACTACCACAGGTTCGCCATCACTGGAAGAATTCCCCCTCCCTCTCACTTATCTTAGTTCATGGCACCCCACACAAGTTAAATAACAGCAAGACCAACAAAAGAAACCAACTGACAGATTAACAAAGAAGTCACTAAGCAGGTAAGTTAAATAATTATACATATTTGTTATTTAAACTATAAATATTGTAAAATTAGGTTTTTTTTCTCAAGGTGACACACCACCCGAGTTATGCTCGGTTTTTTGGCGAATTTTGACACACCAAGCTCAAAAGGTTGCCCATCACTGGACTAGAGACTTGATAGGACAAGAGGACAAAAAGTCACTTTCAAACTTGGCCATGAAAGATTAGCATATTGTGGTGTCATTTTGCTTCCAATTACTGTGCCAGTCTCCTGTAAATATATGTTGTCTTCAAATGTAAAGTAATTGTGGGTGAGGAGGAATTTTGTGAATTTCACCACATAATCAGCATCCATTCCTGTGTTTTCCAACAAGACTTTGCAGGCATTTAATCCATCCTGGTGAGGGATATTGGAGTACAGAGATTCCAGATGCCTGGTGGTGAGGATGGTTCCTTCTGGTAGAGGACCTATTGCTGATAGTTTATTCCATAGGTCAGTTGTGTCCTGAATGTAGCTGGTTGTCTCTTTTACCAAGGGTTTGAGAACACCCTCTACCCATCCAAAAATGTGTTCGGTTAGGGTGCCCACACATGAAATGATGGGTCTTCCTGGATTTGCAGATTTGTGGATTTTGAGAAGCATATAGAATGTGCCTGTTCTTGGACTTTCTGATTTCAGGACAGCAGTTCCGAAGGATTTGTCAGGTAGACAAGCGACCAGTTTGTTTAATTCCTTGTAGTAGTCCTGTGTAGGGTCAGACTCCAATTTCTTGTATTAGCGTGTGTCCGTCAGTTGTCTGTTTGCTTCCTTCAGGTAATCTGATTTGTTCATCATGACTATTGCACCAGCCTTGTCTGCAGGTTTAATGATCATTTCTTTGTTGGTTTTCAAAATCTGTATGGCCCTTCTCTCCTGGGCATTGATGTTGGATGGTTGCCTCTTGTGTTTATCTAAAATAGTGGATTTTACCAAATGTCTGAAAGTGTCTATATATTTATCTAAATAGGGGTTGTATTTAGGTGCAGGTGTCCAGTTTGACATTTTCTTCGATGTCAGGATCCCTCTTCCTTCAGTCCAAGTGGGTTCTGAATCATCTCCATCACTATAAAATTCCCTCAGGCATAGTCTCTTGAAGTAATCTTCCATGTCGCTGCACAGTTCAATTTTATCCAGAGCTTTAGTAGGACAAAGTGAGAGTCCCCTAGGAAACACAGCAAATTACACTGTGTTAGGTTTGTAATTCGAGAAATTGTTGACACAGTCAGATGTATTTGTGTCTTGCCAGGAGTGGTTATCCAAGTTGTCAGGTTTTTTCGTTGTTTTGTAACTATTTGCATTGAGTCCTGAATTGAGGCTGAGCCTATGTAGTTTCTTTTCCTTGTTATAGATCAAAAGGGTTTGTGGTTTGCAGTAATATTGTTGTCATTTTGTTTCCATGCTTTCTGTAAGTGGATTCTCCTGTGTTTCAAGTTCCCTATGGATTTTAATCTTGATGCTGTAAAAGACATGCAAAAGGTGGTTCCTAATTCTCTCAGAGGTCCTGTAACAAAGGTTTCATGCATAATGAGTATTATAGATATGTAGAAGTGGATTTGTAATCCAGAGTCCTTTGGGAATCAGATTCTCCTTCTTGCATTTGGATAAGAAAAATATGTCACTTTCCAATTGTGCACATTTCTTCAGAAGTGTCTTTAATTCCATAAATATTTGGTACATTGTGGTATCCTCCATTTTGATAAGTTAAAAATTTTTTGTACTTGGCTAACACAGTACAAACATTTTTACATTAATAAAAACACATATTTATACACAAGGGGGGATTGGATAATGCAGCACATAACACAAGTAATGTGAAGCAGAACACAGAATGGTCAGTGTAGATTCAAGGGAAGCAGCTAGGGCAATAAATATTGGAGCAATTCATAGATAAAAAGTGTGATAGTTTTATTGTCCTTTGATTGCATGGTCTGGTCCTGGATTTGAAGATTATTTAATTGATGAAAAAAGATATAAATCCATGTGGCAAGTACATTTCTGCTTTAAATGTGTCAAAAGTCATCATTAGTTTGTATTCTCAGACTCTCTTGTCTCTTTGGGATTTGAAATGACCTTTCAATACTAGTAACTTCATATCCATTGTGGTGTTATTAGGGCTACAAAAATTATTGACCACAGGTAGATCTGTTCTTTTTTCTTTAATTGTGTGGCAATGAGAGTTCATCCTAGTTCTAAGTTTCTGTCCTGTCTCTCCTACATACAGACCCTTCAGTTGGACATTTGGTACATATACTTAGTACACCATATTGGTTGTGTCGCAACGAAATGTACCTTGGATCTTGTAGTCCTGATGTGAGTTGGGAATCTTTATCTTGTCCGTTGTCATTATAAACAGACAGGTTTTGCACTTTTTCTGGTTGCACAGAAATGTGCATTTTTTTGTAATAGTGGTTATAATTTCCGAGCAGCTCCTCTTAATACCTGGATTGTAGGTGACTACGAGAGGATTCCAGTTGTTTTTTGCTTTAGTTTTGTAATGGATGAGATGATTCGTTGATATTCTGGTGGCTCTTGTAATTTGGTTTTCAATTGCCTTTGGATGGTACCATAATTCAAAAATGTCTTTCTGAGGCGCCCAAGGAGATTGTCTCTATCTGTAGGGTAGGAACATATCCAATTGTATCTGATGGCCTGACTGTAGACAATAGAGTTTTTTATGTGTTTTGGATGAAAACTGCCACACTAAAGATTTAAAGATATATTGTACGGTCAATTGGCTTCTGGTATAGGGATGTCTCTACCTCTACCTGTGGCCAATCATTTTTGTAGCCCTGATCACACCATAATGGATATGAAGTTACTAACATTAAAAGGTCATTTTAAATTCCAAAGATACAGGAGAGTCTGGGAAACTGATTGACCCTTGACACATTCAGAGCAAGAATGAACTTGTCACATGGATGTATTTTTTTACATCAATTAAATAATCTTCAAATCTAGGACAAGGCCACGCAATCAAAGGACAATGAAACTATAACACTTCTTATCTATGAATTGCTCCAATATTACTGTCCCAGCTGCTCCCCTTACGTGTTCTGCTTCATGTCACTTGTCTCATGTATTGCATTATCCAATCCCCCTTTTCTGTATAAATATGGGACTTCAGATTTTGTGTTATGAACCTGATGAAGAGATTCACGTCGGCTCGAAAGCTTGTTATTTGTTACCATCTTTTCTGTTAGCCATTACAAGGTATCAATTACTGAGGACCCTCAGATTTTAATATTTTTCATTCTAGACTTATTAACCCTAAAGCTGTTGCTCCACAAATTGTATTACTGAGAAAATGATACCATGACTGTTGTAAAATTGTATAAACAATTGGAAATCCTTCAGCTTTTCCCCTTTTAGGCCACCTGCACAAGTTGAGTATTTGTTGAGTTTCTACCTCAGTATTTGTAAGCCAAAAACAGAAGTGGACCAAACTGAGGAAAAGTATAGAAACACATAACCACTTCTGTATTTCTTACCCATTCCTGGTGTTACCTTAGAAATACGAAGGTGAAAAACTCATCAAATACTCAACGTGTGCATATGGTCTAAGTGTCTACTTGCTGACTTCCCCACGCACAGACTACACAAGATCTAAAACACTGGGAGGGCCATATTCAATGATTGCAGATGTATGCATTCCTGCATTGACTGGTCTATGCTTTTACTGAATTCTTTAATATTTTAAAAAGAAGGTTTAATTACTTATTCATTAAGCACATAAAAAGTGGAAGAGAGAAGGAAATGTTCTCAGATGACACACTTTATTCTGTGCGAGTTACTGCGTGGTTCTCAATGTACTACACATAGGGTGCGTTTACTAACGCTACTGCATTTAGTGCTGTATATAATCTCCTTTGATGAAGTGCTTGTTATTTATAATTCAGAAGACAGCACACTGGTCACCAAGGGACAGAAACAATGAAGCTCATTAGAAAATCTCTAGGAAATAAAAATAGGTGACTGTAAAGAGATACCTATTCTGTGACAATGGTGCTATCTTGTGACAATGTCACTTGGAGTGAGATATATTAAAAGGAGTTTCCACATTTGAGATATTGGTAACCTATTTATATGACTGGTCATCAATATTAGATCAGAATCTGGTACCCAGAACCCCTATTTATAAGCTGTTTTCAGCTCCACTTCTGCAACTAATCTCCTATTGAAATGAGGAAGAGCTGAATTGCAGCATCTGGAAATCAAAACTACACAGTGACCTGAGCTGTGCTGCTTTGGATCCATTTCCTGTTCATTCCAAGCTGCCACCGGAACTGAAAATATTTGATTGGTGAGGATGTGTAGTTTTGGACCCCTATGAAAATGATGTTGATCACCTTCCCCTAGGTAAGGTCATAAATATAGTAAGCCTGGAAATTTCCTTTAAGCACCCAGTGAACATTTATTTTTCAATTGAAGTAGTTAAAACTGAAAAAATGGAAAAATGGAAAGAAAAAATGTACCACTTTAGGCTAATTTGTGATGGCTATATGACTGGATCAAAAAACAATCCAAACCAGAAGGTTTTGTGGGTTGTTCCTAATATGGTTAGTATCTGCCCAGCGTAAATCATTAATGGGGAACTCCGGGGAGAGAAAATGTTTTAGTACAGTCCCTGCGCTCCTACATGATGAAGCAGGGCTGTATGCAGTTCTAGGATTTCTAGATATCTTATAAATCAATAAAATCATACCTGCTCCTTTGATCTCCCCCCTCCCTCATGGGACAAAAAAATTGAGAGCTTCATGCAGGATCAGAGAGCAGGAGGTGTGTCGGGGGAGTGGATGCCGGGAGCTGCAGGATCATCCTTCATTCCAGTGAGGAGTGATGATGATGATCCCCGCTCCTCCTCTGTGCTGTGTTCTCCTCTGATGGCGCAGCTGTGGATTATTTCCCGGCCTCCTCTGCTCTCTGGGTGACCGAGCTGCCCTCCAGCGCCCCCAGCCTCCAGTTCCAAGAACCGCGGCCCCGGACACTGCAGGGCCACGTTCAACCAGGGGAACCGGAGTAATGGACCCATCAAGCTGCGACTGACCGGTATGAATTCCTTGTACCGCTGCTGTATCTAATTTCTCTTGCATCCCATCTCTATGTGCCTTACATATGTCTTATGAACAGCCTACAGCCTGCAATGACCACAGT
Source organism: Allobates femoralis (assembly GCA_033576535.1). Taxonomy (NCBI): domain Eukaryota; kingdom Metazoa; phylum Chordata; class Amphibia; order Anura; family Aromobatidae; genus Allobates; species Allobates femoralis. The sequence goes on from JARQOC010000001.1 coordinate 195,058,985, forward strand.
ACCACCTCACCACCACTGGACCCGGTGCTCCACTACCACTTGACCCGGTGCTCCACCACCACTGGACCTGGCACTTCACCACCACTTTAGAAGATCCAACTTACTGTTTCCCTCCCCATTGCCCTGTAGAATGTAAGCCCTCATGGGTAGGGTCCTCTCTTTCCTCTGTATCGGTCTGTCACTGTTAGTTTGTTCATAGTATTTTTAACTTGTTTGTATGTAACCCTTTCTCATGTACAGCACCATGGAATCAATGATGCTCTATAAATAAATAAATAATAATAATCCATTGAAAGTTTGAGGGATAGGAAGATACCATGTTCCTATGGGGGAGACCATGCAGAGCTGAATTGATCAATGAAATTATTTGCCTGTGCTCCTAGCCTCACAATAACAGTACATATTATGCATTATCATACAGCAGAGGATCACAGCGTGTATTTGTATTTGCTTGGTGAGATGATTGTATTTCAAGCCTGGACCCCCCATCACATAGGATGGTATATCGGGAACAGGATTGTAAGTGTGAGCATGGCTCCGGTGGCCATGCCACCTGCCACGCCTAATCCCTATACAGAAATGTGAGGGGGCTGGAATGTAGGCTGATCCTGCAGTTCCCAGCATCCAAAACCTTGACACACCTCCACTTCTCACCAGTACCATGAGAATGTCAGACTGAAAATTCTCTGTCCCATGAGGTGGGGGTCAGAGCGGATGAGCAGATATGATTTTATCAATTTATAAGATATCTATAGATCCTAGATCTATAGTTTGCAACTCTGCTTCTTCATGTAGCAGGGCAGGAACTGTACTAAAAGGTTTTCTCTAACTGGAGTTCCCCTTTAACTCCTAAGCTTCAGCCTGTTGAAAAGCACCACACCCAGCTAATACCTTTAGCTATTTGCTGGAAGGTGCCAGAAATAGCTTTTGGTTTCCCTTACTAGTGTCCTTTCTTGTATTGGTGTTTTTCCTGTTCTACGGTGGCCTGTTTTTGGACGCTTCTTCTGCCTCTTGATTTTGTACCCTGCTTCCATCGTGGTTTTGGCCCTGCTCCCTGATTACTCTAACAATGCAGGTTTTGTCCTTTTCTGGACCTCCTGGCTTTGTCCCAGCTTGGCGAGTTTCATGTCACTGGACTGCAGCCTTTCCATAGGCAGCAATCTCCTGGACCCTGTTGTAAATCCAGATCCCTGTACAGGGGTTAAAGGGTGTAAGGGTTTCTCGGGGTTCTGCCTAATTAAGCGGCTTGTGCCTAGTCTGTCCAATATACCCCATTGTGTCTGTAGCCTTGGATGGACATCACAGATTGTAGTTGTGTCCTCTACATGTTTTTTTGCAAACTGCAAATGAGACCTTTGACAGCTTTTTTTTCAAAAATGACTTTCTTCTTGCCACTCTTCCTTAAAGACCAGATTTGTACAGTATATGTCTAATAGTTGTAATGTTGACAGGTTCTCCCATCTGAGCTGTGGATTTCTGCAGCTCCTCTGGAGTGACCAAGGATCTTTTTGCTGCTTCTCTAATTAGTGCTGTCCTTGCTTTGGATGTCAGTTTAGGTGGACAGACATGTCTTAGTAGGTTTGTGGATGTGCCCCACTCCTATTTTTGGATATTGAATTGAACAGTGCTCCATGAGATGTTCAGAGCTGCTTGGGCTATATTCTTAAAGCCTAACCCTAATTTAGTCTTTATCATTGATTAGTCTAGTGTGTTTCTTGGTTTTCATTATGCAATTTGATTACTGATGTTCTCAAGCAAACCTCTTAGGCCTTCACAGACCAATAATAATTGTTTATTTACCTTGAGAAAGGAGACGATTTGGCGTCAAAACATGCAGGGACACGAAAGAACAATTTTGGAACACAAAAGGCTACTTATTTACCATGCCACAACCCGTACAACATGATATCATACTCCTCTACTATTATACATCTGGAAAAAGGTTTTTTCCTCCAGCCATAGGGTACTATTATACATCTGGAATGAGCTTTTCTTCTCCAGCCACGGGGCCACAGCAGCAGTTTCATGTGCCTGCAAGTGCAATATTTCACACAACACCATCAGGTTAGTGCATACTTCCACTTTTCACTATCCTTACCAGGTGTACTGCTCTGTTTGTGTGCATTTTTGGCCCTCAAACAGTTCTTAAAGGTTTAATTATTGTAGGTATTAAATGAAGTGTGTTAGTACACTGGAAATGTCCCAGGAGGAAGTGTGAAGATTAAGTAATAACCAAAATGAGGCAAAACTCTATAGGTTTAACCAAATGGACTTAAAGTCTTCCTTCAACCTTAAAGGGATCCTGTCACCCCCAAAACACCTCTAAACCTATTAAAAGCTGTCCCTAGAGCATATTAACACTTTCCCTACACTCCTTTTAGCTCCTAAATGCACATAGTCAAAGTGAATAAAAACGTTTTATAAGTACCTCATTAGTGATGATAATGAGTGACTATGCTATTCATAGTCACTCATCCAGGCTGCCCCTCTTCTTCATATCACGCCTGAATAGACGTGATCTACAGCCCAGATTCAAATTTGCGCCTCCCTGCACGCTTCCCCGCTGTGCCCTGTGCCGTCCGAGGCTGCAGTGTGGCTGGGTGACGCGATCCGCGTCATTCCCGGCACCGGGTGACGTATTTACACCCGCGCCTCGCTGTCAGCTTCAAAATGCTCACTGCGCATGCGCATTGCGCATTTTGAAGCTGACAGCTCGGCGCGCATGCGCAGTGCGCATTTTGAAGCTGACGGCGCGGGTGTAAATACGTCACCCGGCGCCGGGAATGACGTGGATCGCGTCACCCAGCCACACTGCAGCCTCGGACGGCACAGGGCACAGCGGGGAAGCGTGCAGGGAGGCGCAAATTTGAATCTGGGCTGTAGATCACGCCTATTCAGGCGTGATATGAAGAAGAGGGGCAGTCTGGATGAGTGACTATGAATAGCATAGTCACTCATTATCATCAGTAATGAGGTACTTATAAAACGTTTTTCTTCACTTTGACTATGTGCATTTAGGAGCTAAAAGGAGTGTAGGGAAAGTGTTAATATGCTCTAGGGACAGCTTTTAATAGGTTTAGAGGTGTTTTGGGGGTGACAGGATCCCTTTAAAACTATGTTACCATGTTACTATGTTTGATCAACATCACGCAGGGTGGTGAATGTTACCTACTATGTACCTTATGGTGTTAATATATATTGAACACTATTTTACATACTATGATTGTGAGTATATATACAATAAAAGATTGATTTATATCTATGCTCTGGTGGTTCTGCACTATTTTTACCATTATTCAACAGGTGAACAGCTCTAGTCATCATGAGAAGACTGGACTTCAGGCTACAGGAGGTTATTGTATAAGGTGAAGATAATTATTTATCTAAACTAGAACCATTTTGCCTGATACAGAGGAGCCCATTTCAGTTAGTTTCATCTCCCAGGCAGTTGAGGCAAATGGCATAATCATGCTCTACTAAATAGCATCATGTCGTTAATCCAGCCATCAACATGGCCACCATGCTTTATGTGTTACTGGATATAATGGAAATGATATCTTGCCATGTTTTAGTCAATGTAGCCTTTGGTTGAACTTTGTAGAGCTAACTTTGTGTTTCTCAGTAATCTCTGTGTTGTTTTGCAATGAAATGTTCACTACTGTTGTCGCCAAATAAACAAGGCTCGGCTTTCCAGCTTGTAATGCAAACCAAGCACAAAATCAAGTTTTGGCTGAACAAATATCAAATAATTTTACATCATATTTTTCATGTGTGCACCGGAGGTTGTGCTAAGAGGGTCTAATAAAAATACAACACAAAATGGCACAACATGCTGTGCTGTATTCTTAGGTTAAATGATGGCAACAGTGATGGAATCCCGACAGATCCTATTATAGTCAAGTGGAGACCATGAGGTGCAGTGAGCATGTTGTTTGAGTCACTGTCCTTTCTTTTTAATTTCCTTTACGACAGCAGAACAGAACGTATGGAAATGAGAATGACATTTATAATATTCTGTACTCTTTAAAGACCTGTAAAAAGGTGACGCTGTTAGGATGAAAGTTGTGGCCTATGGTTAGGAACACTAAAATAAAGGTTAAAAAAATACATTTTCACATTCACTGTTCAGAAAATGTTAAGTTTAAGAGAGGATTCTCTATTGAAGAGACTCATCTATTAGCCACATGGCTATAAAAAGCATCTCATTCTCCATGCCCTATACATTCATACATTACATGAACACTCAGCGTTAATTTGGGTCTACGTAATGCTATAATTTCACAGTGGAGGTGCTGTAGGGAAATCTTGCTCTCATGTTAATTAGAGATTAAAGATGATTGATCAGGATTTAGAATAGTATATTGTCAGGGACCCTTCTTATAAATAAGGAGTCCTAAGTACAAAATTCTTTTAACCCCTTCCTACTCTATAACATACTAGTAAATTATGGAGAGGGTCAAGGTGAATAGAAGTTGAGGGTCTGAGCCTGCTTCATACAGAGTAGGCACCAGCTGTGTCATCACTGATAACAGCATTAGGTGGAACAACCCTGGTGGGGAATGTATTTTGGCATCCATTGGCATCAGACACTACCCGATCGTGGAGTGGTGATGGGTTGCCATGACAGCAAATGGTCTGTTCAAGGACCCTGATAAAGTCAACTTAATGCTCCCGGGAAGTCTAGCCATAGGCTGGTGTAGATAGGAGATCATTAATTGTACTCAAAGTAAACATATAATGGAACCTTTAATGAGAAAAATGGAACTAGAAGAAAATATATGTAATTGACTTAACAACTGGTGTAGTGATACAAAACAGGTTTTTTGTTAATGGAACACACTCTGATAGGGTAACAGTTAGTTAACCCCAATACTTACCCCAGGGGTCAGTATTGGTCTTTCTTTTTCTTGTTTAAATCTTTTTATTATAACACTTAAAAATAGTCATGTAGCAAATATAGATTTACAATCAGTTTTCATATAAATGAAAAATATAATATATGTATAATATAATATACCGTAGTCTCTCTTTTTAAGATATTTATTACTGACTTTGTAGAGGGCTTAACATTTCAATATTTATAGATGATACTATCCTCTCCAAGGTAATCAACAAAGAGGAGGACAATATAATATTAGAGAGGTATGTATGTAAACTGGAGGCTAAGAAATGACTATTGAAGTTTTATATAGATAACTGTAAGGTCACCCACTTGGATCAAGGAAATAAAATGTACAATAATGCACTAAAAGAGTAAAACTGTTACCAAAAAGATTTGTGCGTATGGATTGATGTTCAACTTTAGTGACCAGTCCCAGGCAGCTGCAGTCAAATCAAATAAAATCATGCAATGCATTAAAAGATGCATAAATGCTCATGACAATAATGTATTTTTGCCTCTATACAAGTCACTAGTAAAGTTACATACTGTGTGCAATTTTGGGCACCAGTATACAAGAAGGACATAGATGAACTAGAGCTGGTGCAGAAAAGAGCAACCAATGGGAATACCAAGACAGGTTATTAAACGTGGAGTTATTCCATTTGATATAAAGAATGCTTAAAGTATAAAGGTTATTTCATTGAAAAAAAAAAACAATACTGCACTGGTTGTTAACGATGTAGTAGCTAAGATAATGCTTTTTTGTGCCATATGACTTATTTGCTTACATTTTTCTATCCTCTTTTAAAAACTGCATTTTATGGCTGTGGGCGTGGCCAGCAGCTGATAACAGTGAGCAGTGCAATGTGACAGCAGAGAAGGGGTTAACAGATCATGACTGAGCTGTGTGAAGCCAGATGACAGATCAGAAGCTTTTCCAAAGGAAAGAGGAGTTTGCACTGATCCTGATATTCTGATATTGCTTAGCTCTGTGCTGTAGCCTGAAGTAATCTGATACATTGTTTCCACACCAGCTGCAGTCAAGAGCTCACACACTGTGTAGGCCACGTCCCTACCTTATATGGTTACATGTCCGTATTCAGTGTGAAGACAGATCTAAATGAGAATCATCATGTGTCTGCTTCACGCACAGTGTAGTGTCGAAATCTTGTGGAATGTTTATGAATGGTATTCAATCAGAATTTTCTAATGAAGTATATTTGAAACTTTATTGAAGTCACTTCTCTACGTTATTATTAACTACAAATTTAACCAACAGTTACACTTTAAGGTTGATCTCATTACAATGTACTATTATTTGAAGGGACATAACAGCCATGTTTATAATGATATTTTTCACCTGGGCCTGCAACAATGACAATGGGGCATCCTCCATGTCTGGTGGAAAGAAGGTCACAATCACCGACGACAATTCTTTAAAGGGATCCTGTCACCCCCAAATCACCTCTAAACCTATTAAAACCTGTCCCTAGAGCATATTAACACTGTCCCTACACTCCTTTTAGCTCCTAAATGGCATTAGTCAAAGTGAATATAAACGTTTTATAAGTACCTGATTAGTCATGATAATGAGTGACTATGCTATTCATAGTCACTCATAAAGGCAGCCCCTCTTCTTCATATCACGCCTATTCAGGCGTGCTCGTCAGTCTATGTTCAAAATCGCGCCTCCCTGCGCGCCTCCCCTCTCTCTCATAGCGTCCGGGCTTCACTGTAAGCTGTATGACGCGATTCGCGTCATTCCCGGCGCCGGATGACGTATTTGCAGCCGCGCCGCGCTGTCAGCTTCAAAATACGCACTGCGCATGCCCATGCGCATGCGCAGTGCGGGACTTGAAGCTGACAGCGCGGCGCGGCTGCAAATACGTCATCTGGCGCCGGGAATGACGCGAATCGCGTCATACAGCTTACAGTGAAGCCCGGACGCTATGAGAGAGAGGGGAGGCGCGCAGGGAGGCGCGATTTTGAACATAGACTGACGAGCACGCCTGAATAGGCGTGATATGAAGAAGAGGGGCTGCCTTGATGAGTGACTATGAATAGCATAGTCACTCATTATCATGACTAATCAGGTACTTATAAAACGTTTATATTCACTTTGACTAATGCCATTTAGGAGCTAAAAGGAGTGTAGGGACAGTGTTAATATGCTCTAGGGACAGGTTTTAATAGGTTTAGAGGTGATTTGGGGGTGACAGGATCCCTTTAATGTAGGATGAAGGAGGAGAAAGAAAAAAACAGGTTCCAATTCTGCGCTGACCACCAAAGAAGAGGGGTTGTGTATAAAAGTCTGTTTTATTGAGCCTACACGTTTCGCAGCAGGACCCGCTGCTCCATCAGGGCAAAACCTACTGTACCTTACTGTAGCAGTGAGATTATGGAACTGACAGGTACATGATATTGTAATGGTTGATTCACTACTAAAGTTCAAGGAGGGCCTTGATGCTTTTCTTGCAAAATGTAATATTATTGGTTATGTGTAACAGATTCTTTGATGGGACATTGGTCCACAGAACTAGCCTGATTGCCATATGTGGAATCAGGAAGGAATTTTCCCCCTTTTGGTGCAATTAGAATCTGCTTCATGGGGTTTTTCCATTCTTCTAGGTCTTCATGTTAGGTTATAAGCAGAGCTGAATTATCTTTTTTACCTTAAAATTACCTTATATACTGCATTACATCTCCCACTGACCCCTATATATGGGTCATTCCATGTCAAGTGAACCAATGATTATTACCTCTATATTTTTAATTCTTTTGAGATTTTGTTATTTGATAATAGCATGTCAGACAATGCAAAATGTGAAGAGAAAAATTAAAAAAAAAATTTTTTTTTTTAAAATGATTTTCAAAGTTCGGAAAAAGTGTGAATTTCGCTGTTGCCTGCCTTTACGTTTCTCCTCATAACTCAGGCTAGGAATAAGATAGAGAGACAAAATAAACACCATTCTATTCAGAACTATACAGGCTTTCACCAGATATGTCACAAGAGGATCTTTGTTAATATTTTACCCATGTGATCGCAAGCGCAAAACTTTAAAACGCATTTCCGAAAAATCGGCGCGCTTTAAATATTTCAAAAACTGCCCATGTGTCTGCTTTGCTCTTAGCCACATCTGTACCAAATTTCAAGTTGGGGTCTTGATGGGATCATATTTTAGCATATTTTACTATTAATAGCGTCAATGGGTCATTCCATATCAAGTGATCTAAATATGAATATTTTTTTTTACCTGACGTCTTTAGATTTTTTTTTTCTTTTCCTTTATGAAGTACTACTTTAGTTAATTACAAATTAAAAGTTTAGAATTTTTTTCTTCATCAGTTAATTTTTTACAGATTTTTAAGGTTTAAAAAAAGGGTGAATTTTGGCCTGGTATGACTTTACATTTTTTTATCTTGGGCTAGAAATAAGATAGAGAAACAAAATAAACACCATTCTACTCAGAACTGTCCAGGCTTTCACCAGATATGTCACAAGAGTATATTTGTTAATTTTAATTTTTTACCCATGCGAACGCAAACGCAACATTTTGAAACGCATTTCCGAAAAAACGTTTTAACAAAAATTTTCCAAAACTGCCCATGTGTCTTTTATGCTCTTAGCCACATCTGTACCAAATTTCAAGTTGGGATCGTGATGGGATCATATTTTAAAATATTTAACTATTATAGTGTCAATTCAAAAATCACCAAGAACACAATCAGTCATTTTTTCACAATTGCCCATCAATAGTTTGAATTTGATATAAAGAAACATAGACTTGTAACATCTCAAATGAAAGCTGTTACCGTTCTGAGTAAAATGATGCCTCTCCCACTTCATTATCTTATTTTTAGCCTGAGATAAAAAAAATGTAAAGTCATACCAGGCCAAAATTCACCCTTTTTTTAAACTTTAAAAATCTGTAACTGATGAAGAAAAAAAATTCTAAACTTTTAATTTGTAATTAACTAAAATTGTACTTCATAAAGGAAAAAAAAAAAAAATTCTAAAGATGTCAGGTAAAAAAAAAATTCATATTTAGATCACTTGATATGGAATGACCCATTGATGCTATTAATAGTAAAATATTTTAAAATATGATCCCATCAAGACCCCAACTTGAAATTTGGTACAGATGTGGCTAAGAGCAAAGCAGACACATGGGCAGTTTTTGAAATATTGAAAGCGCGCCAATTTTTCGGAAATGCGTTTTAAAGTTTTGCGCTTGCGATCACATGGGTAAAATATTAACAAAGATCCTCTTGTGACATATCTTGTGAAAGCCTGGACAGTTCTGAGTAGATTGGTGTTTATTTTGTTTCTCTATCTTATTTCTAGCCCAAGATATGATAGAAAATGTAAATCCATGCCAGGCAAAAGTCGCACTTTTTTAAAACTTTAAAAATCTGTAAAAAATTAACTGATAAAGAAAAAAATTCAAAACTTTTTTTTTTGTAATTAACTAAAGTTGTTCTTCATATAGAAATTTTTTTTTAAAAATCTGAGGACGTCAGGGAAAAAAAAATATTCATTTTTGGATCACTTGACATGGAATGACCCATATATGGTATGATGGCACCTACAATATAATAATGTGAAAACAATTCTGATTATAGTCACCTAATCTTGACATCAGGCACCACAGCCTCTATCTCTCCTCTTCTGACTTTTAGGCTAGGGTCACACTTGAGCCTTGGAAGCATTAAAAGCTAGTGTTTTTCACAAATGCAAATTGTGAAAAACACTAACATTAAACGCCTCCATAGGCTCCCATGCAAAAAACACATGGTCAAAATGTAAGGGGCCTTTCACACTTGCGTTTTTTTCCTGATTTGGAAGATCAGGAAAAAACCTGATTCTTACAGGATTAATTTTTGTTGCCCATTCTCTTTAATGATTTCAGGAGCAAACATGAAGCAACAAGATTCTACTTGACAAAATTTAAGTGAATTGGCAAAATACTGTAAGAATTTGGGTTTTTCCTGATATTCCAAATCAGGAAAAAACCGCAAGTGTGAAAGGCCCCTAACACTTTTGACGCTATGTGTTTTTGCTAAAGCAACAAAAAACGCGGTAAGCAGCGTTTTTAGGGGTGTTTGCAAAAACACATGCTTTTTTTTAACATGGGAGTCTATGGGGAATGCATGCGTTAACGTATGGTACATATATGAACCATGCGTTAACGCTATAGCTAAAAAGGAAAAAAATGCCATGAAAATGTCAAGGGCAAAAAACTGCTGATTTTAACGCATCCTTGCAGAGGACGCCCCCTCCAAATGTGACCCTAGTCTTACAGTGACATCTCGTAATCTGCAGGCCTACAGCAGTCTGGGACTTAAAATTCAGGCAGAGATAGAACAGGGGGCTTGTGGCTCGCTGCTCTATCACAGGTCTGAACTATATCAGTTTTATGTTGACGTTGACACAGTTAATGTGGTGGTTGCAGGAGATCTAGGGCCTGGCACAAGGAGTGAGGGCTCAAGCCCCAGATCTATCATTCTAGCAATGCCCATGGATCAAACTCCAATATCTTTGGCTAGTTTCACACAACCATATTTTTCAATCAGACACAGATCATGTGCATTCAAGGTTTTTATTTGACTCAACAAAAAAAAAATGCATATTACCGGATCTATACCGGATCCCACATTGTTATAATGGAAGCCAATGTGTGCTTGATCATGGCAGATCTGGTAAAACCGGGTTGGTATGCCTACTAATCATGCAGGTCTCACTAGACCCCCAGCTGTGAACTTTATCTTGTCTGAGTATTAAATTGGGGGGCCCCATGCCACTGTTGTTTTTAATTATTTCTCTAAATAATTACAAAAATTTGTGTGGGGTCCCCGTATTTGATACTCAGCCCATACAAAGTGCATAGTTGTGGGCTGCAACCCGCAACTGTCCTCTTTAATTGCACTGAGAGTGAAAAATACAGGGGACCCCTATTAATTTTTTTCCATTATTTATTTATTTTGCATACATATGACAGCAGGTTGGTTGCCATACACTAATGTATATGGCAACCAATCACAGACACTGGTACAGATTGTGGGAGATCAGTCTGAGTGCAACAGCCAATCACAGAGAGTGAGCGTCTGTGATTGGCCGTCACAGTTCAGTGCTTTGAATATTCATGAAGCTTAATGAGTGGCCCTGGAAGCAAGCAGTGTAAGACTGGTGAACTCTATCTATATCTCGGAGGATCCTCAAAAGGATACGTTAATAAACAGGACAATAACAGACTGAACCAGATAGTACTTTTCCGGTATCATGCCGGATCTGGCAATAAAACAGAATGGCACCATCCAGTTCATTTCAGATCTGGTATTTTAACGCACTGTGTTGGATTTAAATAAATGGTAGTGTGAAACTGGGTTTAGCAATTTCAAGCATACTGCACCCCTCTGTAAAGGGGGGTTTACACGTTGCGATATCGGTGTCCAATTTCAATGAAAAGTCACGTGGTTCGATCGTTGGAGCCGATATCGTTCCTGCGTTGTATGGTGTGAACGTCCAATACGATGCAGGAACGATGTCAATGCGATATCGGGGATTGAATGCGCGTGCTATTCAATGCTCCGATATTGAATGGAGATTGGAGCCGGATCGTGCTGTGTGACAGCCCAATTCCGATGTGAAGTTCTACGTCACCCATTCACTCCCATGTTAAATGGTCGTTCCTGGGTTGGGGGGCGTAGACATCGCACGGACGTTGGATTCAGAAATCGCAACGTGTAAACCTCCGATGCGATGTGGGAGAAACGTGCACTAAATGCGCGCTCCCGCGCCATTGAATTGCGATATCGCAACGACATTGAAACGTGTAACCCCACCTTAAGACTTTGTAGAATTTTTGACCTTTCAGAATCAGTGAAAACTTTTTGTTATGCCCATTTTAAACTGCTTAATGATTGTGAACACCTTGATATTGGTGCTGATATCCTTAGGCCTCACCATCCCTCATTACACAAATATACATGCTTCATCCAATAAGCATTCAAGTTTATAGAGATTGGAGTTGGAAAATAAGCATAAAAATGGTGATAAGGTCAAAATACTCACTTGCCTAATAACTGCACATAAAAATTAAAAAAAAACATGTCTTTTGGAAGGAGAGGAAGAAAAGACAAAACCTCCAAAAACAAAAGCAGGCTACCTCCTTATGGGTTAAGATGATTCATTGTAAAATAAAAAAAATACTGCGGTATGACAAGATCTATGAAGTCTTGCTGAAAAGCATAAAAATCCCTAGGTTAAAACTAGGAATGTTGTTTGTTCAGTCTCTCGTGCCTGTTAGCGCCTTGCCTCTAGGCTGACACATACTTTCCTATAGGCAAAGCCGGTGAACGCAGGAAGAGGGACGTAAACTAAGGAGGCTCATATTTTGTCTCTTCTTTAATTCTGTATGTGCAAGGAAGCCCATGAAAAATCAGCACAGTAGCATATTGTTTGGTTTCTGTGTTATACTCTGGGTTTATATATGTTTTGCTAATGCTGGCAAAACATAAATGGTGAATTATTGTATAGAGCTTTCAATGTAAGGAGCAGACAGACTTCCCTCTCTACATTCCTGGAGTTCTTCCAAGATTCTTTCTGTTGTTGTGATGTATAAAATATGTTTTACCCATGTATCTTATCTACTGTGCAAGGACACATATGTGGAGTGTACTAGAAATGATACTCTCTCAGCTATTAATATATTTCATATTTAGTTTTTTAACACCTTCAAGACTGGGACATTTTCTATGTTGGCGCTATATTTTTTACTCTTTCTTTCAAAACCATTGTTTTTATTTGACCATCAACATAGCCAAATGAGGGTATTTTTTGTAGGACGAGTTGTAGTTTTGAGTCACACTATTAACTATAAAATATAATGTACAATTAGAAAAAAAATCAGTGTGCAAGAATGGTGAATAGAAACACAATTGTGACAGTGTTTTGGGGTTTTATATTTTGCATTTTTGCATTTCAACTTTTCTCTCTTTTCAGCATTCATCATATGGCAAAAATAAATTTGTTTCAAGATATATCAGCTTTTCTGAACACATCAATGCCAAATATGAATGTTTATTTTTCTATTATGTATAAAAAGGGTTAATTCAAATTGTTATAGTTTCTTAATTTTTTTTATCTTTTTTTTCTTACAGTATTTTTTAATCCTAGTTTTCATTTGATCTTTTGATTGCTTATACCATGTATTGCAATGCTACAATATTCCATAATGCAGTGAAATTGCAATTCTCATATGGAGTTTCTAAGGTGGATCAAGATGATAATTAAATAGACCTTCAGGACGCATCCAGCTGCAATTGTGATCCATGGGTTCCCTGTTATGGCATCAGGCATACATTGGCATTGATGACATTTAAATGCTGCGGTCAAAGGTCACAGGTTCAGATTAACCCACTGGCCAAAACTCAGCAGGAACAACACCTAGTACAGTGAATTCGTTATGTGCCAATTTCTCATTGCCAGTCTAATGGCCACTTTACACGTCCTGATATCAGCGTCCAACTCCGATAAAAAGTCACGTGGTTCGTGCGTTGGCCCCAATATTGTTCGTGCGTTGTATGGTGTAAATGTCCAATTCGATGCAAGGGCGATGCCAAAACGATATCGGGGAAGAAATGAGCATGCTCTCCAACGGCCCGATATTGGATGGACGATCTGGCTGGATCGTGCTGTGTGACAGCCCAACAACGATTTGGAGTACAACTTCCCCTATTCTCTCCCATGTTAAATGGTCGTTCCTGGGTCACTCGTACAAGGGGGCGTACACATCGCAGTTGCGTTGCCTGCCGATATCGCGCTGTGTAACATCTCCTATGCGATCTTGGAATTCTGCCCAAAAAATGCGCGCTCCCGCGCCGTTGTATCCAACATTGTAACGATGTTGGGACGTATAAAGTGGCCATAAGGCCTACGCCTCCAAAACCTGAAATTTGTCATGTGCCAAATACCCAGCAGAAGCAGGCCAGAGACCTTCTACAGGGCAATGAGGGTGGAGGCAGACCACGCCAGTTGTTGTAGATAGCACTGCAATTGATTGCAGTTAGCTAATATTCCTCCATTACAACTTGTATTAGCTGCAACATATCCTACTCCTGTTTCCCTTTAGTTTCCTCAATCTCTTGCTCCCCTTCTTCCTCAGCTCAGCACCTCCTAACACTAGGCACTGGCTTCCTTGTATAATAATCTCAGTCGGGACAGAGAGGCTGGTAAAATAAGAAAGTTTCTCACTGACTTGCTTTTTTATCTGCTTTTATTCTCCCCCTGCCTTCTGTGGGTGCTTTTCTCTTACATAGTGTACAAATGGTTTCCATGGAGCTTGGCAACTAAACTTAGAACTGGTCCGAGAGTGTACAGTTCCATTCCAGAAGAGATGTCAACTCCCAGAAACCCAGTCATAATTCTCCGGCCAATTGATTTCTTTAAAGCAATTATCTGCTCACCTCTCTCATTTCCCTTTAACCTCCTGACAAACTGCTCTATTCCATTTCATGGAATCACAATTTCCTGGCCAACAATATCAGAACACTCTCTTTCCTGAGCCATGTGCTTATTGAAATGCCTTGTTACTGCTATTTGTAAATACAATTATAGCGGTGTAGATTTAAAACAAACAGCTGATAGCTGAATGTGTTAAAGCAGAACTGATGCCGAGCATTATAGTGCTTTTAATACTACAGCTCTTCTGCTCACCAGGACTGTTACTTATGAAGGAATGCCTACCCTGCCAGAAACCAGAAGGCTGAAGAAGCTGCAGAGTTGTGAGCTGCTCACGAGACAACTTGAGAATATACCTTTATAACAATTTCCTAATATTAGCAATAAAACTAATTATAGATTACCTATCTTATTTTGGAGCCAAAACTAAATGTTGGTAATTAGAATTATGATCCCTGCTGTTATATTATGTCAGTTATCATTATTCTTCAAAAGTAGTATCTTATACATACTTCCAGATTATAGCTGGAATGAAGATTTAGATCTGTTTCTTTTTCATAGAAATCTTTGTGGAAATTTCCTAGAACAACCCAATTTTTCTTTCCACTTGGGAACCCACTTGTATGCTAAATTAGTACATAACAAACAAACAAAAGAGAACACATTATGCCATCTCGTACTTTGCCAGTAGCAAACTAGTTACATAAACTCTTTATAGACTCAGTAATGGAAAAGTACAAAGTAATCAAGAACATAATAATGTCATGAGCAGAAAATGAATCAACACACGAACAGACTGATGTAAAAAGCTAATGATTTCAAGACACAGGGTTAGCCAACTGCAACGTTGTCCAATAGAAGTAAGAATTTAGAGGCACTGGCCAAAGTAATATTCTGAGGAATTAATATCGAACTTCTAAAGAAATAGATTAATACTGTTTTTTAGGAAAGGGTGATTTTATCCCACATCATCTTTTGACATATATCTACCAAGGGCAAATATTCTGTTACTCCTTTCATTTTTTAAATTATTTTATTTACCATTAACAGCAGGGGTGGGGAACTATTTTTCTGCCAGGGGCCATTTGGAAATTTGTATTATCCTTCGGGGCCGCACAAAATTGTCAACTTGAAAATTGCCCGCAATATTTGGTTAAACAATCAGCTTACCCCTACTGTGGTGGCTGGAGCTGCTTCTCTTTGGCGTGGGTATATTGATCATGATGCTTCTCAACTGCTTCTCCAGGTTTGCTAGAGCCCTAAACATCACAGGAGAGGCTGTGAGCATATACTTCACTGGGGAGGCTTAGGCTGGGGCATAGAGATCACTGGAGAGCTGGATTTAAAGGGCAGACAGTCGGCAAAACGTGTCTGTCAACCTGAGCACTGCGGCCCCCAGGAATCTGCCTGGGGCCCGCAAAAAAGTAATTGAGGGCCGCATTCAGCCCCGGGGTCTGAGGTTCCCTACACCTGATTTATAGGTTGAAAAAATTGAAATCAGGAAGACTAAAAGAAGTGAATGTTGTAAACATCTGTGGGAATAAAACCCTTTTAAACTACATTTACATATTTGCTAAGTTCACATCAGTATATAATGGTTCTGGTCAGTAGTAAACCCTGACTTGAGACAATTCTTATTCCAGTGTTTCAGTTAAAACCAGCCTGGAATATGGTTGATCCCCACAAATCTAGTTTCCTAAAGTTGTAACCAATGACTGCTCTTGCTAGGAAAGTTGCCAGCAGGTGACAAGTTTCATAAGATGACTAGCCATGTACTTTGAGATAAATTGACTCTAATCTTTGGCATATAGAAGAAAGTGCTTGGGAGTGACTTTCCTATATGATGTCCATGAGCATGAATTTTATGCAAATAGGACTTATTAATTGTACTAGCTGTGAGCCCGATGCGATTGCATCGGGATTCTAGAATCTGTGTATAGGGCATTGCTCGGGCTGCTGCAACGACTCCCAACGCCCCCTTTGCGGGCATTGCGAGTGAGTCGCGTGGGCGATGCGCGTCCACGAACAAAGCCACGGAGGTAGTGGCATGTGCGAGGGAAGTCGCTACAGCAATTATATAATAGATTATCAGTATGTAATATATAATTTCCCTAACGCACTTCCGTAAGTTTCGGCACTGTTTCCGTCGTTGTGGGCTTGGGCGCAGCGCCCACGCGACCTGTGAAGCATTGCCGGGGCCACTGATTCGCAAAGCCTCACTCGCAATGGCCGCCAAGCGGGCGTTGCGAGTCCTTGCAGAATAGGCGTGACTCACTAATGTATACATAAGCACATACATAATACTGATAATTCGTATATAATCACATATATATATATAGATGGCGGGCCGATTCGAAAGAATCGGGTAGTCTAGAATCCATATATAGTATATTTACTAATAGTTAGGGGAGTGGGGTGAAATGAATTGTGTGTATACAGGTGGCTCAGTGGTTAGCAGTGAGTGGGGTGGCTCAGTGGTTAGCAGTGAGTGCGGTGGCTCAGTGGTTAGCAGCGAGTGTGGTGGCTCAGTGGTTAGCAGTGAGTGCGGTGGCTCAGTGGTTAGCAGTGAGTGTGGTGAGATTGGTGAGCACAGTGGCGTGGGCAGAGTGCTGAGTGCAGCGCTGTGGGCAGAGTGGTCAGCACACACATACATACATACACACACATACACACACACAGACACTTCGCTATAGTTAGCACCGACCCTACGTCTTCCCTGCCGGCTGGATCCTGAGTTGATATGTCGGCGCCCGCGGACGACTGGATACAATATGGGGTCCGGCAAGTTTGGCGAGACTTATTGGACGCGATATTTGATCGAGTAGTTCGGGGGCGGCGACATGTCGGTGATGCAGGGCCGGTGGTAAGTATAGCGGAGTATGTGTGTGTGTGTGTGTATGTGTGCGGAGAAAGTGAGTGAAGTGCGGAGAAAGTGAGGTGTGGTGATGTGGCCCCTGGGCGGGTGCATCACACGGGTTATCAATGCAGGTCTGTGTTCACATGGGCCGGTTTTCCTGATTGTGTGTGGTGTGTGAAAGCTGTCCGATGTACAGGGGTTAACAGCTGAAGGGTTTTCATGAGCTGAGTAAAACAGCTGAGTGTGAGTGCTGAAGATCCGATACATTCATGAGCCTAATGAGCGGCTGAACCTGTGGGGATGAGTGCTTTGCTGTGCGGAGAAAGTGAGGTGTGGTGATGTGGCCCCTGGCGGGGTGCCTGACACGGGTTATCAATGCAGGTCTGTGTTCACATGGGCCTGGTTTTCCTGATTGTGTGTGGTGTGTGAAAGCTGTCCGATGTACAGGGGGTTATCAGCTGAAGGCTTTTCATGAGCTGAGTAAAAAAGCTGAGTGTGAGTGCTGAAGATCCGATACATTCATGAGCCTAATGAGCGGCTGAACCCGTGGGATGAGTGCTTTGCTGTGCGGAGAAAATGAGGTGTGGTGATGTGGCCCCTGGCGGGGTGCCTGACACGGGTTATCAATGCAGGTCTGTGTTCACATGGGCCTGGTTTTCCTGATTGTGTGTGGTGTGTGAAAGCTGTCCGATGTACAGGGGGTTATCAGCTGAAGGGTTTTCATGAGCTGAGTAAAAAAGCTGAGTGTGAGTGCTGAAGATCCGATACATTCATGAGCCTAATGAGCGGCTGAACCCGTGGGGATGAGTGCTTTGCTGTGCGGAGAAAGTGAGGTGTGGTGATGTGGCCCCTGGCGGGGTGCCTCACACGGGTTATCAAAGCAGGTCTGTGTTCACATGGGCCTGGTTTTCCTGATTGTGTGTGGTGTGTGAAAGCTGTCCGATGTACAGGGGGTTATCATCTGAAGGGTTTTTATAAGCTGAGTAAAAAAGCTGAGTGTGAGTGCTGAAGATCCGATACATTCATGAGCCTAATGAGCGGCTGAACCTGTGGCGATGAGTGCTTTGCTGTGCGGAGAAAGTGAGGTGTGGTGATGTGGCCCCTGGCGGGGTGCCTCACACGGGTTATCAATGCAGGTCTGTGTTCACATGGGCCTGGTTTTCCTGATTGTGTGTGGTGTGTGAAAGCTGTCCGATGTACAGGGGGTTATCATCTGAAGGCTTTTCATGAGCTGAGTAAAAAAGCTGAGTGTGAGTGCTGAAGATCCGATACATTCATGAGCCTAATGAGCGGCTGAAGCTGTGGGGATGAGTGCTTTGCTGGGCTAAACCTGAATGGTGCACAGGGGTTAATCACATCTCAGGTCTGTGTGTGAGTGAAGATGTGCTGATTGACTCACTGGGTTGCAGCTGGGAGTGAGCAGGCTGGATAGGAACCTGCCAGGTGTTTGAGTGAGGAGAGGTCGATTCAGAAGTTCAGAGCACTGCCATGTGAAGAGGTGCTGGAAGTGATCCGTCCTCAGTGGGTAAGTGATGGGAGCCTAACAGCTCCATGTTAGTGTGCATGGCAGCCAGTTTTCAAAGGGGTGGTGGTGGTGGTGGTGGTGGTGGTTTACTGCTCGCAATGGCCGCTATGCGGCCATTGCTTCGCGGCTCTGGACAGAGTCCAGGAGAAACAGCCGGAAGTCGCGCCGCTCCGACGGAAGTCAGCTACGGCAATTATATAATAGATACAAAATATATCTTTTACTTGACTAAAAGTTCTGTGGAAATATAGTTTGCGTATAAATAAGTTCTTTTAGACAGGGCCACCATCAGGGCCTGACTGGGCTGACTCCTGTGAGGGGCTCAGTGACTGGCACTAGCAGGAGGTGCCCATGGACACTGACAGCATGGTCCCTCGAGACCAGGGACGGTGTTGGCACCCAGTGCATCCGGGCAAATGCTGGGGCCCTGGAAAGCTGGGAGGCCCACGTGTTACCAGTCCACATGGCTAATTTGCATGTGGTGGGCTTTAGGCTAGTCGTAGGCAAATTAGCCATATGGTGGCGCCAGCCCAGGGGCAGCCATCTACACCGGGGCTCAGAGGTGGAGGGAGGCCCATGCAAGGCAGTCAATGATGAGTGCAATTTTACCTGTTGTTCGGAGCCTGAAGCTCTGGGGGGCCCATGGGCAGATTGCCCTCTTCACAAGCAGTGTTTCAGGCAGGAACGAATGCAGCAGCCTGCAGTGTATGATGCAAGCAGCGGAGCTACAGGAATCCATCCCCTGTAGAAGCTAGCATAAATGAGCTCCTGAGAGGGGATGATGTCACTGGAAGGGGAGGGTCTTCTTCCTCCAGTGCGGAGCTGATCTCTGAGTGCATGATTCTACTCTTTGCTGCTGGTGGAGACTGGAGAGACTGGACTGAGGACTAATACTATCCCATATATGAGTGATGTGAGGTGGGGTTTGGTGTTTTGGGAGCACAGGCAAAAGTGATGCTCCTACATGGTGGCTGCAATTTGGGAGGTTGGATAGCAAAAGGGGTGATTTTCCAAACATGGGGCTGCATGGAGAAAGGGGTGATCTTGTATGTGTGGAATCGTGTGCAGGGGGCTGTGATGATATTACTGTCGGGGGTTCTGTGTGCTCTGGGGCTGTGCAGAAAAGGGGGGTGATGTTACTATGGGGGGTGCATGCTGAGTTGCTCTGAAGGGGGATTCTGGTAGGCTGTGCAGGAAAGGGGGGTGAAGTTACTGTGGGGCCGCTGCATGCTGGGGACTGTGCAGGAGAGGGGGTGATGTTACTGTGGGGGGGGAAGTTGTGGGTTGGGGGGCTGTGCAGAAAAGGGGGGTGATTTTACTGTGGCAAGACTGCATGCTGTTGGTAGTACAGGAAAGGGGGTGATGTTACTCACTCGGGAAAGGAGGGGGTAATGTTATTGCGGGGGGCTGTGCTCTGGGCGGCAATGCAGGAATGGAGTTGATTTACTTGCTTGGGAAAAGAGGGGGTTATGTCACTGTGGGGGGTTGTGTGCTGGGGGCCTGTGTAGGGAAGGGGGGTAATGTTACTGTGGGGGAGGCTGCATAGTACTGAAGAATTGTACAGGAAAGGGGGGTGATGTTGCTGAAGGGGGAGCTGTGTGCTGTTGGGCTGTGCAGGAAAGGGCGTGATATTATTCACTTTTGAAAGGAGGGGTTATGTTATCATGGGGGGCTCTGTGCTAGGGGGCTGTGCGGTAAAGGTGGGTGATGTTACTGTGGGGGAGCTGCTTGCTGGGGGACTGTTCAGGAAAAGAGGGTGATGTTACTGTGGGGAAGGAGCTGTGTGCTAGAGACCTGTGCAGGAAAGAGACTGATGTTACTCGTTTGAGAAAGTAGGGTTGATGTCACTGTGTGTGGGGAGGGGGGTTGTGTGCTGGGAGGGCTGTGCAGAAACAGGGTGATGTTACTCGCTTGGTAAAGAAGATAATGATATTACTGTGGGTGGGGCTGCATGCTGGGGCTGTGCAGGAAAGGAGGTGGTATTACTCCCTTGGGAAAGGAGGGGGTGATGTTACTGTGGGGGGACTGTGTGCTGAGGGTTGTGCAGAAAAGGGGAAATTTTATTCACTTAGGAAAGGAGAGGGTGATGTTACTGTGGGGAGGGGCAGCATGACTTGGGCTGCATTGGGAAGGGTTATGATTATGTTTGTAGGGCTACAAGCCGGGGGCTGCATAGAGAAAGGTGTGATGTTATATGTGGAGGCTGCTCTGATAGCATCCTCCCCACCCCACAATTAATTGTATGCCGTTGATAACATTACCACCCACCACACAATTTATTACATTGTGCAGATAATGTTCCCTTCACAATTCATTATATGTCCCTCATAGTGTCACCCCTACCTCACAATTCATTATATGGCACTAATAGTGTCCCCCACAATTCATTATATGACGCTGAAAGTGTCCCCCCCACAATTCATTATATAATAATAATCGTTATTTATATATCGCCAACATATTCCGCAGCGCTTCACAATTCAGAGGTTCATATTCAAACAATCATAAGAAACAGTTATCATAAAATACGATATAATACAAAAAACAAATCAATACAATACAAAATACAATACAAAGCATAATACAATAATTAAAGCAAAATAAATACAGCCCTGCTAATAAGAACTTACTATCTAGCAATGAGGTGGGGGTGACACAAAGTGCCGATGCTTATTTACAATGATGGTATAGTCAACTTGAAGAGATGGGGAACAGATAGGAGCAGCATAAGTGGCCACTAACCATTATTTGTGCTCCACTTGAGACTGGTGGAGCGGGTAGGCTATGTCTAAATGACTTTGACAAGGGATCATGATAGATATGTTTTTAGGGATCGCCTGAAATTATGTAAATTGTGAATACACCTAATTTCTTAGGGTAGAGCATTCCAGAGAATTGGCGCAGCTCGGGAGAAGTCTTGGAGCTGGGAGTGGGAGGAACGGATTAATGCAGAAGTGAGTCTAAAGTCACTTCCAAAGCGAAGAGAACGGGTGGGGTGATACACAGAGATGAGGGTAGAGAGGTAGGGAGGTGTTACACTGTGAAGAGCTATGTGGGTGAGAACAAGCACTTTGAATTGGATCCTATAGTGTATAGGCAGCCAGTGCAATAACTGGCATAGAGCAGAAGTGTCTCAGTAACGGTTAGCTAGATAGGTGATCCTGATTGCTGCATTAAGGATGTACTGGAGAGGGGGGAGTCTAGTGTGGGGGAGGCCAATTAAAAGAGAATTACAATAGTCAAGGCGGGAGTGAATCAGGGCCACAGTGAGGGTTTTTGTGGTTTCCAAGGTGAGAAAGGGGCAAATTCTAGAGATGTTCTTCAGGTGCAAGCTTCAAGAGTGGGCATGAGATTGTGTATATGAGGTGAAGGAAAGATCAGAGTCAAACATAACACCCAGACAGCGAGCCTGCTGACTAGGCGTTATTGTGGTGCCGCACACTGAGAGAGATGTTAGATTTAGGGAGATTAGTGGAGGGAGCAGAAGAAGTTCAGTTTTGGAAAGGTTGAGTTTCAGATAGTGAGGGGACATAATATTGGAAACTGCAGTTAGACAGTCATTGGTGTTCTTTATTAGAGTGGGGTTAAGGTCAGGAGAAGAAGTGTATAGTTGTGTGTCATCAGCATAAAGATGGTACTGAACGCCAAATCTGCTGATGGTCTGTCCAATAGGGGCCATGTAGAGAGAGAAGAGAAGAGGTCCAAGGACTGAACCCTGAAGGACGTGAGTTGGTCGACAGGGTAGGGGGTACTCGGATACCGGGACAGGTGGTTACTTCAGTGGGGATCACAGCTGGACGGTTCCCGGTTCTGTGCCCTGGACCCTCAATGGCGGGCTGGGGTAATGATGATGGGGGAATTGTAACGTGATGCCACCTGTGGTACCTGGTAGTAGGGTTATCAGCACTGCGGCCGGCTGCTGAGGTGATGGAAATGCAGCTTTGGTAGTACAGCTCCCCACAGGTGGAGCTTTACCTCAGGGTAGCGGGGTGGATAACAGGGGTAGTAGTAGTGGTTCTGCTGTGAACGCTACAGACGGCGGTGGTGAAGCAGGCACACACACACAATAGTCTCTGTTTCGGTACCTTTTTACTGATGTCCGGTAACAGGCACGGTCCAGGAGGGTAACCAGGTTATCGGTGCAGTTTGGAACGTCTACCTTGGAGAGCTATGAAGCGCTGGAGCACAAATGGGGTCTGGTTCTCAAAGATTAAAAGGCTTTATTTGACAACCACAACATTTTTCAACAACGGTATTTCGTCTTCCTCAGGTGGATTTCTACCTGAGGAAGATGACATACCGTCGTTGAAATATGTTGTGGTTGTCAAAAAAAGCCTTTTAAGCTTTGAGAACCAGACCCCATTTGTGCTCCCAATGTTCCTATAAGGACAACACATATTACACTGAATTGATTCCCACTTGCTGTGGGTTGTATTGGAGCTGCGGAGCCGATCGGTAATTTGAATACAGGAGCCAGGAGGAAGTGAAGGACCTGCCGTGAGGCCACGGTCACACGACCGCTCGCATCACGTGATTGAGGAGACGCGGGAGCGGATCCGGACGGTGAAACAAAGCGGAGCTGGAGAGCGTACACTCTGGTTGTGCAGAGACAGCACAACCAGATTAGGTGAGAGTCCATCTATATATCCCCACCCTAGTGTTCCTGCAAAATATCCATCAGGTTTTTCCCAGGGAGCGCTTGCTCTGTTTTCTCTTTTTCTATTGGAGAGCTATGAGGCCTCCTCTATTAGTGTGTGCAGTAATTGGGGAAAGGTCTGCCTGGAGCTGAACCTGCTGCTCTTTCTCTTCCTCTCTCAGGATGCTACTCTACAACCGACAGTGAGGACCTTTTGATGGGGGTCCCTGGTCCTACATTTGGTCAGGCTTGGGGTATAGGTTTTCCTGAGCTCCAGGGGGACTAAATCCTCCTGGTCTGTCCGGGCTTTCTCTGCTACCAATAGAGTAATAGCAACTTCGGACTCCGGTGTTCTCCTAGTTCTTCCACTGGCCTCCGCCCCTCTCTCTAGGGCGCTGCACAGCTGGGTCAGGCTTCCTGGTTCTTGGCCTGGCTTGGTCCCAGCAACCAGCTCCTTCCAGGTCCTTCTACTGTACTGTCTAGCTGGAACTAACTTTAGTACTAACTGACTCCTCCCCTCAGGCCTGGGTCTTTATAGGGGATCTGGCCTATGGGCAGCCAGTGGAGCTCCCCCTTCTGGCCTGGGGTGGAAGGTGTTGTGTGCTGTGTGTGCCAAGGTGTACATCCCTCCCTGCATCGGTGGGTCGTGTGGCAATCCCCCACAGGAGTGCCACAGACGCCAATAGTGAGAGGAAGAGGGGAGGAAATGGAGCCAGCAAATGATACACTGAAAGAGCGGTCAGACAGGTAGGAAGAGAACCAGGAGAGAGCTGTGTCCTTGATCAAGAAGAATAAGCAGAGAGTGGTCACCATTACGTTTTGCTGTCAGAAGGTCATTGGTCACTTTGGTGAGAGCAGTTTCTGTAGAATGTAGGGGGCTGTAATGGGTCTAGAAGAGAGTGAGTGGAGAGGTAATGGGTGAGGCGGGAGTAGACCAGGCGCTCCAGTAGTTTAGTGATGAAGGAGAGATAGGAGACTGGTCTGTAGTTGTTTGTGCAGGATGGGTCGAGAGAAGTTTTCTTTAATAATCGAGTAATGATAGAGTGTTTGAAGGAGGAGGGGAAGATGCCAGAAGAGAGGGAGAGATTGAAGATTTTGGTTAGGTTAGTGGTGACCACCGGAGACACTGGAGTAGGTGTGAGGGGATGGGGCCAGCGGTGCAAGTGGTGGGACGAGAGAAAAAGAGGAGCCTGGTGATTTCCTTTGTGACTGGGTCAAATGTGGAGAGTAAGCTGGAGGAAATGTGGGGAGAGGTAGGGGTAACAGCGATTTGAGGTTGGGGTTGGGAGTTGATTTCCTGACGGATGTGTTCTATTTTCTCTGTGAAGTAAGAAGCCAGATCATCAGCACATACCCTGCTTCCCCGAAAATAATACACCATCTTATATTAATTTTTGCTCCAAAATATGTACCATGTCTTATTTTCAGTGGGTGTCTTATCTCCATGTATCCCTCTGTAGCCCCCATCATCCATCAGCATCTTCCATCATCTCCTAATATCCCTCTGTAGTCCCAATCAACACCCAATATCTCTCTGTAGCCCCCATCATCCATTAGCATCCCCCAACATCTCCCAATATAGTAAATTACATCTAAGGCTGCTTTCACACAGCGATTTTATGCTGTCCGAGGGGATCAGACTTTTTGCTGCTCCCCTCGGACAGCATCGGATCCAAACTGATGACTGCAATCGGATGCCAAATAGGCATCCGATTCCGATATTTTGCAGCATCAGTCTGGATCCTCTCCTCCTCTCCCTGCTCCTCCTGTCACCTTTCTCCCCTCCTCTCTGCTCCCTCTTTGCCCCCTCTGTCTCCCCTCTTTGCCCCCTCTGTCTCCCCTCTTTGCCCCTTCTGTCTCCCCTCTGTCTCCCCCTCTTTGTCCCCTCTGTCTCCCCTCTTTGCCCCCTCTTTCGGACCCCTCTTTGCCCCCTCTGTGTCCCCTATTTCGCCCCCTCTTTTGCCCCCTTTGTTCCCCCCTTTCCAGGCCTTTAAAAATAAAAAAATCTTCATTCTCACCTCTCCATGACACCCGCGGTGCTTCCAGCTTCTTCTGATCAACAGGACCTGGCGTGATGTCACAGTCACATGACCGGTTACCGCGGTAACCGGTCATGTGACTCAACTGTGACGTCAGGCCAGGTCCTAGACGCACAGAGCGCAGGAGGCATCGCTGGATCGTGGAGAGGTGAGGATAATGTTTTTTTTATTTTTAAACCTTTCATTTAACTGGATATCACTTCTGCAATGTATGAATATACATTGCAGAAGTGATATTAGATGGCACAGAGTGGTGTTAGTGTACTGAGCATGCTCAGTGCACTAACATCGGGTCCGAGGAGACATCAGCTGTTTCCTCGGATCCGTGCTCCATAGGCCCCATGTTATTTGGCGCGGATCAGGTCGGATCCAATTCGGTCCGATCTGACCCGCTGTGCCAAAAATCGCAGCAGGCTGCGATTTTGGGCACAGCAAAAAATCGGCCAGGATCGGATCCGACCAAAATCGGATGCCAATAAGGCCAAATCCGATGTGATCCGTGCCCATAGGGTAACATGGGGCCAAAATCTGATCCGTGGCTGTCAGTTTTACAACGGACAGCCACGGATCACAGAAAATCGCTGTGTGAAAGCAGCCTAATAGACCCAAACTGTAGCAATTTATGTTGGAGGGAATGCGGAGAAATTGGTTCAATTAAGCATATCTTCTGGTACTGTCCAAAATTAAAACAATTTTGGTTGGAAGTCCAGTCATTGATAAATCTAGTTTTAAATATCAATATCATTCTCGACATGAATTTAGCCCTGCTTTTGTTAGGATTACAAGACATTCCTAGAATGAAGAGATTCTTGGTTTTACACATTCTGTTATTAGCTAAAAACTCAATAGTTTCTCTTTGGAAGAAAAAAGATCCCCCTTGCATAGAAAATCCAATGGATAGACTTTCTACTCACAATATGTATAAGTATTTACTTGCTCTTAGAAATTCTAATAAAAAAAAATATATGGAGCAATGGTCTTCATGGATTTCCAGATACGATTCATTCAACATATGAATTTCACATGGATGACAATATAGATGAAAAATTGGCATTTTTTCTGGAAAATATATGGACGATTTTCATGTGAACCCGGCCTAAGAATGAGCTAACAGTTTACAACTAAAGGGTAAAGATATGCCTTAGCAGTGTTCTCCAACCTTTGCCTTTGCCTCCAACCGGCAGTGGTCTCCAACCTCAAATGTGGTTTGCAGGCCACAGATCTATGGCTCGTGACTGTCTGCCAGCTTGGTAAATTAGAACCTTGTCACGCAATCTGCCATGAAGAGAAGGCCTCCAAGTGGTGACATTTGGAAATAGCCCTTGCATAGAAGAATAGATCTTAATCTACATATATGGCAGTGATTTTGATAAGGATAGCTAAATATGGTAAGATGGAGAAAAGGTGATACTATTAGTTTGAGGGAGGGGATGAAAGCTGGAACCAATATGGTGCGAGTGCCTTATAGAGTTTAGGTGGAAACACTTGGATGTAAGTATTTTGTCTATAAGGGTACATTCAGATGCGGCGCAATTACTGCGTAATTTTGCGTTCAGAAGCCGCGCTTTTCCCGGTGTGCTTTTCCACAGCCCATTTATCATGTGGCCTATGAGAAAAGCACACCGAAAAAGGTGCAAAGAATTGCCATGTTCATTCTTTTTGTGGACGCGCTTTGCAGTGACAGTTGAATGTTGCTTGAGACCATCTCATAGACTTGAATGTGGCTCTCAAGGTAAGAAAAGTTGGGGACTGCTGCCTAATGGTTTAGGACTTTGTAGTAAAGTTACCATGTTTAGTGCACAATACAGATGAAGCACATGAAAACTGTCAAATTATTGCCCCACAGCATTTAGATCTAGCCTTGGTGTCAAGTTGTTGTTTCAGCTCCCCAAAATATATGGTCCTTCTCAAATAAATCTTAAAACTAAAATACAATTTCTATGAGGATATTAAAATAGTAAAGCCAAATCTGTCCGCCCAAAAAATAAAAAATCACCATTAAATTTTAACATATGAACTAATGATGAGTGAGCATGCGCGACACTGCTCGGTACTCGATCGAGTATTACGGGTGCTTGGATGTGTCGTATGTGAATGATCAGACACTAGTGGGCCAGCACCCTTCAGTGAATGATGATAGCTGGGACCCCAGTGAGAGCTGCTTGCAGTCTCTGAATGGCTCTCACTGGGGGAAAAAAATCAAAGTATCAGGATGCTGTGTGTGAAAAATGTCCACCCTCCCCAAGAAATGCTCCATTTTTGGCTGTTTGTATATGGGCGGAGAGCCGGATTGTCCATTACTCTGTCATTACTTGAGTTGAATCCATCAGAGCGTTCGACCTGCTCAATTCGAGTACTGAGCACCCAAGCACTTTAGTTCTAACTCATCATTAATAGAAACGTATAGCTTTTATGCCAGCACATTGGATCAAACTAAAGATCTTTAAACACAGCAAAAAAAGGCAAAAGTATTTACCTGCCCAGATCACAAAATCTAATGCACTAACAGGATGCAGCAAAACCCTTTAATTAAGATGGAGGCAACACATGTGCAAAATACTGATGAAACATTCACCTAGTATTGGAATTACACACAAAAAAGGCTTGTATAGAGCGCTGTTCACACATGTAGGTGCACAGTGTGTGCTTTACAGCCTATTAGTGATGCCCATGCTATTAGATTAGGCGGGCTGCCCGACACTATAACAGTGCACCACACCCGAACAGAAACCCCAGGCCAACATTAAAGGACTTGGCTACATCCTGTATAAAAAATATAATGTGCAAAAAATATATATATGAGATATTGGTTAATATTTTGGCCAAAATACACAAGCTCGCAACCCAAACGTCAAGAGTCCTCATGTCTTATAAAGGTTAAGCCACAAAAAAAGGAATTAGTTTTTTCCCCAAAAATTCAAGAATTACGATCTTTAAATGAATGGTTATGACTAGTGAGTGGAATAGGAAGCAGCTAATCTTGAAGGGTTAAACATGAATTGCTACAACAGCATATTTTTCTTACTGTTACATTGTCTTACTCACACATTTTCCTAGAAAGGATGTATGTGTTAGAAATACATCTGTCACACCATTGCACAGTTATTCCTTCCATTGTTCTGTTCCTGTCTATCATATCCGGCATCTTTTGATATGAACATGGCAGTCAGATTAATCAGACTAAAGTGAAAGGAGAGTGGGTGTATCATACAGCTAATCTCACTTTCTCACCTTTTAAGTTTAAAATGACATTATATGTTGATTGACATAAAGTTAATACAAGGTCTGGCTACATAATGTCGTACAATGCGGCATAGATAGCTAATCTCTGTAATCATTCATGTTATTGAAGCTGGGTAAAGTAGACTGAACATATGGTATTGATGTACTGTACATCCCGCATAACCTGCATCTTAATACAAGAATTTATTTCTATTCACAGCTACATGTAAAGCTGGAGGATCTGAGGATTTCAATCATTCTCAATCAAGTCTGGCATTCAATGTGAAGGTTTTACAAGTACAGAATGTTATTTTTAGTGTTCTCTTTACTTTTTTTATGTTAGAGTTTTGTTGACTCGAGGAGGTTTCTGAACATTTACAGACAACTTGTAGGTATGGAAAGAACTACATGGAAAGAACTGTCGGAAGACCATCCCATTATCAAGACCAGATTGTGATTGTGCATGTTATCACATACTATACATATTGTCGACTTTCTTTAGATTATGATACATTTAGTAAGCCATTTTATATTTAATTTGCAGTCAGTTCAGTGTATTAGATTTCATCAAATGAACTAAGGGTTAATTTAGGGTTAATGATATTATTAGAAGATATTTGGGGTGCACAAGTCATATGCAAGAGTGGCCCATTATTGAGGATCTTAAGTTTCCAATTTATCTTAACAGGAACCTGTCAGGTCCCCCTGGAAACCCAGAGCCATGAGCAATTCTGGGTGCATATCTGGAATCCCTGCCTAACAGTCCCAGCATGTACTGGCATACATAAACAGATCTTTAGAAAAAGTATTTCTAAAATCTGTTTATGACATGCTAAATAGGGCTTTGACTAGTCAGAGGGTTATTATACTTAACAAGTTATTACGGCCTTGTGGGCATGATAACATGCTTTATATAGCGACGTCAACTACATCGCCATATAAAGTTGCGCATGCACGTTGCTGTGTATTCTTCACCATTGAGCTTCTCTAACGCTGGATGTATGCACCCCCGGCTTCAGAGAGGCTCACTGCACATGATCAGAAGTTGTACGCACTTCCGGTCATGTGCACTACTCTGAAGACAGGTGTATGCACCCGTGGCTTTAGAGAGGATCACTGCACATGATCAGAAGTCATATGCACATCTGGTCATGCGAACACTATGTCTCTCTGAAGCAGGGATGCATACACCTGAGTAGTGCACATGACCGGAAGTGTGTACGACTTCTGATCACGTGCAGTGAGCCTCTCTGAAGCTGGGGGTGCATACATCTAATGCCCTCTCGACTAGTCAGACCCATAATTAGCATATAATAAGTAGACTGTTAGGTCCCCTGGTACCGCCCCCCAGCTCACCTCTCCCGGGTCGGCATCCTCTACTCCTCTGCCGACTGGGCATCCGGCGTCAAGGCGTGCGGTGTCTCAGAGCCGTCGCCGGGTTCCCTTCCTGTCAGCTGACCACCGGGCTCACACATGAGCACATTGCAATGGTCGTATTCATGTGACCAATCAGCGGTGCACTAGGTGCACTCCTCCCCTGTGACTCTAGTGGCCGGCACGGTCCAACCTGACACTCCCCTTGACCAATAGCTGCTCTTCCTCTGGTATATCAGGCCACCTCCACTGATGGGAGGTGCCTGATTATTGAGTTAGTTGAGCTTCTGCTTTGATGGCTGTTGGTCAGGCCCTCTTTGTGCTCTGTTATTGGGATTCCTTAGCTGTGCTCTTCCCCGATAGCACCCTTCCTGCACTCCTAGCCTTGTACTCTGTTACCTGGAATCCTTTGCTGTGCCTTAGTATGGGCTAACCTTACGAGCCGCCCCCCTGGTACTAGCTGCTATGGTACATAGACCCCCTGGGCTTGCCGCTGACAATCCCTGTATAGGGGT
Organism: Allobates femoralis; assembly: GCA_033576535.1. NCBI lineage: Eukaryota > Metazoa > Chordata > Amphibia > Anura > Aromobatidae > Allobates > Allobates femoralis. Next base: position 195,089,495 of record JARQOC010000001.1, read on the forward strand.
TGGGAAAACTAGGATCAGCTCACCCTGGGAGTTTGGTACCACGGCACAGTGGGTCCACTCTAGGGCGCCTTCCCCAGAAGCGTGACATAGACTTTACAAATTATTTTTCTAAAGATTTGTTTATGTATGCTACTATATGCTGGACTGTTAGGCAGGAACTATTGCTATGCACCCAGAACTGCTCATGCTTCTCGGTGCCAGGGGACCTGACATTTTACATATAACCCTTGGGTGGGCAATTAATTTTCCTAAAGGTACCGTCACATGCGGCAATTTTGCTAGCAATTTCACTGGCAATTTGCTGGTTGCAGTGAAATCATGGACACATTGTTCCATTTGTACACGGCAACAAAATAGAACAATGTATCCATGATTCACTGCAACCAGCAAATTGCCAGTGAAATTGCTAGCAAAATTGCCACGTGTGACGGCACCTTTAAGGGGCCACATCAAAGACCATAATCGTATTGGAAGGCCACCAGACACCAGTAAAAGTGAAATCCTGTGCTGGGCACAGTCGTGATGCCACTGAATTCAGCACTTTGGCTATCCTCGTCCGTGGGCCACACAGGAACAACCAAAGAACTGAATTGTGTCCTCAGGCCGCATTTTGCCCTGGTCTGCCTTAAACTACTAATACATTGATTAACTAATTCATACTTACCGTATATACTCGCGTATAAGCCGAGTTTTTCAGCCCAAAAATTGGGCTGAAAAGTACCCCCCTCGGCTTATACGCGAGTCAGTGCTGTATACCGATGTATACATCGGTACATACCGATGTATACATCGGTATACAGCAGCCCCCGCATCCCCAGTAATGCAGGGCCCCCCCAGGGTCTCTCCGGTCACCTGTAAAGCAAGCTATACTTATCAGTGTCCCGCTCGCATCCGCCGCTGCCGACATCCACGATCCTCCATCTTCATGCGACTCCTCTTCCTGTTTCTGTGCGCGTCGCCGGCAATGACGTCATTCCCGGCGACGCGCACAGGAAACAGGAAGAGGAGTCGCATGAAGATGGAGGATCGTGGATGTCGGCAGCGGCGGGTGCGAGCGGGACACTGATAAGTATAGCTTGCTTTACAGGTGACCGGAGAGACGCTGGGGGGGGCCTGCATTACTGGGGCTGCCTGTATACTACCGCTGGGGCTGCTATATACCTCTGGGGCACTGTATACTACCACTGGGGCTGCTATATACCTCTGGGGCCCTGTATACTACCACTGGGGCTGCTATATACCTCTGGGGCACTGTATACTACCACTGGGGCTGCTATATACCTCTGGGGCCCTGTATACTACCACTGGGGCTGCTATATACCTCTGGGGCACTGTATACTACCACTGGGGCTGCTATATACCTCTGGGGCCCTGTATACTACCACTGGGGCTGCTATATACCTCTGGGGCACTGTATACTACCACTGGGGCTGCTATATACCTCTGGGGCCCTGTATACTACCACTGGGGCTGCTATATACCTCTGGGGCACTGTATACTACCACTGGGGCTGCTATATACCTCTGGGGCCCTGTATACTACCACTGGGGCTGCTATATACCTCTGGGGCACTGTATACTACCACTGGGGCTGCTATATACCTCTGGGGCCCTGTATACTACCACTGGGGCTGCTATATACCTCTGGGGCCCTGTATACTACCACTGGGGCTGTATATACTACCACTGGGGCTGTATATACTACTGGGGCTGCGTGTATACTACCACTGGGGCTGCTGTATCTACCTCTGGGACTGGTGTATACCACACTGCTGGGGCTGTATACTTGTGCTAGGGTCCACCCTCGGCTTATACACGAGTCAATAGATTTTCCCAGGTTTTGGGGGCAAAAGTAGGGGGGTCGGCTTATACACGGGTCGGCTTATACACGAGTATATACGGTAATCAGGAGTAAAGTGCTGCCATACATCTCTGACGGGGACATATCCCTTGAGAACAAAACGATTGCTGAAGTTCAACGAGCCCAATTTTTCTCTCACCTAAAATCATCTGTCCTTAGGAGTGCTGGGAGTTTCCTTCAAACATTTGGTGGTAGACTAGTCCCACAGGAATCATCATCATTTGTAGGACTTTTCTTAAATGTAGGTTTTATTTCTACATTATTGTCTAATGCTTTCTTCATTGCAGACACCATTCCCTAATGGCGAGTGGTGAATAATTCGAACTCTAATGGTTTAACTTTTAGCCCTATTTACTACCTTCTCCAGTCCCCAACAGTTTCACACCACCTGCTCCCCTAGAGCGTTTGGTCTTCCTTGTGTGTGTATATAGGGAGAGACCTGTTAGTGAACTGACAGCAGGCAGAGAAGAGCCGCCGAGAATCAACCTTTCTGACTAATCACCCATGCGACTTGATCCTTGCCAACTTTTAAAGTCTGCAATAGTCAGTAGTGGCTGACACATGGTGCTCGTGGTTTGTTAAGCATATAAAAGCTGTCAGGTTCCCTTTAAAGGGAATTTGTCAAGCAGGTTTTTGCTACCTCATGTGAAAGTAGCACAATGTATAAAAAGAGACCCTAAATCTAAAGATGTATCACTTAGTTGACTGGGTGCAGAAGTTGTGACACAATCAGAGTTTTAATTGTTTCATGTAGCAGAGTGATAAAGCTAACCCCGTCCATACCAGGCCTTATATATACACTGTCTATAGACAATGAGCTGCTAATCACAGAAAGGGGCATGTTCATACTATTCACACAATGATAAGATCCTGGTGCACATACCTTGATAATAGACACATACATGAATTATGTGTTTTAACCCCTCCAGCATGCTGTCCTCAGATTACATAGCAAAAACCTTTTGACAGATTCCCTTTAAGAGATACCTACATCACCAGACAAAACATCCTCTAATTATATTTAACAATATAATGTCAGGGTCATACTGCATTTCTTCAGTGTGCTCTGGGATCCATCTGAACCCCTCAAAAAAAGATTCAAATGATCCCACGATGGTGCCACACGAATGGAATAACACAAACAGAGTTCAAATGAGCTCTATTAGTGTGTTTCATCTGAAAGGGTTTGTCTGTTCAGACGGGCAGAGCAATGCGGTGCACTACGTTTCTATGCCTGTCTGAACAGACGGAAACCTTCACATGAAAACCACAAGTGGAGCTCATTTGAATTCCGCTCATGCTATTGCATTGTATGGCCCCCTCAGGATTACTATATAGAGATTGAAGCAGAATCGTCGGTAAGTGCACTACAGCAACTCAGAGTAAAAAGGACCTAAGCAAAAATATACTTAAATTCCTAATTGATTCCCCAGGTAAACATATCAACTGTTGTTTTGTTCACATTGGGAATTATTTTCCATGTTCAAATATTGCATCCAGAAGATCCTAGCTGTGAAATCAGTACTGCTCTAGTCATGCTTCCAACATTTCTTGGAACTTAGTAAATGATTTTAGTTCCATTTCTTCCTGCTAACCCAGTTAGGAACAGATGTTTACCATATTTTTTGTCAGTGTCAAGTTTAATATGGTTTTCTTACTCATGCTGCAGAAAGTTTTATAGTTTAGTGTGTGAAAACACAGCCTAATGGTTAAAATGATGAAGGTGTAATGTAACATTTTCTGTTGCTCTACTTGTGGTTGATGCTACATGCAGGGGTGTAACTACAAAGGTGCAGGGGTTGCAATCACACTTGGGTCCTGAAGTGTAGGGGGCCCCAAAGTCCCTATGGCCCATAGAAAAAGACTAATGCTATTAAAGATTTAAAATATTTGGGGGCCCCGGTGGAGCTTTCGCATCTTTTCCCATGAGCTTCATGATATGCCACTGGCTACATGGTAGTATTGATACATCAGCAACTCACATCAGCTGTGGTATAATGCCTTCAAAATTTGCAGCTACTAGATGTAAAGATATGGACTGCAAAATGTTGACAATTTGTAATATACATTCTGCTAACCTTTTGCATAGTTACCCAGAATCACCGATTTTGGCAGCCGGGGAATGACCAGGGGAAATGCTTGTGTTGGAGCCTGCATGTAAATGCAGAACTGGATGTTACGCCCAGACTCCAACAAACACGCCCCCTCCCCCAGTTTACAGTTTGCTTGGCTACCCCAGACTGCTACAGGCCTGCCCCAGCCCCTAATGTCGCCTCCCAGCCCCATTCTACAAAGCAGTCCCCTGCTACACTGTCACACTGTGCCGAATCCGCAGCTGTGAAGGAGATTCAGTACACTGTCAGTGCAGGAGGGGACTACTGCATGTGTGTGCGCTCACCATGTGGCCATTGTCAGTGGAGCCGAGGTTCGCAGCCCAGGTCTTGCGCCCTGGATATGCTCCTCTCTATACCTCCTGCACCATAGAGCGGGGCACAGAGCGGTGGAGCCGGTCCTCTCTATACCGCAGCCTCCCACTCTGTGCCCTGCTGTATGGTACAGGAAGTATAGAGAGGAGATATCCAGTCACAGAGATCTGGGCTGCGGACCTTGGCTCCACTGACAATGGCCACAGGGTGAGCACACACACATGCAGTGGTCCTGTCCTGCACTGACAGTGTACTGAATAATCTTTACAGCTGCGGATTTGGCACAGTGAGTCAGTGGACAAAGGGACTGTTGTGTACAATGGGGGTGGGTGGTCATATTAGGGGCTGGGGCGGGCCTGTAGCAATCTGGGGGTAGCCAAATATACTGTAGACTGGGGGAGGGGGTGTGTTTGGAGGAGTCTGGGCGTATCGTCCAGTTCTGCATTTCCATGAAAGCTCCAACACAAACACGCCCCCTTGATGTTCTCTGGCTGCCGCAAATAGGTGATATCTGGGTAACTATGCAAAATGTTGACAGGTTGTATATTACAAACTGTCAACATTTTGCAGCCCGGATTCTCATAGAAATTATCCAAAAGTCAGTACAACCCCTTAAATAGGATGTAGATTAGAATATTAATGTTTCTTGCAGATAAATTAGTAAAATATCGCATGCAGCCAGGAGTAGTAGTGTAGCTAGGGTCCGATGAGCCTTTTTGCAAAATTTGAACACGACCCCCTGCATGGGCCATTGTAGTGTTTTAAATCCTATTGTCATGCCCAATGAGGTGAGCCTGAGGTAGGTGGATCCACTGATCTAGAAAAAACCATTCACGAACCCAGATGATCACCCCTGACGGATCTCCAAAATTTCTGCTATAGCCACAGGAGGAAAAAGGCTTAGCTGGTAGGTGGAGAGCAGCCCCAGAGGAACCTGGTGCTCCGCTAGGCTGGGACCACAGAACAGACGGGCACAGGATGGACCAGGTGGAGACAGCGGATGACTGTAGCATGTGGGCACTGCAGGTGACTATAGCAGGTGGGCACAACGGATGACTGAAACAGGTGGGCATAGGTAAATGGCAGGCAAGGAAAAACAGGCACAAGTTAGAGACAGTAAAAAAGTACAGCATGATGGGGACCTGACAACTAACTAAGGAAGACAAGCTAACTAGATGCGCTAATCAGGCATCTCCCAACAGGGGAGACTGCCTGAAAAATCTTGTGCTATTCAGTTACTGGCTGAGAGGCACTTCCAGATCAGGGCATGTTGGCCCATTAAATGTTTGCAGAGTGGCGCGCTCATGCTCCAAGCACACTCCTAAGATACCTACCGCACATACATGGACCTCGGAAGCCAGGTGAGCAGAGACGGAGCAGGCGAATGTGGGGAGGCAAGGACGAGAGAGACAGGACTGTGAGTTTGGTGGTGTCTCTGACACAAAGAGTGCATGGATATGGCTGTTGTGACATCTATAAGGACATAGTTGCTCACCCCTTCCCTTAATACATAGTAATGTCCCTTCCTATTATAAATATTCCCCATCCTGGTATATATGTGGCCCTTCTTGGTATATTTGTTTCTCATCCAGGGACCATTCTGGTTTATATGTTCCCCACCCTGGTATATGTTTCCCATCCTGATATATATGTTCTCCTTTGGGGACCAGTCTGGTATGTATGTCCCCCATCCTTGTTTACATTTTCTCCATCCTGGTTGATATCTCCCCATCCTATCATATATATGGTCCACCTTATATATATGTCTCCCCTTCCTGGTAAATATGTCCCTCATCCTGAGGCCATCCTAGTATATATGTTCTTCATTCTGAGCCAATCCTGGTATGTATGTCCCCATCTTTTTATATATGTCCCCCATCCTCGTATATATGTTCCCCATCCTTGTATATATGTAACCTATCCTGGGCCATCCTGATATTTATGCTGCCCATCCTGGTATATATGATCCCAATCATGGTATATATGTGGCCCATCCTGGTATATATATTCCCCATCCTTGGACCATTCTGATATATACTGTATGTTTCCCATCTGGGTGTATCTGTCTCCATCCTGTGCCCATCCTGTTATATGTGTCCCCCATCCTATGCTCGTCCTGTTATATATATTTCCCATCCTGGTACATATGTGGCCCTATCCTAGTATACACAGTTGAAACCAGAAGTTTACATACACTATATTAAGACACATATGCCTGTTTTTCTCACCATTTGACATGAAATCAGAATAAACCCTTCCCGTTTTAGAGCAATTTGGACTAACATAATTATTTATTTTTGCCAAATGCCAGAATAATGAGACAGAGAATGTTTTAAGGCATTTTTATTACTTTCAGCGAGTCACTAGTTTGCATACACTAAAATTACTACGCCTTTATACAATTTGGGACAGCCATATTATGTCATGTGTTTGGAAGCTTCTGATAGGTTTATTTGCAACATCTGAGTTAATTAGAGACACACCTGTGGATGTATTTTAAGGCACACCCGAAACATACCGAAACATACTGTGTGGTGCCCTTGCAGATCCAGTCACCACAGAGGTGCTGCACCCCTGTTAGGGTGTAGTATCCCACTCTCGGGTAAGAGGGACACAGACCAGTGCCGAGACACCCAGGCCAAGTACTATACTAGGTCCAGGTCAGGGTTAAGTTGAGATTGCTCCTATGGGAGAGCAGAGGCCCTGATAGTGTCTGGAAAGAAGAACCAGGGTAGTGGGGATGGATGGATAGGAAATAGAGGGATCACCTGGGAGAAGTGAAGTTAGGAAGCACACGTGTAGATGAAGTGGGTACATGTGACAGAAGGTGTAAATAGAGTGGAAAAGATCTAGAGAGGGAGAGAGACAGTTGAACAGCGGAAAGGAACAGTTGAACAGCAAGAGTTGAGCTGGAGGGAAGCTAGAGGAAGTAAGCTTGTTAGAGAGAGAAAAGAACTTGAGAGAAGTGTCCAGAAGGTCTGGAGCTAGTGAGAGCTCATCCTGAGGCCTGACGAAGAGCAGAGAAAGAGAACCAGGTGGCTCCAGGAGGAAGAGAGGGTCCCAGAGGCACAGACAGTGAGAAATCCACTCGTGGGTCTCGTATCCATTGTCAGACACACTCAGTGGAGGGACCAAGCCGCAGAACAGGGGTACTGGGACCCCAAGACTAGTGGAGAAGACAGACCAGGCTCAGCTAGCAACCCGGAGACTGTGGTACTTCCATGGTGACACAGTTGACAACCGCACACACCTGCTGAAAAGGTGGCAAAGAGAGGGTTAAGGGGAAGATACTGTTGATTGACTCCTAAGAAAAACCCACAGCTACTGGTTCAGAGATCTGTGTGGCGAGACGCAAGGCAGGAGGGTGAAGCAAGTGCGGTGTGAGATGACAGAGGAAAGAAAGAGAAGGGGTACTGGTTATGTGTCATCCTACTACCTGGGAGTAGCTGGATTCCTGCCTCCAAGAACCCAGTACTCAGCGGGCTGCTGCACAGTGACTGTGAGTAAAAGATCTGAAGACTGAAACCCACTGTGTCTGTGAACTTTCTTAACACGTCGTGAGCACCAGAAACATAACTACCAACTCACTCAGGTACCTTCTGCTGCCCTGGGGGTCAGCCCTACCTGTAGGGGGCTTTACAACACTGCTACCTCCATACCATCGGCCCCCAGAGGAACTGTTGGGCAGCGGCGGCCATCTATAGCTGCAACCTGCTGGTGGCATCACGTGAAACTGTTATCCCCAGGTCTGGTCATCCCTTCCCTAAAGAGACTCCTAGCCTCATGACCTTCCCCAAAGAAGAGAGTCACCCACAAGAACATTTAATGACACCGCCAGGGTCACAGAGTCGGGTCTCGACCCCTGTGACTCCCATGAAGCCTCAACGCCCGATTCCAAGTATCCTAAGGCCCTGGAGGGGTGTTTCAACTGTTTCCTCATGTAGCATCATAGGAAAGTCTAAAGAAATCAGTCAAGATATCCTAACAAAGGGTAATGCAGGTCAGCAATATGGAAGAAATGGCAGCACTCACCGACAGTGTGAACGTCAGTTTAATTGAAATAAAGTGCTTCATCACACAGGTAGGGGCCGTGTGGCTAAACAGTGAGAGGAGGGAGAGGATGATAGGAACCCAAGGAACGAATGACGGTTGTTTTGTTCAAAATGAAGTTCAACGGATCCAGCTGAGTCTCTAGTAAATATTACAAAAAAACACAACACAGAGAAAAAAGCCTTTCAATTGCAATATAACACAAAAGACCTTTTTCCCGGCACCTGAATCACACCTGGGTGTCAGTGTGAGCCTGCTACTTGCTGTGAACAGACGTGTGTCTTCACAGCATGTAGCAGAGCCGAACATGTCAAGTGACAGACTTGTGGATTGTCGTTAGAGGTTTTTGTTTTGGGTGATTAAAGATGGCAACCAGACATGTCTTTTGCGTTTTATTGCAATTAAATTATTTTTTTGTCTTTGTTGTATTTTTTTTTAATGCTTACTAGAGATTCATAGTGAGCAGGGCTAATATTGGCCCGGCATTATGAATCTCGGACAGAGTGCAAGCTGCCAATACAAAGCTGGCATTAACCCCTGTATTACCTGGTGTGCCACTGCCACCAGGGCCACTGGAAGAGCTGGGTAAAGCACCAGAAAATGGCACTATGAAAGGATGAGCCATTTTTAGGGGGCGGCTGCGGGTTGTGATTTTCAGCATGGGGGACCCAGAATGCTTGGGTTTTATGTTACATTAACACTGTGTGACTGTGTGTTTTTGGTCTGTTTTTTTTGTCATCAGTTTTTAAAAATAAAAAGCTATTTAACTCCAAAACATCCTAACAGGCCAAGTTACATGTTATAGGATGGGCTCATCAGAAGTTTTGGGAGAAGTCACTTTGTCTGGGAAGACAATAGAGTAAGCATATGCATTTTAACAGCTATCATACCTCCATGTTTTAATAGAAAACAACATATAAGGGAATATACCTTAAAGATAAATATCGGCGCTTGTGGATGACACCGCTAATAATTCATAGTCAGGTATGCTTTTATGTAGGCAGTTAGGGCTAGTGCGTACTATAAAACAAAAATTCATTGTTAATGAGGGTATCAAAATTAGCAGACAACTGTATCCAGGCGTATACTCATAAGGTGACACCAGGTTGAAAGCACTCTCTACCATAGGGGCATATAGAATAGAAATCCAGGATGTAAGGTCCATTGCAAAAATAATAGCAAGAGACAGTGGCGTAACTCAGGCCTGGGGCCCCGATGCTCCAACGGGGCCCCCAAATATTGAAAATCTTTAATAGTATTAGTCTTTTTCTATGGGCGAAAGGGACATTTGGGGCCCCCCAGGCTGCAGGGCCCGAATGCGATCGCAACCCCTGCACCTGTTGTAGTTACGCCCCTGGCAAGAGACAATATATAAAAGGTTAATCCTCCCACAGGAAAATACTCACATATTAAGGCAGTATAGTCCACTAACTAGCAAATACAGGTTCAAAAAACTTCCCTATAAAAGAATATAAAAGAACAATTAAATGTAAGAACCCATTACAACAATATTATTAAGCTGTGTCCAGGGTACTCACATGTTAGATGACCATCCTGAATAATGCTCCTTTGATGAAATAAAGAGTAATCTCCACCATTTTATAGCCCCAGACGATGATTTGCAGGTGCCACAAAAGACTGCCCCATCATTATCCTGGTACACCAAGCCTGTAGCTAGTTTGATTAATCCGCTCCCCCCCCCCCCCCGGGGCCGCCCCCAACTCTGTGCCCCGCCGGTAGATTATCACTAAACTGTGGGGTGTAGATGTGGTGCAGGGGTATAACGCCTCCTTCCGGAAGGGGCGCATGCGCTCTACCGGTCATGTGACCGTGAAGCGCATCGCGTCACATCCGCACGCCTTTTCGGCCGCAGCGGAAATGAGGTATGCGTTCCACCGGTCACGTGATGACGGTCGGTGGAACGCAAACCGAAATTCATGTTAAATCTGGCGCTGGTGACCAAGCCCTAGCTATAGGGGGAAATAGAAAGCATAGGTAGAGGATTATAATCAGCAGATGTCAGTAACCACATGAAAGGCTATGGAAAACATACACTTAGGATCATTTTTCTCAAAGAATATTAATAGTGACTATAATGTGGGCACCATTTTTTTTACATAACGCTTTTCGAGTAATTTTAGTCAGAGGGGCAAAGTTAGGTTAATTTGTCCAAGCTGATAGTACAAGGACAATCAAAACTGAGATATGGGATTACAAAAAACATCCATAGCTAATTTGTTCATTCATGCCATGGGATGTACACACTTAAAAAGATAAATCCATCTAGTTTCTTTTTGCAGGAGGACTTTGTTTAGGTCACCATGTCTGGGTGAAGGGGGACAACTTCCAGGACCCTAAAGTTAAGACACTTAGGATCACTATTATGGAACAGCTGGACGTGGCGTGATACAGGGGTGTCCCTGCGATTTCTTATATCGCCCAGGTGCTCCCCTACCGTTTTCTTAGTTCCCTGATGGTCTTTCCCACATAATTCAGGGGACAACCACAGGTAATAAAATAGACCACCCCTTTAGTGCGACAATTGGCAAAGCTACGCATAGTATAGCTCAGCCCTAGTTAAAGCACAAACAGATTCTTTACTTGGAGTGATATCCATAGGCACACCTCCTTTTCTACCCCGATATAAGTATGTACATGATCTTGCTGTAATTCAGTGATATCATTGATTTCCCTTTTTACTTCAACACTTTTCTTGCTATTGTTTGCAATGTCATCAAGTTTTGTCCTTAAACTACTGATATCAGCTTCATTAATGACACCCATACCTGTTCCTAATCCTCACAACAAAGTGCATAAAGTACCGTATATACTCGTGTATAAGCCGACCTGTGTATAAGCCGACCCCCCTACTTTTGCCCCCAAAACCTGGGAAAACCTATTAACTCGTGTATAAGCCGAGGGTGGACCCCAGCACAGGTATACAGCCCCCAGCAGTGTGGTATACAGGCCTCCCCAGTGGTATATACAGGCCCCAGCAGTGTTACAGCAGCAGCCCCAATGGTATATACAGCAGCAGCCCCAATGGTATATACAGCAGCAGCCCCAGAGGTATATACAGCAGCAGCCTCAGAAGTATATACAGCAGCAGCCCCAGTGGTATATACAGCAGCGGCCTCAGAGGTATATACAGCAGCAGCCCAGAGAATACAGCAGCAGCCCCAGAGTATACAGCAGCAGCCCTAGAGATATATACAGCAGCAGCCCCAGAGGTATATATAGCAGCAGCCCCAGAGGTATACAGGCCGCCCGCCCGCCACCATCAGTATACAGGCGTCCCCCCCATCAGTATCCAGGGCCCCCCTTACAGCCCAAACCTGTAAAGTAAGATCATTATACTTATCACTGTCCTGTCGCCGCCGTCCCCGCTGCCGACATCGCGCTCCTCCGGCTTCATCTGTCTTCTTCCGGCTTCCTCCTCTGGCGCAGACAAATGCCTGCGCCCATCGGAGGAAGCCGGAAGAAGCCGGAGGAGCGCGATGTCGGCAGCGGGGACGGTCACAGGTGTAAGTATAATGATCTTACTTTACAGGTTTGGGCTGCAAGGGGGGGCCCTGGATACTTATGGGGGAAGCGCCTGTATACTGATGGTGGCGGGCGGGCGGCCTGTGTACTCGGTGTATATACTCGCGTATAAGCCGAGGGGGTACTTTTCAGCCCAATTTTTGGGCTGAAAAACTCGGCTTATACGCGAGTATATACGGTATCCCTTCGAATCTGTCATTCTTTGAATTAAATAATTTATGGTGTTTTTATTGATTATCTGCATTTCTAGTAATAATAAAGTAGCAATAAAGGGCATGTATGTGATTTAGTGTATATCCTGCATAAATTGGGTAGAAGGTTTTTATCAACCATAGAGAGATATTAAAAATACTTACAGGTAAAAAGAGTTTTCAGACCAAACTATGGTACAAAATCACTTTATTGTTTGTTACACAAGTCTCAACACAATATTTCATTAAAATTGATGACAAGATGCCATGAAGTTTGTCCCTCCAGGACCAAGGAACCCCGCACATATAAAAAAAATTGTTATTAATTTTACAAAGGAGCAGGAATTTGACTATTTGACAGAGATTATCACAATACACACAGACTAAAACACCTTCAAATTTCCCTAATTCCTGCAAGAGTAGATTCAAAGGGTGAAAAGGATGAAAGGATAAAAAAGGAAAAAGGATGTCCTTTTGTAGACAATCTAAAAACATTTCAAATATAGTAGTAAAATTCCATATGAGTATCTCTTTGAGCATCCTATTGAGCACTATTCACAGCCTGGCAGTACCCTAATACTACCAAGGAGACAAACACTGTGCAAAACAAAACAGAACACTGTGTAAATAGAACCAAAGGTGCAAGGTGCTAGACAAAGTGCAATGCAAAAATATGTCCTGATTATAAAGTGCAAGATATAAAGTTAAAAGACAGGACAATAAGTGTGTGCACACAATGTGTGCCAAACAATGTGCAGAAACCTGGTTAATAACAACCGCTGTGCGTTCAAAAAAGGGAAGGGGGGTTCAAGAATAAAGAAGGATACAAAATTAGGACAAATTATATTTAGCTGAGAGAGAATGGAGGAATAAAAATCCTTATAGCGGGATATAAGGGTTACTCGTCAGGTACAGACATGCACATATAATATGTGCCAGGTATATAGCAGTACTGTATACAGTGCTGTGCATATTAATTGGGACAAAGCACTTTTTAAGTAATCTCGTAAATTGGGGTTAGCAGTCAGTGATTCAAACCAGTTTTAACATCTTTGAACAGGTGTGAGTGTACAACCTTGAGTAACAAAATGTGATGTGACTGGTTTTAGTCAGAAAATAACAGTTAGCTGCCCCCTCAGCTTCAGGTGAGAGCTTGTTTCTTGAGGAGTGGTTTAGTGTACTTTTTCTCTCTGTGTGATTGTGCCTGTAAAAATGGATGTTACTCCACAGAAGAGGTCTAGAATTATTACTCTTAATGAACAAGTCTGACTGTAAGAGAAATCGCTTCCACGTTGGTATTGGAAAATCTACCGTTTCAAGAATAATTCGCACACACAATGAAACTGGATCGTTTTCTCCAAAACAAAAGGGAAATGTGGAAGAAACAAGAAAACGACACCAAGAACTGATAAAACGCCTATCAGCAATAGTAAAACGAATGCAAGAAAAACAAGTAAAGACTTGCTTTGTCCCAATTAATTTGCACAGCACTGTAGTATATGTACTATTTTACTTATTGCAACGGAGTTTACCCAATAAGTGAAGATGCACTTTTAATTAGGCCAGGATATCCTAAGTACCGTGCATTACTAGATTTTTAAAAACAAATAGGTAAACCTATGTACACTCATGTACTGCTGATACTCTCTTTATGTAGCTGTATCAGACAAATGCCCCTTGGAACCAGGAGGAAGGGGGAAACCAAGAAAACCAAAAGAAAATCCAGTCAAAGTATACTAGGCATACAATTTGCACAAGTATAAAGAGTCATTAGATCTATACACCACTTGTATAAGGCACCAGCCTAAACATCCATTGCTCAGGGGGTCTGCAAAATATTGGTCCTAAGGGGATACGTGGCTCATCCTGACGCATTTGGTCATAGCTTCTTCTTTGACCCTCCCTGGTTCTGCACTCCCCAGCCCGGTTCTAACTTAGGATCGGGCGGTGAGGTAGCGGGGAGGGAGGCATTAGGGAGCCGGGAGTGCAGAACAGAACGAGAAAAGCCGGCGGTGAAGTCTTCTCACTGCCGGCTTTCCCGACGGTTATTTCAACTGAACATCTGATGCTGATCAACTGTTCATTTGAAGTAGCCGCACGGTGCTGTCAGGGTTCATGTGAGTTTATGCAGCATGAACTCACATGAACTTTCCCACGGCCGGTGCAGAGCTCAGCTACATCTCTGGTAGATGTTCTCTACCAGAGATGTAGCTGAGCTAAAGACGAAGACTGGATTGGACTACGTCGGACGGAAGATAATTTTTTAAATAAAGATGGAGTCTCTGAGTGTCGTTTTGTTTTTTTTTCATAATAAAACTTTTTTTCTCTGTGTTGTTTTTTTTTAATACTTTACTAGAAATTCATGGGGTCATGTCTAATATTGGCATGACCCCATGAATTTCGGCCTTAGGGCCAGCTGATAATACAGCAGCTAGCCCTAACCCCTTTATTACCCAGTGAGCCAATGCACCAGGGCCCTGGATGAGTTGGGTACAGGGTTATACTGTATTATCTGCAGTGGTATTTTTAATGTTCTTCTACCAGTATTTGAATAAACTTTGAAGTACTATCAACATCCTTGTGTCCCGACAATATACGGTTTTAGCAATATCCTTTTAGAATTTCTTGCATTTTTATATAAAATGAAAGTGCATTTGGGGATATCCCATCTTGCAACAGACTCCAGTTAGAGGACAATGAACGGTTGACACTTCTTATGTGAACTGTCTCCCTTCGATTTATGGCCCTCTACAACTCACTGAGGAATCTTCAGGTCTCCACAGGCCACTAATCATAGAACAATAATACAATCTGTTTCTCTTATCTTAGAATTTTGACTTCACTTTCCCAGTTCCTCTCCCCCTCCCTAGCTCGAATCTGCTTTACGTCACCTGTCATATTTATTACATCACCTAACCCTGCTTATTTATATATGTATGTGTCTTCAGAATTTGTGTCATTATCAGCCTGACAAAGGGGTCATAGTGTCCTGAAAGCTTGCTATGCTTACCATCTTTTCAGTAAGCCATCAAAAGGTATCAACCACTGAGGACTCTCAGATTCCAATATTTTTCTATCTGCTAACATTCTTTACCTTCAGTAAAAGACCTACCGTATATACTCGCATATAAGCCGAGTTTTTCAGCCCAAAAATTGGGCTGAAAAGTTCCCCCCTCGGCTTATACGCAGTCATTACACAGGGTGCCCCACCCATCGGTATACAGGCCCCCTCATCAGTATCCAGGGCCCCCCCATGCGTTTTTTTTTTAGCGGCCGCACCTGCCGCAAGTGCCAAAACCGCACTTGCCGCACCTGCCGCAAGCCCGCATATACATTGTATGGGGCTTGCCGCAACCGTGCCGCAAGTGCAGCCGGTATGCGGTAATCGCGGCAGATGCGGTTTTTTCACCGCATCTGCCGCGATTTCAAAAAACGCTGATGTGAAAGCAGTATGAGATGTGTCTCTGCTCATCAGGAAAGTAAAAATCAATCTTTAATGAATGCCCCTCAAATTTGGTCCTTCATATTCTATTACCTGATTCTGTTATGTTTTGCACAGGGGGAGCAAAGGCTTTGTTACCATGCCTGCTGAACCAATCATTGAGTCTTAATATGTATCTTTTCTTCCTTTTTCTTAGGCTTTTTGCTCATGATCCGGAGCCACTGTGTGTTGGACGCAGTGGCTCCGGACCTGAGGAAACCCTCGGGTGATTTGCAGGAAGACTGCAGTCGATCTGTGGTGGGTGTAGGGTGGCATTTTCCTACATGCACCCTATAGTTATCTCTTCCAACTCCGCAGTATGAAATTAACATGCTGCAGAGATGTGGTAGTCCAGAAACCCATATGCAGCTGAAATAACGATGCGGTTGGGAAAAGCATAGTGGGCATGGGATTCCTTGAAATTCCATCCCCTTTGCTGCTACCTTACAACAGTTTGGATGAAGCAGCAAGACGCTGCATCAAAAATGCTGCAATTCCTGACCATGAGCATACAACCTTTTGTACTTAAATATAATCCTACACTTGTCTACCAATAAAGACAGAAAAAAACTATAACAAAAACACATCTTTATATACATCAGATATAATCCACAGGAAAACAATTAAAAACAACATCCCTATTGCTAAAAATCCTCTTTCTTCATCGGATGTAATAGAAAAGAACCCGACGCTTAAAGCCATCTCCTTTCATTATATGAAATCAACGGGGAAAAATGGAAATTGGATGACGCTAAAAGCCACTTCTTACTTCATCAGATGCAATCCACAGGGAACAGTGAAAAAAGCGGAAAAAAGACGACACTAAAAACTATCTTCTTTCTTCATCAGATGCAAGCCACTAGGAACAGCGAAAAAAGCGGAAAATGGACGACGCTAAAAAACATCTTTCTTCATCAGATGCAAGCCACTGGGAAAAGCGAAAAAAGTGGAAAATGGACGATGCTAAAAACCATCTTCTTTCTTCATCAGATGCAATCCACAGGGAACAGTGAAAAAAGGGGAAAATAGATATCGCTAAAAGCCATCTTCTTTCTTCATCAGATGCAATCCACAGTGAACAGCGAAAAAAGGGGAAAATAGATATCGATAAAAGCCATCTTCTTTCTTCATCAGATGCAATCCACAGGGAACAACGAAAAAGCGGAAAATGAACGACGCTAAAAACCATCTTCTTTCTTCATCAGATGCAATCCACAGGGAACAGCGAAAAAAGTGGAAAATGGACGACGCTAAAAACCATCTTCTTTTTTCATCAGATGCAATCCACAGGGAACAGCGAAAAAAAGAGGAAAATAGATATCGCTATAAGCCATCTTCTTTCTTCATCAAATGCAATCCACAGGGAACAGCGAAAAAAGGGGAAAATAGATATCGCTAAAAGCCATCTTCTTTCTTCATTAGATGCAATCCACAGGGAACAACAAAAAAGGAGAAAATGGATGACGCTAAAAGCCATCTTCTTTCTTCATCAGATGCAATCCACAGGGAACAACGAAAAAGCGGAAAATAAACGAAGCTAAAAACCATCTTCATTCTTCATCAGATGCAATCCACAGGGGACAGCGAAAAAAGCGGAAAATGGACGACGCTAAAAACCATCTTCTTTCTTCATCAGATGCAATCCACAGGGAACAACGAAAAAGGAGAAAATGGATGACGCTAAAAGACATCTTCTTTCTTCATCAGATGCAATCCACAGGGCACAACGAAAAAGCGGAAAATGAACGACGCTAAAAACCATCTTCTTTCTTCATCAGATGCAATCCACAAGGAACAGCGAAAAAAGAGGAAAATAGATATCGCTAAAAGCCATCTTCTTTCTTCATCAGATGCAATCCACAGGGAACAGCGAAAAAAGCAGAAAATGGACGACGCTAAAAACCATCTTCTTTCTTCATCAGATGCAATCCACAGGAAACAACGAAAAAGCGGAAAATGAACGAGGCTAAAAACCATCTTCATTCTTCATCAGATGCAATCCACAGGGGACAGCGAAAAAAGCGGAAAATGGGCGACGCTAAAAACCATCTTCTTTCTTCATCAGATGCAATCCACAGGGAACAGCGAAAAAAGAGGAAAATGGACGACGCTAAAAACCATCTTCTTTCTTCATCAGATGCAATCCACAGGGAACAGCGAAAAAAAGAGGAAAATAGATATTGCTAAAAGCCATCTTCTTTCTTCATCAAATGCAATCCACAGGGAACAACGAAAAAGGAGAAAATGGATGACGCTAAAAGCCATCTTCTTTCTTCATCAGATGCAATCCACAGGGAACAACGAAAAAGCGGAAAATAAACGACGCTAAAAACCATCTTCATTCTTCATCAGATGCAATCCACAGGGGAACAGCGAAAAAAGCGGAAAATGGACGACGCTAAAAACCATCTTCTTTCTTCATCAGATGCAATCCACAGGGAACAACAAAAAAGCGGAAAATGGACGACGCTAAAAACCATCTTCTTTCTTCATCAGATGCAATCCACAGGGAACAGCGAAAAAAAGGAAAATGATACGCTAAAAGCCATCTTCTTTCTTCATCAGATGCAATCCACAGGGAACAAGCGAAAAAAGCGGAAAATGAACGACGCTAAAAACCATCTTCTTTCTTCATCAGATGCAATCCACAGGAACAGCGAAAAAAGGGAAAATAGATATCGCTAAAAGCCATCTTCTTTCTTCATCAGATGCAATCCACAGGGAAACGCAAAAAGCGGAAAATGACGACGCTAAAAACCATCTTCTTTCTTCATCAGATGCAATCCACAGGGAACACAGAAAAAAAGCGGAAAATGGATGACGCTAAAAACCATCTTCTTTCTTCATCAGATGCAATCCACAGGGAACAGCGAAAAAAAGAGGGAAAATGAGACGCTAAAAACCATCTTCTTTCTTCATCAAATGCAATCCACAGGGAACAGCGAAAAAAGGGAAAATAGATATCGCTAAAAGCCATCTTCTTTCTTCATCAGATGCAATCCACAGGGAACACGAAAAAAGGAGAAAATGGATGACGCTAAAAGCCATCGTCTTTCTTCATCAGATGCAATCCACAGGGGACAACGAAAAAGCGGAAAATGAACGACGCTAAAAACATCTTCTTTCTTCATCAGATGCAATCCACAGGGGACAGCGAAAGAAAGCGGAAAATGGACGACGCTAAAAACCATCTTCTTTCTTCATCAGATGCAATCCACAGGGAACAGCGAAAAAAAAGGAAAATAGATATCGCTAAAAGCCATCTTCTTTCTTCATCAGATGCAATCCACAGGGAACAACGAAAAAAGCGAAAATGGATGACGACTAAAAACCATCTTCTTTCTTCATCAGATGCAATCCACAGGGAACAGCGAAAAAAGGGGAAAATAGATATCGATAAAAGCCATCTTCTTTCTTCATCAGATGCAATCCACAGGGAACAGCAAAAAAGCGGAAAATGACGACGCTAAAAACCATCTTCTTTTTCATCAGATGCAATCCACAGGGAACAGCGAAAAAAAGGGAAAATGGATACGCTAAAAGCCATCTTCTTTTTTCATCAATGCAATCCACAGGAACAGCGAAAAAAAGGGGAAAATAGATATCGCTAAAAGCCATCTTCTTTCTTCATCAAAATGCAATCCACAGGGAACAGCGAAAAAAGTGGAAAATAGATATCGCTAAAAGCCATCTTCTTTCTTCATTAGATGCAATCACAGGGAACAACAAAAAGGAGAAAATGGATGACGCTAAAAGCCATCGTCTTTCTTCATCAGATGCAATCCACAGGGGACAACGAAAAAGCGGAAAATGAACGACGCTAAAAAACATCTTCTTTCTTCATCAGATGCAATCCACAGGGGACAGCGAAAGAAGCGGAAAATGGACGACGCTAAAAACCATCTTCTTTCTTCATCAGATGCAATCCACAGGGGACAGCGAAAAAAGAGGAAAATAGATATCGCTAAAACCATCTTCTTTCTTCATCAGATGCAATCCACCGGGAACAGCGAAAAAAGGGGAAAATAGATATCGCTAAAAGCCATCTTCTTTCTTCATCAGATGCAATCCACAGGGAACAACGAAAAAGGAGAAAATGAGAGAAAAAGGAGAAAATGAAAAATATCTGCGAACAATCTCTGCACAATTATCTGAGTGTGTAACTGGGCCTTAAGCCTGTACCTGTGTGTTTATGTATTAAGGCGTTATGATGTATCTTTTGCTGTGTGCGTTACAGAAATACGTACATGATTTACTTCTGTTTTAATAATTTAAATATGTAGGACATGTTTGTTAAATATGGAGCGGTGTTCTCATCATACGTGAGGGCTGCAGAGTAAGGATTTATGAGACACTTATAGCAAAACGTGAGTAAAAGCACAAAAGGCTAAGGGGGATGCAAACGGTCCCGGACTGGCCATATTCCCTTGTGGGAAAATTCCCGCTGGGCCATTGGTATAATGGGCCACCGCCACCTCTACCTGTCTGGCATAATGCAGCTGTAGCAGGAGAGCAGCAGATGATGGCGCGGTCCCCAGCTGGCAGGATTAGCTCTGCGTGCAGCTCGGAGCCTCCACCCCCAATCAGGACAGCAGCAAACGGAGCTCAGCATGAACAGACAGCGCTGGAGAACGCCAGGAATTATGTCTCCTCATAATTATTGTGGTCAGTAGGTGGCAGCATCACAAATTGATGTGACCACTTACTGGCTCTGAAACAAAGGGCCTCTCACTGGGCGGAAGGAAGGATCCATTCCCTGGCACAACACTATCCATAGGACAGGCTGCCAGGCATCACTACACAGCCCCTCCATGGCACCACTAATTGCATTTCCACCATTGCCTGTAACAAAAAAAAAACATACCATATACGGTATGTTCAGGAACAATGTCTTCCCCTTCTCACATCACCAGAGACAGACGGGCTGAGAGATAGAGGAGGGGCAGAGCTGCAGTCAGAGCCGGACTGGGACTTAAAATCAGCCCTGGAATACAGACCCCAAAAGCCCACATACCATATCGCTCCCCCACTCCTACATTCCACAGAAAGTTAACACCACTCACAACTTTCTTAAAAGAAACCTGTCAGCAGGTTTTTGCTACCTCATCTGAGAGCAGCATGATGTTCACATAGAGACCCTAAATCGAACAAAGTATCACTTAGGTTACTGGGTGCAGCGTTTTTGACATAATCAGAGATTATAGATTTAGCATATAGCAGATCTCAGAAAATTGCCCCCACCTACACCAGGCTCTCTATATAAAATATCTATAGACAGTGGGCTAATCACAGCAGAGGGCGTGCCAGACTAGCTAACCTAGGCTGGCAATGCTAATCTCCATAAACTATAACACAAATGCAAGTAAACAACAGCACACAGTGTGATAACAAGACACATGGCTGAAATCTGTGTATTAAATATTACAGCATGCAGTTTTCAGATTACATAGTAAAAGCTTGCTGACAGGCTCCCCTTATAGACAGTTTGTCATCCCCACAATAAACAGCTATCTAGTGATATAAGGAACTTAGCTCTGTGAAAATGACATCAGCACTGTACATTCTTGTAATAGGGGCCTGAGAAAATGATTTTTAATTCAAATGCAAATGAGCAGATTTCAGTGCACCCCTGAATATGTATGAGGTTAGTAATACAATGGATCACTGCTTGCAGTGGTGATAACCACCTATTTGGTGGTCAAATTATGCCAGAAGGAACATATATCAAAACATTTCTCCACCCTCTCTGGAGGGGAGAAGTCACTGATCTCTTTGTCCAGCCAATGGTGCACTCAATTGTATGTGAATTAAAAGTAACTTTCTCAGGTACTGCACTACTATACGTTATCGTGCTATATGATTTTCATTGAGGCTAAGTCCCCTGTATAACATTTTGCAAGTGATTGTTTTCCTTTAAATATATAACCCCCCCATTGCCAAAAGAAAAGTAAGGCCCTGTGCAGACAGTGCGTTTTTAATGCGTTTTTGGAGCAGATTTGTGATAAATCTGCATGCCTACCCTTTTGCCAGCAAAGTCAATGACAAGTCAGATGTTTTGTACACATGTTGCTTTTTTAACCTTGCAGGTTTGGTGGAAAAAAAAATCTGCAGCAGATCAATTATTTGCAGCCTTTTTCCACCCCAAATGCATGGAAATTCCCCCAAAAACATAAAAGAAAATCACAGAAAATGCAGCAAATATGCTTGAAAAATGCACTGCATGTTTGGTGTGTATTTACTGCACACATACCTCACGGGTTCACTCACACTGGCATATAGAGAAATCGCTCCCATTCTCATACAGAAGAGTTGGACAATTGTGTGTGATTTATTTTTTGTCACCTACCATCCACATACCATACACAGCATGTTGTGATTTTTTTCCACAAGCTGAATAAGGCTGTGGTCACAGTAGCATTTTTCACATGCGTTTTTGGAGACCTCCGTTTTCAAAAACGCATGTCAAAAACGCACCCATAGGCCCCCATGTTAAAAAAACGCATGCCCTAATAGCCAAAAAGCATGTGTGACTGTCCCATGCGTTTTTGGAGCATATCCAAAAACGCATGCGTTTTTTAATAAGGGGCCTTATGGAAAACGCATGCAAAAACGCATGTACAATTAGTGCCATTCAAAAACGCATGCGTTTCCCATAGGAGCCCATGTTAAAAAAACGCATGCGTTTCCGGAAACGCATGCGGTTTTTTAACATGGGCTCCTATGGGAAACGCATGCGTTTTTGAATGGCACTAAAAGGTACTAATTGTACATGCGTTTTTGCATGCGTTTCCCATAGGAACCCATGTTATAAAAACGCATGCGTTTTTCAAAACGCACAAAAAAATACTACATGCACTATTTTTAGATGCAGATTCAAAAACGCAGCCAAAAACGCAGGGAGCCATCACACACCTTACAAAACTCATGCTGACATGAAAAAACGCATGAGTTTTGTTAAATCAATAAAAAAAACGCATGCCAACTGTGACCACAGCCTAAAGGTGTGAACAAAATAGAGCGGATTAGCAGTGCCTCATGGAATGACATTTGTGCTAACACAAAGTGATTTATTGTTGCATTGCACCCATCCATTTTATACACTAGTGTGAGCAAACCCTCAGGCTGCGTTCACACACAGCGTATGGCTGTGTTCACACACAGCGTATAGCTGCATTTTGTGAGGATCCGCTTTTGGTGCCACTGAGCTTTTTACCTGCGCTTTACTCACCTGAACACGACCCCCCAGTGACTGCCGGTGATCTCTCCTCATCCCGGAGGCCACAGTGAGCGCTGCCTCTAGGACCCTGCAGCACCATGTGACTGGGTGACGTCGCTCGGTCCAAGGTCCTGCACAGGTCCTACAACATCAGGATGACGACATATCCCCGTGGGAGCACGCAGAGGTAAATAGAATAGCAAAAATAACGCCAATAAATTAACATGTGACTTCTTTTTATGGACTCACTTTTGCTCCCAAAATCGGGTCCGTAAAAAGCGCAGTGTCTGAATGCAAAACAGTGAAATGCATTCACTTGGCTGGGAGTGCCGACGTCAATGCCTTTCACTACATTCGACTGCAATAGCACTGCAAAAACAAAGTACAGGTTCAAAGTAGACCAATAGCGCAGCCTAAATGTGGCATACTTAAAGGGAACCACTCATGTGGAAAAATGCTTTAAGGCCCCATCCACACGTTTTGTTCTGTTTTTGCTCATCAGTTTTTGTAGCCCAAACCAGCAGTGGGTGATAAATACAAAAGTGGTGACGTGTTTCTATTATACTTTTCCTCTGATTGTTAAACTCCTGGTTTTTGCTACAAAAACTGATGAGCAAGAACAGACTAAAAGCGCACCATGTGAATGGCGCCTTAACCTGCAGATATGGGGTAAATGTGCAGATATTGGGTTAATCTGCAGTTAATAACATTCTGAACCTGCCCGGTGCCAGTACATTAGGCTCCAAGACTGGAAGGAAATTAACGTTAACCCTCCCGGAAGGATTCTGGTATCAGTCATGGTGGCTGTGCCAACGCAGGTTCAGTCACCGCTCTTTGTATGGGGAGCAATGGCTGTAATCACCCCCTGCACTGACAGTTGCTCAGCATTAGAACTAGAGGTCAGAGGTCAATCAGTGCAGGGGGGCGGTTAGAGCCGTCGCTCCCCATACAAAGAGCCGTGACTGAACCTGCGCTGGAACAGCCACCATGACTGATACCAGCATTCTGCCAGGATGTTTAACATTAATTTCCCCCTGGCAATGGCGTTTAATATGCAGGCATCGGGTAGGCTCATAACACTATTACCCTGCAGATTAACCCCATATCTGCAGGTTAATAGCATTTTTTCACATGAGAAGTCCACTTTAAAGAATGTTTCCCATTTGGGAAATTTATGGCAAGTTGAAAGCATCAGCCATATAGCATGTGTCTGATAAATGCAGGTCCTACTGCTGAATGGAAAAAATGAGGACCTAACAATGGCTTCAAGAAAAAGAGAGAGGCGGCTGCACAGGTGCACCATTCTTCATTCATTTTTTAACTTCTGAATGAATCTGCAGTGACCTGTATGTAGCGAACGGGAACCGCAGATACTCAGAGGTTCTTACACATTACCAGATATAGATATAGGGAATTATGAGAAGTCTATGACTGGAGTGGCCCTCTGGGAATCTGCCAGACAGGGACAATTAGCAGTTCAGACCTGATCACACATAGGCTAGGGTCACATTTCCGTTTTGACCCTAGCCTACAACAATCCGGTTTTAACTTAGAACTTTTTCCAGCAACGCATAGCGTTACCGCTATGCGGTGCTGGAAAACGCAGTCCTTAGTTACCCTATGTTTACCTTAACTACCTGTCACACAGGCAGCTGCTTGGAGTGCACTTTACAACGCTGCACAGGAAACATTGCAGACAGTGTTTCCTGTGCGGCGCTGTAAAGCGCACTCCGAGCAGCTGCCTGTGTGACAGGTAGTTAAGGTAAACATAGGGTAACTAGGGACTGCGTTTTCCAGCACCGCATAGCGGTAACGCTATGCGGTGCTGGAAAAAGTTCTAAGTTAGGCTGGGGTCACACTTGGCATGAGTTTTTTAGTGATTTAAAAAAACTCATGCGTTTTTACATGCCTTTTTACATGTCCGCATGCGTTTGTTAAGATGTCTGATGGCTCCCTGCATTTTTGGCTGCGTTTTCAAATCCGCACCAAAAAATAGTGCATGCACTATTTTTTGGTGCGTTTTGAAAAACGCATGTGTTTTTGTAGAAAATGCATGCGTTTTTTAACATGGGCCCCTATGGAAAACGCATACAAAAACGCATGTACAATTAGTACCATTTAGTGCCATTCAAAAACGCATGTGTTTTCCATAGGAGCCCATGTTAAAAAAAACGCATGTGTTTTTTTAACATGGGCTCCTATGGAAAACGCATGCGTTTTTTTAACATGGGCTCCTATGGAAAACGCATCCGTTTTTGGATGGTACTAATTGTACATGCGTTTTTGCATGCGTTTCCTATAGGGCTCCATGTTAAAAAACGCATGCGTTTTTGGAAATGCACCAAAAACGCATGGTACTTTCACACATGCGTTTTTGCTATTAGGGCATGCGTTTTTTAACATGGGGGCCTATGGGTGCGTTTTTACATGCGTTTTTGAAAACGCAGGTCTCCAAAAACGCTTGTAAAAAACGCAAGTGTGACCCTATCCTTAAAACCGGATTGTTGTAGGCTAGGGTCAAAACGGAAATGTGACCCTAGCCATACTGAACACTATATACTATATATGACATATTGCACACTATATACACCATATCACATACTGCACATTATATACACCATATATCACATACTGAACACTATATACATCATATAAGACATACTGCGCACTATTATACACCATATATCACATACTGCATACTATATACACCATATATCACATACTGAACACTATATACACCATATATCACATACTGCATACTATATACACCATATATCACATACTGAACACTATATACACCATATATCACATACTGAACACTATATACACCATATATCACATAATGCATACTATATACACCATATATCACATACTGAACACTATATACACCATATATCACATACTGTATACTATATACACCATATATCACATACTGAACACTATATACACCATATATCACATACTGAACACTATATACACCATATATCACATACTGCATACTATATACACCATATATCACATACTGCATACTATATACACCATATATCACATACTGCATACTATATACACCATATATCACATACTGAACACTATATACACCATATATCACATACTGAACACTATATACACCATATATCACATACTGAACACTATATACACCATATATCACATACTGCATACTATATACACCATATATCACATACTGAACACTATATACACCATATATCACATACTGCATACTATATACACCATATATCACATACTGAACACTATATACACCATATATCACATTCTGCACATTATATACACCATATATCACATACTGCATACTATATACACCATATATTACATACTGAACACTATATACACCATATATCACATTCTGCACATTATATACACCATACTTTATATACTGCACACTATGAACATATATTATTATACTCACTTATGCTGCCGCAGGGTCTTCCCCATCCCATGATATCAGCAGTCTCCAGGGCAGAAGTCAGAAGAGATCACATTGCAGGAGGACCAGGAGCCAAGTTTCCCTCTTTCTGAGCAGACACTACAGCTCTCCCCCTCCTCTATCTCTCAGCCCGACTGCCTCTGGTGATGTGAGGAGGGGGAGACATTATCGTTCCTGCACATACACAGTATGTTTTCTTTTCAGCGGTGCTGCCATGGAGGGTCCTGTGTAGTGAAGCCTGTCCGGATCCTTCCTGCCGCCTAGTGAGTAGCCCGTACTTTGACGCTGCCACCTACTGACCACAATAACTATGACTTCACCAACAGAGTGACGTCATAAGTCATGGCGTTCTCCAGCGCTGTCTGTTGATGCTGAGCTCCGTTTGCTGCTGTCGTGATTGTGGGAGATGGAGGCCCCGAGCTGCACACAGAGCTAATCCTGGCAGCCGGGGACCGCGCCATCGTCTGCTCTCCTGCTGCTGCTGCATTATGCCAGACAGGTGGAGACGGCGCCCATTATACCAACGGCCCAGCGGGAATATTGCCAGTCCAGGCCCAGGGGCTGGCTGGTGCCTCTGGCCCCAGGCGGGGCCAGTCCGCCCCTGTCAGGTCCAGGCCTGTGGTGAAATATACTAAATGGATGACTTTGAGGGTACAACATACTATATGGAGAACTTTGGGGTGCGTTATACTATATGAAGGACTTTGGAGGTGCATTATACTATATGGAGAACTTTGGAGGTGCATTATACTATATGGAGGACTTTGGGGTGCTTTATACTATATGGAGAATTTTGCGGGTGCACTATACTATATGGAGGACTTTGGGGGTGCACTGTACTATATGAACTATGGGGGTACATTGTACTATATGGAGGACTATGGGGTGCATCATACTATATGGAGTGCTATGGGGTGCATTATAATATATGGAGCCAATAATACTTTCTGGAACCTATTATAATATTTGGAGGGCTCTGTGGGGGGCATGATAATACTTGGAGGGCTATGAGAAAGCCTTTATACTATATGGTTGGCTGTGTTGGGGGTTATTATACAGTGTGAAGAGGTCTAGGAGCCATTATACTTTATGTAGGTCCATTATACTCTATAGTGGGCTGTGTGGGGGGGGGGCGTTCACAGTTAGGGATCATACTGTGGCGGGGTAGTTGAAGGGGGTACAGTAGGGTCATCATACTGTGCGTGTGGAGGAATTCACTGTAGGGGTATCATACAGTGTTTCTGGAGGGTAGTATGGTGGAATTCCCTGTGGGGGTAATACAGTTTTTGTGGGGCACTTTTTTGGCATCATACTTTATGGGGGCAATAAGAAAGGAAACTAGGGGCTTCAATAGGAGAAAAATTACTTTGTAAGGGCTGAAAAGTTATGAGATATGTTCTTATGTGATCAAGCCAAATATTTTTTTCTTTGGGGGTGGGTGACAATTAGAACTTCTGCTATGGGGCCTCATGATTTCTATGTAGGCCCATGGTGCAGGATGCAGTGCCCCTTTCACATACGCCTCTGTTGCAGGACTGATTGGTCATAACTTATACACCACGTCCAATACCGCCCCTTGGTACTAACAATATTTTAGCCATGTTTCCCCTGAACGGCGGTTGGTTGGTGGTGCTTGTCCCTCTTACCGCTCCAACATCTCTTAGGCTAAGTGCACATCTGCATATTTGGCTGCATTGTATTTTTCAGCTGTATTAAAGCATAAAAACGCAAGTGTTAACGCATCTGAAGGCATCCTATACAGTTATATAAGAAACGCGGTAAAATTGCATTGCAAACGCAGTGCTAAACGCAATCGCGGTAAAAACATGCGTTTTCACCCAGCTCTCAGGAAACTTTGCCAGACACGTTGCCTGAGCACTGGGTGAAAACGTATGCGTTTTTACTGCCATTGTGCTTGGCATTGCGTTTGCAATGCGGTTTTACAATGTTTCCCATATAACTATGGGATGCCTTCAGATGCGTTAACACATGCGTTTTTATGCATTAACGCAGCTGAAAAACAAAATGCAGCCAAAAATTCAGATGTGAAAAGGCCCTTACTCAAGCCAACTGGAAGGCCCCTTCTATTAGCTCCAGACAGCCCCATGTGCAGCGCTTGTGAATGGCTAATTGTTTTGGGAGAAGGAGGCGTGGTCTTTTGGGGAAGACGCGCCATTTTACCAGCTTAGTGCAGTGGCGGCTTGCTGATGCTCAGACTGCAGGTCATTGCATATAGTGTGTGGACGGTGCTGCATTGTAGACATGTCTGACTAGTCAGTGCCAGGCAGCGGCCACATTTTTAGCTGCCCACAGTTTTGTAGGCGTGTGCCAGAGATAATAAGTTGGCAAACAGTGCTGCCTCCTGTGTGTATGGTATAAGGATGCAGGACTGTGTCTGCCTACAGCTCTGCCAGCCATCACTGTGTGTCTGTATGCTTGCGCCAAGTTTGCCATTGCCATTAATGATCCTTGTTCTGGATTCTTCTGTGTGGGTCTTGTGTGATGGCGCTGACATCTTTGTGTTTGGACATCTCTTTTTTTCTATTTTTCTAAATTGAAATGTCCACTATTGTACTCATTTTTTACAGGATGTAAATCAGTATAAACCAGATTTATTTCTACCAATTTAAAAAATTTACTGGGAGGGCGCCATTTTGCAGTTCACTTCAGGCAGCATAGAGGCTAGGTTCACCCCTGGTCATGGCCCAGACCAGGGCTAGGCGTTCCATGTGGAATGAGCTATAGTTTGAGGGGTTATGTTCCGCCTTAGTGATT
Organism: Allobates femoralis; assembly: GCA_033576535.1. NCBI lineage: Eukaryota > Metazoa > Chordata > Amphibia > Anura > Aromobatidae > Allobates > Allobates femoralis. Next base: position 195,118,500 of record JARQOC010000001.1, read on the forward strand.
AACCCCCATATGCAATCACCCTCTAATGGCCATCTTGCACCTGCAACAGCACTGCTCCCACACCATGAAGGCTACAGTTGGTATGAAGCAGAAATGGGGTATCAAACTGGACATAAGATTGATGAGGGTCGCTAGGTAACAACCTTCATGTCCTCATACATTTCCTTTTGCAGTGGCCGCCATTGGCGATTTCATGGCCCTTCAGTTGCACCACTCAGCATTTCATTCAGAGGACGGACTAGGTGGGCAAACTTTGAAGCGAATTGCCCGAGGAATCACTGTGTATTCAGTATATATATATATATATATATATATATATATATACTTACACATATATATATTGTGAGGCACGGCCGGCGTGGTCCCATTGTCGGGGTGCATCACATAGGCTTGCAGCACAGGTGCCTGTTCACATGAGCCTGTTTCACTGGGTGTGAGTGCTGTAAGACTGAACTAAGAGGCTGATGAGACTAATGAGCGGGAGCTAAAAGAGCAGTGTGTACTAAGTGCTACCAGTCCCAGGGGTGGGTGTGTCAGATGGGTGTTCGGAGCAGGACTTAACCTGCCAGGTGTTTGTGTGAAGAGGAAGATGGGAAATCAGAGCAGTTCAGACCACTGAGATGTGAGGACGTGTCAGAGGCGATCTGTGCCTTTGGGACATGAGGGGAGCCGGCCCTTCTCCATGCAGGAGGCACCTGTTCCTCTGATGCATGTGTGCGAGCCGATGGCCAGGAACGGGTTGTGATGGCTCTTGGGGTTGGGGAACCGTGGCTAACTTTGGAGGGTGCTTGTTCAGGCGTGGGGCGAAACACGTGCTGGAGGAGACCTTGGGGGGACGCCTGGTGTACCCGGTAACTCAGGTTGCTAGACCCGGTTCTGTGTCTGGTCAGGACTTAGTTTAAGGATGTTATGGTGGACTGAGTGTGCTACGTATATGTATGCCAGGCGGGCATAGCCGCCGTTGGGTCCAACTGAAGGACCCGTTGAGGAGTGAGTGTATCATCGGGGTGTATGCAAAAGTACCCTGTATGAGTGTATCACCAGGACGTATGTAAAATTACCCTGGATGATAAAATAGTTTTGGGATGTAACATGGGATTCATGATGGCAGATGCAGAAAGGCCATGCATGAGGGTCCCACGAGAGTGGAACTCCCTGTAGTAGGTAGAGGATCACTGCAATAAGATGGGGACCGATCCCTGTTGGACGGCTAGACTGCCGAACCCGCCATTGGGACTGACTGTGAGGTCAAATATGGTCCCATTGATATGTGTTGGTGGTATAGTGTATAATATATAATGTGATTGTAAATATAAAGTGTAAATAATATGATGGAATGTCCTGTAATGTGATATGTCAATATTATATGTGAAATGTCAAAGTACTATGTATGTATGTATGTATGTATGTGTTACCTGCAGTTTATGACACGTCAATAAACTGCAGCCGTGTGGTTTACGTTAAAAAAACATGGTTGTTAGTGTTTTCCGTTGCCAAGCGGGTTCCCCAGGGGGCGTTACCGCATAATATATATATAGTTCAACAGAAGGAAAACCAGGCAACTAGTTCTCTTAGCATGGCTCATACATCCACTACAGCTGAGGGCAGGGGCTCTGCCGGCGGTGCGCACCGATTAGCAAAGCATATAGAAGATTATTGAAAGAAAAGGCGGCACTCACCGGGTTTACGTACATGTCGGCAGTTTATTCCAGATCAAGGATACATAATGCAGGGAGGGAGGGGGTGCAGAGGAGGACAACTGTAAACCGTTTCACGCTGGGAGCTCTTTTACGGGTCCTGTACAAAGCTATATATATATTATACATATTTAGATCTAAAAAATTAGAGCAGCATTAGAAAATTACCTTACAGCAGTGCAGCACTTTTTCAAACCACCAGTGTCCTTTTTATGATATAGAAAAAGATGAAAAAACAGCACCAAAAAATAAAGTAAATGTGGACTTTATTGCCGCATGGCGACGTTTCAGATATAGTATCCTATTTCAAGAAAAAGGATACTATATCCGAAACATTGCCATGCCACTGGGCAATAAAGTCCACATTTACTTTAGTTTCTGATGCTGTTTTTCATTTTTTTCCTATATACCTGTACAGTTGTGGTCAAAAGTATTGACACCCTTGCAATACTCAGTTTCTTCCTGAAAATGATTGCAATAACAAATTCTTTGGTATTATTATCTTCATTTTAATTTGTCTTCAATGAAAAAACACAAAAATAATTGGCCTAAAGCCAAATTGGATATACCGTATATACTCGTGTATAAGCCGACCAGTGTATAAGCCGACCCCCCTACTTTTGCCCAAAAATCTGGAAAAACCTATTGACTCGTGTATAAGCCGAGGGTGGACCCCAGCACAGGTATACAGCCCCCAGCAGTGTGGTATACAGGCCCCCCCAGTGGTATACAGGCCTCCCCAGTGGTAGTATATAGCAGCCCCAGTGGTAGTATACAGCAGCCCCAGTGGTAGTATACAGCAGCCCCAGTGGTAGTATACAGCAGCCCCAGTGGTAGTATACAGCAGCCCCAGTGGTAGTATATAGCAACCCCAGTGGTAGTATACAGCAGCCCCAGTGGTAGTATACAGCAGCCCCAGTGGTAGTATACAGCAGCCCCAGTGGTAGTATACAGCAGCCCCAGTGGTAGTATACAGCAGCCCCAGTGGTATACAGCAGGCCCCCAGGGGTACATATAGCAGCCCCCAGGAGGTACCCAGCAGCCCCTGGGGGTCCCCAGCAGCCCCCAGGGGGTACACAGCAGCCCCAGGGGGTACACAGCAGCCCCCTGGGGGTCCCCAGCAGCCCCCAGAGGGTCCCCAGCAGCCCCCAGGGGGTACACAGCAGCCCCCTGGGGGTCCCCAGCAGCCCCCAGGGGGTCCTCAGCAGCCCCCTGGGGGTACACAGCAGCCCCCTGGGGTACACAGCGGCCCCCAGGGGGTCCCCAGCAGCCCCCAAATGCTGGCACTTGCCCCCCCTTGCAAGGGCTCCCCCCCGCTTCTCTTACCATTCCGGACTTCTGATCCGCGCCGCTCCTCGGTGCTCCTCGCTGCTCCGTCCGTCCATCTTCTACATCCGGGATCCCCGGCCGTGGCGCGATGACGTCATATGCCTGCGACGGCCGGAGATCCTGGATGTAGAAGACGGACGGACGGAGCAGCGAGGAGCACCGAGGAGCGGCGGGGATCAGAAGTCCGGAATGGTAATATAACCATCGGGGGGGGGGGGGCGAGTGCCAGCATTTGGGGGCTATATGCACTGCTTCCCCCTGCCGCTGATTGACAGGGGGAAGCAGTGCATATTTAATGAGCGGCCCCACGTGACGGGGCCTCTCATACAGCAGCCCCCCCCCCCGCCTCCTGCAGCCTCCACAGCCGCGGACACAGCCCCCACCCGTATTGACTCGTGTATAAGCCGAGGGGGAGACTTTTCAGCCCAAATTTTGGGCTGAAAAACTCGGCTTATACACGAGTATATACGGTAATTCCACACTAAACATAAAAAAGGGGGTGGACAAAAGTATTGGCACTGTAAGAAAAATCATGTGTTGCTTCTTTAATTTGTGTAATTAACAGCACCTGTAACTTACCTGTGGCACCTAACAGGTGTTGGCAATAACTAAATCACACTTGCAGCCAGTTGATATGGATTAAAGTTGACTCAACCTCTGTCCTGTGTCCTTGTGTGTACCACATTGAGCATGGAGAAAAGAAAGAAGACCAAATAACTGTCTGAGGACTTGAAAAACCAAATTGTGAGGAAGCATGAGCAATCTCAAGGCTACAAGTCCATCTCCAAAGACCTGAATGTTCCTGTGTCTACCTATCGGAGTGTCATCAAGAATTTTAAAGCCCATGGCACTGTGGCTAATCTCCCTAGATGTGGACGGAAAAGAAAAATTGACGAGAGATTTCAACGCAAGATTGTGCGGATGGTGGATAAAGAACCTTGACTAACATCCAAACAAGTTAAAGCTGCCCTGCAGTCCAAGGGTACAACAGTGTCAACCCGTACTATCCGTCGGCGTCTGAATGAAAAGGGACTGTATGGTAGGATACCCAGGAAGACCCCACTTCTTACCCCGAGACATAAAAAAGCCAGGCTGGAGTTTGCCAAAACTTACCTGAGAAAGCCTAAAATGTTTTGGAAGAGTGTTCTCTGGTCAGATGAGACAAAAGTAGAGCTTTTTGGGCAAAGGCATCAACATAAGAGTTTACAGGAGAAAAAAAGAGGCATTCAAAGAAAAGAACACGATCCCTACAGTCAAACATGGCGGAGGTTCCCTGATGTTTTGGGGTTGCTTTGCTGCCTCTGGCACTGGACTGCTTGACCGTGTGCATGGCATTGTGAAGTCTGAAGACTACCAACAAATTTTGCAGCATAATGTAGGGCCCAGTGTGAGAAAGCTGGGTCTCCCTCAGAGGTCATGGGTCTTCCAGCAGGACAATGACCAAAAACCCACTTCAAAAAGCACTAGAAAATGGTTTGAGAGAAAGCACTGGAGACTTCTAAGGTGGCCAGCAATGAGTCCAGACCTGAATCCCATGGAACACCTGTGGAGAGATCTAAAAGTGGCAGTTTGGAGAAGGCACCCTTCACATATCAGGGACCTGGAGCAGTTTGCCAAAGAAGAATGGTCTAAAATTCCAGCAGAGCATTGTAAGAAACTTATTGATGGTTACCGGAAGCGGTTGATCGCAGTTATTTTGGCTAAAGGTTGTGCAACCAAGTATTAGGCTGAGGGTGCCAATACTTTTGTCTGGACAATTTTTGGAGTTTTGTGTGAAATTATCAATGTTTTGCTTTTTGCTTCATTCTCTTTTGTGTTTTTTCATTGAAGACAAATTAAATGAAGATAATAATACCAAAGAATTTGTGATTGCAATCATTTTCAGTAAGAAACGGAGTATTATCTGACAGAATTGCAGGGGTGTCAATACTTTTGGCCACAACTGTATATAGTTTTCCTTTTTTAATAAATTTGCAAACATTTCTACATTTCAGTTTTTTTCCAGTCAAGATGGGGTGCAGAATGTTCATTAATGAGGAAAAAAATTGCAGGGGTGTCAATACTTTTGGCCACAACTGTATGTCTACTCTTTTCTAACTTTATACAGCATGGGAAATGCCATGTTAAAAACACATTGCACACGGACACCACACTGATGTCACACGGATACCACATTGATGTTAACTGAGAAAAAGATTTCACAATCACATTGCACTTGCATGCCACACAGATCAAAAAACAGGTGTCACTTGTCCTATTCTCCTGGATGAGAAACGGTCAGATTTATCATACTTTAATGTGATTCCAACCTAAATGTTATAACCTGAAGCAAATATAACATCATCTTAAAATGTTTGGAGGCACAACACTTAAAGTCTCTCCTAGTCGGCTAATTTTATTTTTTAGTAGTCACAATTTAAGTACGGTACATAAAATAAAGAAGTCACTCCATCATTCAAGATATCTTGCTGGCACATGGCCCTTGGTTACTTTCCCTGACCTTCCTAATGAGTTCCTGATACCTGATGGGGGCTCATTATCGAGAGATTCAGAGTCAATATTTTCAGCTAGGTGTGGCTGGGAGTCAACAAGTTTGTACTGCAGGTAAACAGGTTGTGGGATGGACCACTGCAAATTACCCACCCCAAGGCCGTGGGGACTCGGATCCTGGGCATTGATTACGGGGGATTGTCATGGGCGGTCGATACCTGGGTCCGTGCCCTGGTGGCCGCTTAAAAAGGGGATTTGGAAAATAAAGCGGTTTTGTTGAATAGTTTGTGACGCCACCTACGGTGTCTGGTGATGGCACCAGTGCTGCTGCAGACCTCCGGGGATGATGGATGGGCAGCTTGATGGTGATGCTCTCCGTAGGTGGAGTGCGGTCTCCGGGCAGTGATGAGGGAATAAGTTTTGTCACAGGGAGGTGGCTATGCAGGTGGCTGATTTCTACAGTCTCTATGTTGGACAGGATCAGGGCTGTAAGAACTGACACACACACTCGGAGTAGTTTTCCATACCTTTACTTGATATTAAACTGGCACTGACCAGGGTACACTCCAGGTGGTCAGGAAGCACTTCGGGATTTCCACAGCGAGTGATTTGTAAGGCCTCCTTGTCTCTGTCCTATTTGTGTTGAAGCCCTGACCTGTGTAAAATATGGCCCGGCCTCCTCTGTGTCTCTCACACCCGTATAGCTGTTAGTAAGAGCCTTCTGTAGACTGCCACTGGCTTTATTGTTCCCTTGCGGTTTCTGGCTCTTGTGTTGATCGCTGATGCAGGTGGTCAGAGAGACAGGAGTCTCCTCGGTGAACCAGTGTTTTCTGCTGGGATAAGTGCTCCTTAGCAGACTCGGACTCCGGTGTCCAGGTTGCTTTCTGGGGTGAACCGGTATGGTTCCTCTGCCCCCACCCTGTTGCTCTCACCTTGCCTCCGACCCTCACTCTCGGGTTACTGCACTGGCTAGGCTGTCCTCTGGTTCGGGCCTACCACGGCTCCACTACCAGGTTGCCTTCACAGTACTGCTCCGTATTGCATGGACTAACTAACTCCGCCCCCAGCACCTGCATTTATAACGGATCTTACCTAAGGCAGCAAGTGGAGCTCCCCCTACAGGCCTGGGGTGGAAGATGTTGTGTGTGTTTGGGCACCTGACGTGGAAATACCTCCATGCACTAGGTGTTCCTATGGCTACCTGTACCGCAGGGTGCCACATTCCCCCCTAATTAACTTCAGTACTCCTGGACTGAGAAAACAATTTTTACATTCAACAATAACAATAACAAGTATGATAACGGAGTCTTAAAAATGACAAATTACAAAAAACACTGAAAAATGGCAAAAACAGGTAAGGTGCAGTCCATACAGTGCTAGTACATCCACCGCAGGCTGTGAAGAGTTTGTTTCAATAAACAGACCTATGGCACTGATCCATTTTTAAATAAAGTGGGGAAAATCCAGGGAAAATGTTAGAGTTCATACAGTATAGTCTCTGTAGGCTCAATGTTTTCAACGGTTACGGGTTCAAGTCTTTCAAAGTAAAATAAGTTACAATACACAATAAACATTTTCCCTCGAGCGTCTCGGCTTAGGAGTCCTGGTTTCTACCTCCCAACCCCAGGAACTTTCTTTTCCTAACTTAATATTCATGGGGTTAGGCCCAGTTCCTCCACCCTTCTATACACTAATATTTACATTCAATGTACATGCAGTTTCATATTTACATTTTGACCTTTGTTACTACGGCTAGAACTACGTAGCTCAGGTGTCAGTTTGTCTGTGGTGTACTCGTGTTTATGCTTTGAGCAAACCTAGGTGTTGTAGGTATACTGGGTAACTGTCTGCGTTGCCTTAGTCTCACTACAGGGCTGGCAGATGCACGGATTGCAGGAACCTCTGGTTCTGCTACAATGGGTGGTTCTTCTTGAATTGAACAGGTTCTTCCGGTCTTCTTTGTTCTTCTGGTTGTTGAAGGAAGTGTATTTCAGGTACTATCACAGCTCCTTCACATTGAGGCCAGTCCTCAGGAAAGTCTCTTAGTACTGTATCTATCACTTTTTCTTTCTTCCCCTCTTCTTGTGGTATATAGGGTGTTTCTTCCTCTTGAAGTTTCAATTGTTCAGGACATAGTTTGAGGTGATCTCTAGAAACTGTCGCAGTAGTTTTTCCTCCATCTCTACTGATAACACAAGTTTTACTGTTGTCAAAATTGGAATTTAACACAGTGTATGATTCTTTTTTCTCCTGATCAACGAGTTTATGATTTCTTCTCTTTCTCTTGAGTACCATCTCTCCAGGTGTCAGAGGTGTCAGAGGTTCAGCTTGTGTTTTTTGTTGTAGTTCTCCACGCATGCTTGTACCATTTTGTATTGCTCTTGGCGGTTAGAGTCTCAATCAGTGTCAGGTGAATCTGCTTCTGGTACTACGATTCCCATTTCGAGATCAACTGATAATCTTCCAGGTCTTGCTCTCATGAGTTATGCTGGTGTACAATTGGTGGAACTTATAGGTATATTGTTATACATGTCCACTAAGTCTGGTAACTTCTCTGGCCATTGATTTCTTTCTTCCAAAGGCAAAGTCTTCAGCATATCTATGACAATATTGTTCATTTTTTCGCACATACCATTTGTTTGCGGATGGTAAGGTGTGGTTCGAATCTTCTTACATCCATATAAATGACAAAACTCTTGAAATATCTCAGCTTCAAATGCAGAACCTTGGTCAGTCAATACCTGCTCTGGATACCTGTGTGGTCTACAAAAGTAGGCTTGAAAGGTTTTTGCTGCTGTTTCTGCAGTTAAAGAGGACCTGTCGCCAAACCAGGCATGGTGATCTAATTACAGCACTGGATGCAGCATGTCTGCTGCATCCAGGCAAGGGGTCCCCCATCCCTTGACACCCCTGCTCCCCGAGTAAATACACTTAGAAAACTTACATCCTGCAGCCAGAAAGGAGGTGGCTAGAGGCTGGAGCCGAAGGGCAGATTCACACCCCTGCATGTTTAATCTGCCCACCACTGCCAATCATTGTCTCCCTCTTCTGCATCATAACACAGTTTTTTTGTTTTTTTTTTTTTTTTTAGAAATGGTCGTTTAGCCCCGCCCCCTGCGGTGACGTCACCGCTTATACCCGCCCTGCTCTATGGTTAACATAGAGCAAGGCGGGTATAAGCGGTGATGTCACTGCAGGAGGCGGGGCGGCCGGCCACCTGCTCTGACATCACCACCTTTCCCCGCCCTGCTCTATGTTACCCATAGAGCAGGGCGGGTATAAGCGGTGACGTCACCGCGGGGGGCGGGGCTAAACGGCCATTTCTAAAAAAAAAAAAAAAACAACTCTGTGTTATGCTGCAGAAGAGGGAGACAATGATTGGCAGCGGTGGGCAGATTAAACATGCAGGGGGTGTGAATCTGCCCTTCGGGTCCAGCCTCTAGCCACCTCCTTTCTGGCTGCAGGATGTAAGTTTTCTAAGTGTATTTACTCGGGTACAGGGGGGTTCAATGGCTGGGGGACCCCTTGTCTGGATGCGGCAGACATGCTGTATCCAGTGCTGTAATTAGATCACCATGCCTGGTTTGGTGACAGGGTCCTCTTTAAGTCTTTTACTAGAGCTACCACTAGGAATCTTGAGTAGTGGTCAACCATTGTTAAGGCATAGGTAAAGCCTGACCTGCTGAGTGTTAGCTTCACGTGATCCAAGACTACTATCTCGAGTGGTTGGGTAGTTACAATTGGCTGTAGTGCTGCTCTTTGACTTTCATGATCTTTCCGTCTTAAGTTGCATGGTCCACAATGTTTACACCATCTCTCTATGGTGCCTCTCATGCCAACCCAATCGATCACGTAACAACATCTCGAGTTTTTTTGCATCCGAAGTGTCCTGCTTTGCTATGGTAGGCGTCCAACACCATTTTGACATATTTATTCGGTACCACTATTTGCCAGACCATCTCATGTGTTCTGGGATTTATGTAACGCCGACACAACTTGTCCTGGTAGATGAACAATTTGCTTCTTTCATTCCACAGGTGTCGTGTTCTGGTGGAACAACTGGACTAAGACGTGAGTACTCTTAGGTTATCAGCTCTTTACCTAAGCTGACAGCTGGGTTACTGTCTTGAGTCTCCTTCCATCCATGGTGAGGCAACGGGTTGATTGTTATCTCCCCATGTTTTTCGACATGCCTGTTGACACTGAGATGCACTGTGATGGTGGAATGCAGCAACTTTACCTCTCCAACTCATCCACATCTTCTCCCACATCTGGTAGGTGAGGCATCCTTGATAAGGCATCAGCATTGGCGTTCTTATGGCTGCCCGATACTTGATGGTGAAGTTGTAATTTGACAACCGGGCTATCCAACGTTGCTTCATTGCACCTAACTTCGTGGTTTCCAGGTGTGTAAGAGGATTATTATCCGTGAAGGAGGTGAATTTTGCAGACGCCAGGTAGTGCTTAAACCGTTCCGTGATAGCCAGACCAAGGCAGGAATTCCAGTTTGAACAATCTGTAGTTCTCTGGGTTCCTTTCTGTAGGACGGAGCTTCCTGCTGGCATAGGCAATCACTTTCTCCTTGCCATTCTGTTTCTGGGACAAGACAGCTCCCAATCCCACGTTGCTGGCATCAGTATACAGCAAGAACGGTTGATTGTAGCCAGGATAGGCCAGGATCTTCTCTCCAGTCAGGGCCTCTTTCATCTGTTTGAAGGACTCTTCTTGCTCCTTTCCCATTCAAACGGAGGACCCCTGGACTTGCCCTTTTTGGTCTTGCCTGCCAGGGTGCTGCTATTTTCATGTAGCCCTTTATGAACCTCCTGTAGTATCCTACCAGCCACAAGAACTGATGTACTTCTCTGACGTTGGTTGGTTCTGGCCATTCCTTAATGACGGTGATCTTGTCAGGGTCTGGTGCCACTCCTTCTGAGCTGAAACATGCCCGAGATACTGAACTTTCGGCTTCAGCAAATGGCATTTCGATGGCTTCAGCTTCATCCCGAACTTGGACAATGCTTCTGTCTTGCTAAATTTACCTGGATAGGGGCAGAGCCCGTACCTATGTAGCGCTACTGACTTACAAATCAGGCACATTGGTATCACAATCGTTCCTTGACCACAGGAATTATTTTCCATTTCCATAAGAAACCATCAGTACTTTTGGCTTCCTACAGAAACATTTTGTATGCTATAGAACAATTCCAGATTAAAAGTGGAATTACTATAATAGCAATCACCAATACAGAGTGAATCAAGAAATTCTAAATTCTTCAGCTGAGGGTGAACATTCCATGAGAACATCATGCTAATGATGAAAATTGCATCTGCAGCTATATTTGATCAATACATCAATAAAAAAAATCACTTTTACATCTGATTTCAACATTCTTGATTTTATCAAACAATATTGAAATAAAAATACTATCACCTTAACCGATACATATATTAAAACTAAACTACAATATAACCTGGAAGACCCCTTGCAGAAGCCCCATTAACTATCCCCCAATTCCTTTAAACCAATTTGTTGGATTCAGGAAAAGAAAAAGTATTGGCCCACCATCTATCTTTGTGGTCATTATTATCTTTCTGATATTTATCCCTTAAACGCTGTATATTCTGGAGTTAAACGAGCCAGGGTGCAACCACCCTTAATTCCCCCTACAGTAAGCCATTAGGAATAGGCGAATCCTGAAATACTTGGAATCGCTGGACTCTAACAGTCCAGGTCTGAGACTCGGTACTCGTTGCGAGTCCAGCGAGTCCGAATAGTAACCTGTACTTTTGCAGTGTATCTATACAGATACACTACAAAAGTCCCTAAAAGTTAATCTAAGGGGTTAAAAACAATAAATGTTCATACTCACCTTCTGTGGGGCCTGTACCTTATGTACCGGGACGGTACCGAAGACCTCCGGACGTCACAAGACCTCAGATCACCGGAAAAGATGGCTGGAAGGACCTGTGAGATTTCAGCCAATCAGCATGCGGCTAGCGGTCACATGGGTTTGTCACGTGGCCGCACTGCCAGCCAATGAGCGATCTGGCCAATCTGATGGCTGGCAGTGCGGCCACGTGACAAACCCATGTGACCACTCTGCCACATGCTGATAGGCTGAAATCTCATAGGTCCTTCAGCCCATCTTCTCCCGGTGATCTGAGGTCTTGTGACGTCCGGAGGTCTTCGGTACCGGTCCCGATACATAAGGTACAGGCCCCACAGAAGGTGAGTATGAATGCTTATTGTTTTTAACCCCTTAGATTAACTTTTAGGGTTCTTTTGTAGTGTATCTGTATAGATACACTGCAAAAGTACAGGGACTCGCTACCCCCGAGTAATTCCTAAGGAAACTCGGCGAGTAGCGAGTCCCCCGAGTCCGCTACTATTCGGGTGAGTCCCGAATAGTAGCGAGTAATTCGCCCATCCCTAGAAGCCATTTATAAGCATTTTGCCCACATACCCAATACATCCCTCTGGGGAGATCTCATAAAGCTGAGTTTTGTAAAACTAGTCGGTGTACTAAATCAACAAAGATACTCACATTGGTCACATTGTAGTATACACCACCCCGGTTTTTGCCCAATAGGACTTCAATATCCTGCATCAGGGTTACTACACGTTAGTTCATTAACTTAAGATTCATTATACATTAAAATACCTGGTATATTGCTACAAGTATCACTAGTTCTATTAATAAACATAGTGGCATAAGGCCAGAATACATCATGAATTGTCCTTATCAGCAAACTAGGTTTGAAAGCATCTGCTGTATTTGTAATTGTCCCAAAACGTATATGTATATTGTCCATAGGGAGCAGTCCCAAATCAGTCAATCCAGTTTTATTTCTCGGCACCCAAACTCCTTCTTTAGAGGCCATGTACTGCAAGTTCTTAATTGTCCCGCTCAAATTTCCTTGCCACCATGGCAGATTAACCCATCATACAATAGGGATGGGTACTGTGGTGTTCCATAGTCGAACATTTCAGGTATCGTTACTTGCCAAACTGCCTGAGCAATTGTCGCACATCAGGATTTCTTCCACTGTTACTGGTATAGCCAGGAAAGGAATACTGGTAGCTTTCACAGGCGAATGAGTACAAATCCAACAATCTGTGGGTTGAGTGTTATTCAACGCCTCTGTTATCACTTGATGGTGCGCCTGGAACTTGTTGGCTATCAGATCCTCTGTGTAGGTTGCTCCATCCATCAGCTATGCCTAAAAATACGCCTCCAAGGATTCCACTTAACAGCCATACCTAGGGTACAATAAAAGATGACATCATTCCCGTAAATGACATTTCTCCTGTGGGACATATTCCCACTTTTCCACTCCTGGTCTCACTATCAAGAGGGTACGGTCCTTGCCGACCGTTATGACCGCTGCTTCGGAAGGCGGTCCTTGGTATTCTGTACCCATATTTTGGCCCCCACATTAGTGATATTGGGGGGCCCAAAAACCTTTATCTCCCCTGACTGTCAATTCTGTAGGGGCTGTTCCTTCCTTAACTTGGGACAAGTTTACAGGTATAAGTAACATTTGGGCAATCCTTTGGCCCATAGACAACACTAAGAGTTCTGTCTCTAGATTCAACATGAGAACCTTAATTTCTCCTTGATAATCAGGATCAATAACACCTCCTACTACTATTGCACCTTTTAAAGTAAAACTATATCTTGTTGCGATTTCACCAAAATGTCCTTTAGGAATATTACATGCAAAACCAGTACAAATGGTACTTACCTTACCTGGTGCTATGAGCACTGCCTCTACTGAGTAGAGGTCCAGTTCTGCAGCTGCTGGAATAGCTCTGTAAGGAATTTGTGCTTCCTCATTCAATTTCCAATAGATCAATGTATCTACATGTACTTTATGTATGCTCAGATTATGTGTAATCAGTGATAGGTCTGTTCTTAATTATTTGGAGAGCCTCACTCAAATTATCTCTCCATTGTCCATTTAAACCTGGAATGGAGTACCATAATACTATGTGATCAGTTTTAGTGTTCTCACAGTACTCCACTGGGTGGCAGATTTACAAAGAAACCTCATCATCAATTCTGAGTATGTGTCTGCAGCCGTACAGATATATTTACAACTTCTACTCTCTGGCAGAGGACCGATGAAATCCATCCGCCAAACCTAAGCTGGCAATTCACCTATGTGTCCCATTACAGTATGTGGTACTGCCCTTATCTGTGAATGTTGACATATGGGACATTGTGCAATGACTTGTTTTATAACACCTAAAGGTAAGGGCACTCCTCTGTCTTGTGCCCACCTGTAAGTGGCATTTTCTCCCAAGTGTCCACTTTTCTGATGCGTCCAGATATACCTTGCAACCATATTTCTTTCTCTTTATCAGGTTCAGTACCTGCGACAGACATTGAGGCTGCCGCATCTGCTTGGGAATTAAACAAACATTTCAATGAATCAAGAGGAACATGTGCATCAACATGAATAGAGTATTTTTGGTTATTTGGACATATTCTTCAATATTTTGCCAAACCTCTTTCCCCCACAACTCTTTCCTATGAATTTGTCAATCATTTTTATTTTTCATCCTATGATCCAAGTAGCTGACCCACTAACTACAAACCATGAATCAGTGAACAAATAACATTTTATTCCTTGTTCATTTTTATATTTTTTGGGCTAAGAAAATAGCTAATACCCAATTTCACCTTCTCAACGGTATTGCATCACCGGCCTTGGCAGGGATTCCCTCGAGTACATTAACAACATCGAGGGGTTATAAACCCTTGGTCTTATTATTTCAAGCATCAGCTAATCTATTATGCAACAATTTCTGTGCTATAATATTGTACGGAGCCTTGAACCAGCCTCGGACATCCAACTTTTTCTAACACATGCAGAACCTTCAACACAAACGTTTCATTTGCAGCCTCCCCAAATATTAGTTAGTTTACTGCAAAACCATAGGCCACCGGCAAACACGGACAGGACAAGCCCGACTACGTGTATTCCCAGTCTTTCTGCTTAGTTTCTCAATGTTAACAAAATACTTGGTTTCAGTTTATCTCATTCTCACAAGTGTAAATGATATGTGTTTTCACTTGCTAAATGTTCCTTCGTTTTATCCCTGATGTCAGTTGACAAGGGATCACAACTAATTGGAATCCTTTATACAATCAGGATTTTTATTTTTAAATCCTTATTACATGCAAACGGTCATTCATTCAATCAAGGAGTCTCATACCAGTCACTTCTTTCACCCAGAATTATTCGCACTTCCTTCACCACCTGAAAATTTTTCCTATGAACTGTCCTATTAGGCTGAGGCTAGCATCCAGTTTCGCTTCCCCAATATTACTACATCACCTGCCTGTGCAGGGACCCTCTCGAGTAATTTTTACAACATCGAGAGACTACTACATCACCTGCCTTTGCAGGGATCTTTCGAGTGACTTTACAACATCGAGGGACTACCACATCACCTGCCTTTGCAGGGATCCTTCGCGTAACTTCACAACATCGAGGGGCTACCACATCACCTGCCTTTACAGGGATCCCTCGAGTAACTTCACAACATCGAGGGTTAACATATCACCTGCCTTTGCAGGGATCCTATGTAAGTACATCACCAACATTATAGGGTTCAGAATCTTTGCGCCTATCCTGCCATTGTTCCGCCAGTCCACAATTGACCAGTTCATGTGCTATGATATTTTATGGAGCCTCGGTCGAACCGGAACCTCCATAACAGTTTCCTTAGCTGTTTCCTCACATTTTCTGAACATTTTGGTATTTTGCTAATGATTTGGAAAAATGCCAAATAAGAAAATATTATTCAAAAAATAAGGTGTTCTTTAACCCTTTGCCGACATAGGACGTTGTACAACATCCTGTGTTTCTGCTCATTCCTGACACAGGACGTTGTACAACGTCCTGGCAGGTTTGAGCTGCTGCAGCTCTTGTGAGTGGGGTCACTCAGGTGTCACAGTAGCTGCTGCTATGTGACAGCCTGTAGTTGACCCCACAGGGAGTGGATTAACCCCCCCATGCCCAGGACCCCTCCGATCGGCAGTGTAAAAGTGAAACTGCCGATCGGAGGGAATCTAGGGATTCACCCCTCCAGATCTGATTGGAGCTCTCCAATCAGATCTGGAGGGGTGGATCGGAAGTGTCCTCCCCCTCCTTAGCCCTCTCCAGCTCCAGGACTTTACAGGGGCCCCCTCCCCCATTCCCCCCAACCACCCGCCCCCCTCTATTATTATGTATCTGCCGGCGGGCTGCACCCGCAGGTGCGCCCGCCGGTCACACTGCCTGGTCACCTCCTGCAGTGCCCCCCCAGGCAGCCCCCCACCTCCGGGCCCTGTGTCCTAGCCCCCCTCACCTCCTCGGCTTGCTGCACATATCGGTGCACCGCCACTGTGCCCTCCCTGCGCCCACCGCTGCCACCTCCTCTCTCTGCTGTGGCCCCACCTCCTCTCCCGGCCCTCCTCCTCCTCATCGGTGGATCGAGAGGGAGGTAAGTATGTATGTATGTATGTATGTATGAATCTATGTATGTATGTATGAATGAATGGGAATGGATGGATGGATGATGGATGGATAGGTGAATGGATAGATGGATGGGGGGTGCATGCGTGGATGTGTGCGTGGACGTGAGCATGCGTAGACGTTGTGCGTGGACGCGTGCGTGGACGTGTGCGTGCATAGACGAGTGTGGGCATAGACGTGTGCGTGCGTGGATGTGTGCATAGATGGATGTGTGCGTGGACGTGGATGTGCGTGCGTATGTCAGGTGCGTGCGTGGATGTGTGCGTGTGTGGATGTCAGCGTGCGTGCGTGGATGTCAGCGTGCGTGAATGTCAGTGTGCGTGCGTGGATGTGTGCATGCGTGGATGTCAGCGTGCGTGCGTGGATGTGTGCGTGCGTGAATGTCAGCATGCGTGCGTGGATGTCAGCGTGCGTGAATGTCAGTGTGCGTGCGTGGATGTGTGCGTGCGTGGATGTGTGCATGCGTGGATGTCAGCGTGCATGCGTGGATGTGTGGTGCGTGAATGTCAGCATGCGTGCGTGGATGTCAGCGAGCGTGAATGTCAGCGTGCGTGGATTTCAGCGTGCGTGGATGTGCGTGCGTGGTTGTGTACTGCGTGGATGATGGGTGCATAGGTGGATGGATGGGTGCAACAAGGGATCAAGTGTCCTCTTGTTGTAGTCTCTGGGATCATAGTCATGGTGCACTGTATGACAGATCATTGTCATACAGTGCACCATAACTCTGACCCCAGAGACTGTAGGAAGAGGACACTTGATCCTTGCTGTAGTCTCTGGATTGAGCAGAGGTGATTGAGCGTCGTGGGACCTTCGTTGTGGAAATACGTCGGAGGCGATCGAGCGTCATGGGACCTTCGTTGTGGACTACGTCGGCTCTTTATAATAAAGATGGAGTCCGAATTTTGTTTTTTTTCAAATAAAAATATTTTTCTCTGGTGTATTTTTTTGACTATTTACTAGAGATTCCTAATTGGCCGGGTCTAACATTGGCCCGACATTATGAATCTCGGGCTTAGTGCCAGCTGCCAATAAAAAAGCTGGCATTAACCCCTTTATTTCCCAGTTTGCCACTGGCACCAGGGCAACTGGAAGAGTCTGGGTACAGCACCAGAAAATGGCGCTTCAATGAATGTGCCATTTTCTGGGGTGGCTGTGGGCTGCAATTCGCAGCATGGGGGGCCCAGACCACTTGGGCCTCTCCATGCTGCAGATTCCAGCCCGCAGCTGCCTAGTTGTACCTGGCTGGACCAAAAATATGGCGGAGCCCCACGTAATTTTTTTCTAGAATTAGTCCTAGAAAAATAATAAAAATGGGCTTCGCTGAATTTTTTGGTTGCCAGCCAGGTACAATGAGGCAGCTGGGAGTTGCTGGCAGTCCGTAGCTGCCAAGTTGTACCTGGCTGGACCAAAAATATGGCGGAGCCCCACGCCATTTTTTTTCTAGAATTAGTCCTAGAAGAAAAAATAATGGGCTCCGCTGTATTTAGATGCATAGTGAACACTTTGAACCCCCAGGTGCTTCACAAATTGATCCGTAAAAATGAAAAAAGAAAATTTGTGTGAAAAAAAAGAACTTTTTCCTTCTTACGAATCAATTTGTGAAGCACCTGGGGGTTTAAAGTGCTCACTATACATCTAGATACATTCCTTGGGGGTTTAGTTTCCAAAATGGGGTCACTTGTGGGGGAGCTCCAATGTTTAGACACACATGGGCTCTCCATACGCGACACGGTGTCCACTAACAATTCCATTAATTAGCAGACACCATGTCGCGTATGGAGAGCCCCTGTGTGCCTAAACATTGGAGCTCCCCCACAAGTGACCCCATTTTGGAAACTAGACCACCCAAGGAACATATCTAGATGCATAGTGAGCACTTTGAACCCCCAGGTGCCTCACAAATTGATCCGTAAAAATGAAAAAAGAAAATTTGTGTGAAAAAAAAAAGTACTTTTTCCTTCTTACGGATCAATTTGTGAAGCACCTGGGGGTTCAAAGTGCTCACTATGCATCTAGATGCATTCCTTGGGGGGTCTAGTTTCCAAAATGGGGTCACTTGTGGGGAAGCTCCATTGTTTAGGCACACATGGGCTATCCATACGCGACATGGTGTCCGCTAATAATTCCAATTGTTAGCGGACACCATGTTGGGTATGGAGAGCCCCTGTGTGCCTAAACATTGCTCCCCCACAAGTGATCCCATTTTGGAAACTAGAGCCCCCAGGGAACTTATCTAGATGGGTGGTGAGCATTTTGAACCCCCAGATGCTTCACAACTTCATCCGTAAAAATGAAAAAGTACTTTTTTTCCGCAAAAATTTTCTTTTTTCATTTTTACAGATTAGTTTGTGAAGCACTGGGGCATTCAAAATGCTCACCACCCATCTAGATAAGTTCCGTGGGGGGTCTAATTTCCAAAATGGGGTCACTTGTGGGGGCGCTCCAATGTTTAGGCACACAGGGGCTCTCCAAACGCAACATGGTGTCCGCTAACAATTTGACTGAAAAATCAGGTCAAATTGTTAGCGGACACCATGTCGCGTTTGGAGAGCCCCTGTGTGCCTAAACATTGTAGCTCCCCCACAAGTGACACCATTCTCGCACTAGAGTCCCCAGGGAACTTATCTAGATGGGTGGTGAGCATTTTGAACCCCCAGGTGCTTCACAAATTCATCTGTAAAAATGAAAAAGTAATTTTTTTCCCACAAAAAATTCCTTTTAGCCTAAATTTTTTCATTTTCACATGAGGAACAGGATAAAATGGATCCTAAAAATTGTTGGGCAATTTCTCCTGAGTACACCGATACCTCATATGGGGTCATAAACCACTGTTTGGGCACACAGCAGGGCACAGAAGGGAAGGAGCACCATTTGACTTTTTGAATGGAAAATTAGCTCCAAAAGTCAAATTGCGCTCCTTCCCTTCTGAGCCCTGCTGTGCACCCAAACAGTGGTTTATGAACACATATGAGATATCGATGTACTCAGGAGAAATCGCCCAACAATTTTTAGGATCCATTTTATCCTGTTGCCCATGTGAAAATGAAAGAATTGAGGCTAAAAGAACATTTTTGTTGGAAAAATTAAAATGACCATTTTTTCCTTCCACTTTGCTTTAGTTCCCGTGAAGCACCTGAAGGGTTAATAATCTTCTTGAATGCAGTTTTGAGTAGCTTGAGGGGTGCAGTTTTTGTAATGGTGTCACTTTTGGGTGTTTTCTGTCATCAAAGGGACTTCAAATGTGATGTGGTCACAAAAAAAAATGGTTTTGTAAATTTTGCTGGAAAAATGAAAAATTGCTGATGAACTTTGAACTCTTATAACTTCCGAGCAAAAATTTTTTTTTCCAAAATTGTGCTGATCTAAAGTAGACATGTGGGAACACAGGAAATGTTATTTATTAACTATTTTGTGTCACATAACTCTCTGATTTAGCAGAATAAAAATTCATAATTTGAAAATTGCTAAATTTTCAAAGTTTTTGTCAGATTTTTTATTTTTTCACAAATAATCGCAAAAATTATAGACCTAAATTTAATACTAACAAGAAGCCCAATATGTCACGAAAAAACATTCTCAGAATCGCTAGGATCCGTTGAAGCATTCCAGAGATATTACCTCATAAAGGGACACTGGTCAGAATTGACAAAAATGGCCTGGTCATTAGGGTCAAAATAGGCCCGGGGGTGAAGGGGTTAACATAGGAACCCTTCTTTGATATCACCTTCACAATTCTTGCATCCAATGAACTTGTGGGTTTCTGGAGAGTTTCTGCTTGTATTTCTGTGCATGATGTCAGAATAGCCTCCCAGAGCTGCTGTTTTGATGTGAACTGCCTCCCACCCTCATAGATCTTTTGCTTGATTATACTTCTAAGGTTCTCTATAGGGTTGAGGTCAAGGGAAGATGGTGGCCACACCATGAGTTTATTCCTTTTATGCCCATAGCAGCCAATGGCACAGAGGTATTCTTTGTAGCATGAGATGGTGCAGTGTTTCCCAACTCCAGTCCTCAAGGCACACCAACAGGTCATGTTTTCAGGATTTCCTTATCATTAGACAGATGATGGAATTATCCCCTGTGCAAGTGATTAAACTAACACCTGTGCAATCCTAAGGAAATCCTGAAAACATGACCTGTTGGTGTGCCTTGAGGACTGGAGTTGGGAAACACTGAGATGGTGCATTGACATGCATGAGGATGATTTTGCTCCTAAAGGCACGCTTTTGCTTTTTGTACCATGGAAGAAAGTTCTCAGTTGGAAACTCTATATATGTTGCAGAGGTCATTTTCACACCTTCAGGAACGTTCAAGGGGCATACCAGCTGTTTCCAATGACTCCAGCCCAAAACATGACTCCTCCACCTCCTTGCTGACGTCACAGCCTTGTTGAGACATGGTGGCATCCACCAACCATCCACTACTCTATTCATCTGGACCATCCAGGGTTGCTCGGCACTCATCAGTAAACAAGACTGTTTGAAAATTAGTCTTCATGT